>CM042014.1:40633657-40926157 GCA_023525715.1 Cichorium intybus | reverse complement strand
AAGCTAGATCGATTGGAGCATAATGATCCATCTGTTCGTTTTTGGTTTCGTAATCCCAAGTCCAAACTTCATCATTTATGTATTTTGGCTTAACGTGGGTTTGATGTTGATTTTGGTGATGTTTCGATGCAGGTTTAATGTTTCGATGCAGGTTTATTTTTGGTGATGTTTCGATGCATCTTTAATCTTTACAGCTGAGGTATCTTTCTAAACCTTCCTTTTATTTGTGTATGTTTATGTTAAAATCTATTTGTATGTGTGTGTTTATGTGTTTTTTGATGATCTTTATCCCCTAAAACTGAAAGTGGAGGCTTGATTACATAAATCACTACCCTTTATTAAATAGCATGCAGAAAAACCTTGCTTAATATTTATGTTCAAAATATATAAAAAGATACAAAACCCAAAACTTTTTGCAAATTTTATACTCGTATTTGTTGATGCTTCAGACTTCTTTTATGTTTTTTCAAAAGCAGCAAAGTAGTCTTTTCCTTTTCCTTGTTTTTTTCTTGAAGACGCCTATTTTCTTCCTGAAAATAAGTGAAAAGATATCAATAATCACAGAAATTTTCTGAAATTTGAAATGCGAAAACAGTTGGTTTAGTTAAATTTGGTGTAACATAAAACTTCTATTCTTGTTCTTCCTATGGTAAATTACAACCCATAAACTTCTGTTCGCAAGCAGAAACAGGTTAGACCTGCAAAATCTGAAAAAAAAAAAAAATAAACACCAATACCTTGGTGTTGTGATGAAACTTGTTATAGACCTGCAAAATTAGCATTATTATAATATTTGTGTTTGTGTGCAGAACTTCATATGAAAAGCATACAGAGCAATGAAGTATTACATTTGAGTTGTGCAGAAACGTAAACAAAAGTTATCAGAGATAAAGAGAGAAATAATAGATGAGGGTAAATTGTGTAGAAGGACTCTTGTTTTTATAATGTAATTTGTGGAGGGAATAAGTTTTTTGAATTTGTTGCATTCTGATTGGTCCAAATCATTTGATATGGATCACTAATAGGGAAGGGTTTGGATTGTTTTTGATTTAATCAAGGGCTGTTATTTCTTCCTGATGTAAAATAGTAGATTCATGCATTAATGGGTTGTACATTTTTAAGACTTTAAGACTCTTGTGCTTTAAAATGTTGTAATTTATATATGGTTTATAGTATAGTATAGATATATATATATATATATGCGACTAAATGAATTAGAAATTTTGTTTTTAAAAAATTCATTTTTTTTGCATTCTGATATGCATATGCATATTGCATATATGTATATGGATATGCATATACAAAAAAAACTTAATTTTTTTGGGTTTCTTTTTATAAAATCTACAAAACACCGGTTTTTATGATATTTGATCATGTTTGTTTCGAAAAAAAAAAACTTATATGCATATACAGCATATGTATATGCATATGTATATAAACATAAAAAAAGTTGGTTTTTTTTTAAAACCTTTAATCGCATATTAAGACAAATTTTGGTATATTCTTATTTTTTCTAAATATTGTGTAGAAAAAAGTTTGTAGGTAGTTTCTATGTTATCTCATTTATTTAGGTTATTTCATGATCTCGATTCTCTTTCTCTCGTGTCACTCTCGTTATATATATATATATATATATATATATATATATATATATATATATATATATATATATATATATATATATATATATATATATATATATATATATATATGTATGTATAATGGAATCCACCATATTCAAACCGCACAAACCTCCCACCACAAAACACGATGTAGAACCTTTACGGCGCGTTTTGTGGTTTCAAAAAAAAAAAAAAAAAAAAAAAAAACGCGTATGCGATGCAGTTTGTGGTTTTGCCTTTAAACCGCACCCGCAGCTCGGACACCCCTAGAACTCCAACAAACTGCTAAACTAGTTACATTATATAAGATGTAACATGTGAAAGATTAATCCCTTTATATGCTGAACGATATTTTGTAGCATGTGTCCCTAATATTCACACCCAAAAACCCTTTACGGTTCCACTACCCCACTTCCTGAAACCATACAGCCCCAACATCTTTTGTTGATCAATAGTAAACATAGCACACACTCACATCATTCCATTATTGAACATATACACAATTGAAAGTATCATTGCCACCTATCACTCTATACACCTATCATGATCCGATGACTGTTCACACCGGTATACAGCCGCTCTAGGCCAAACTAGGGTTCTAGCTTCCAACTCAATCTGGTTTCTCATGTACAATCTTGCATTTGATGGGATGTTTCATGTTTGTATTCATATAGGTTTTACTGTATACTTTTATTGCATTTCGTCCCCTCTTTGTATTTATTTGCATCCCTTGTACTTATACATAGTTGCTTTATTTCCTTTTAGTAAGTCTTATATTCAGTCACATAGAGTATATATCTTTTATTTTTTCAACTTCTCTCCAAGGTAAATAAATCTAAGAATAATTTATGTGATGTGATTTTTTTTTGGAAACGGCAAATAATACATTACACCTATACTACACGTAAACCACCTAATCCCCTGGTGGGATTTGAACCCGAGACCTCAAAGAGACCGGGGTATACTCCTCTGCCGCTGGACCATTAGGTCTTTGGCATTTATGTGATGTGATTTGACATGTTTAAATCGAAGAATGGGCAAGGCTGCGGAGTGAAAAAACATTGGAGCAGGACATTTATGTAGTGGTTTATTGACAACCACCAACTGCAAACAACCTTATTGAGGATTGATTGAATGAATTGGTTCTTATTAGCAATTAAATTGCAAGAGCGGTGAATTTATTCCATGTGCTCCCTGGCTTGAATGGTACCAACCATTACTAGCAATATGAAGAGCCCCAATAAAGATTTATTCAATTAAACATAAATATTTGTTAAGAAACAATCGATAGGTATTTTTGTAGATACCTATATATACTTTGGTCATGTATCATTTTGACTGATTTTATGAGTATTTTTAGCAGGGTTTGCCCCGAGATTTTGGAAGCCCGTACAATTCAATTAAAATAGATCCTAAAACTTATAAATTCTAATAATATAAATACTAAAATTCTAAATTTTCATTTCATCTCATAAAATACTTGTAAGATAAAATTTCATTTAAAATATCACACAAAAATCAAACTTCCTTCTACTTGAAAATTGTCATCCTTCCATTATTCGTTGAGACAAACTTTTCAATTACGTATTCATAAGGATTTCTATCCAAGATGTTGCTCTCAAATAGTCATTAAAACCAATCAATTCAATTATTCTTGTGTCATTGTTGATTGTAAGTAGGACTGCATCATCAATTCGGAAAAAACATATTTCTACAGATACAACAGTAATATGAATAATCAACAAAATTCTATATGTTATGAAAATTTGAAATTGAGGTTAGTATAATACCAATAAAAATATGTAAGACTGAACTAGTAAGAGTCCGAAAATCTAAAACTATGTCATTATAAATCTGTAAAAATCAGAACCAACATCAGAATCGAAAAATCTAAAACCACACAACTACAATAATCATCACGAGGGGCTTCTCGTTGATTTTGAAAGTCTTGTTTAAGAAACAAATGGCCCCCTAAATATCATTTTCTTATATATATATATATATATATATATATATATATATATATATATATATATATATATATATATATATATATATATATATATATATATATATATATATATATATATATATATATACATATATATATATATATATATATATATATATATATATATATATATATACATATATATACATATATATACATATATATATATATATATATATATATATATATATATATATATATATATATATAGGGTCGAGATCATGAGAACCTAAAAAACCCTAGAAACCTAAGAACCCTAAACCAAACCCTAAACTCTAAACCCTAAACCCTAAACCCAAAACCCATATGAAAAAAAATTAAAAATGATTTTTTTTTGAATTTTTTTTGAAATCTTCTAAACCCTAAAACCTAAACCCCTAAACCCTAAACCCTAAATGCTAAACCCTAAACCCTAAACCCTAATGAAAAAAATAAAAAAGTGATTTTTTTGAAAATTATTTTTTGAAATCTTCTAGATGCATCGTAACAAAAATTTTGGTATATTTTTTTTGAAAAATATTGTGTAGAAAAAAAGTTCATAAAATGGGTTCTTAGGTTCCTAGGCTTTTTAAGGTTCTCAATTGAACTTTACTATATATATATATATATATATATATATATATATATATATATATATATATATATATATATATATATATATATATATATATATATATATATATATATATATATATATATATTATGTATATATATATATATATATATATATATATATATATATATGTATATATATATATATGTATATATATATATATGTATGTATGTATGTATGTATGTATGTATGTATGTATGTATGTATGTATGTATGTATGTATGTATGTATATATATATATATATATATATATATATATATATATATATATATATATATATGTATATATATATATATATATATATATATATATATATATTTATATATATATATATATATATATATATATAAACAAATTTTATTAATAAGCGATAAGTATATAATTTTTATAAAAACAATTAGCACAAAATAATGATAATAATCGCAAAACTCTCTTAACATTCTTGAAAACAAAGTTGTTCACCAATTCTTCGTCAATACTCTGCAATATATCGTTCTCAATAGCTATCATTGCTAAGACATCAAGTCTTTTTTGTGATACTATGGACCGTACGTAGGACGTTAACAACCTCGATTTTCAAAAACTTCTTTCTACAAACGTGATTATTACTGGAATAGTCAACAAGGCTCTATATGCAATAATTGTGTTAGGAAAACAATATACTTCTTTCATATATTTTAGAACTTCAGTGGGGTTTGTAGTATCACAGTATGGGTGGTAGTATCACAGTGTAAAAACTCGTCAAGTATCTTTAACTCTAAATAAAGTTCCTTGGCATCAATATATGATTGTTCATCATACGTAAGTGCGGTTTCGAGACGGCTATAACACAACTTAAGATCTTTGTCGTCAAATGTCGTCAATTTTTTGAAAAAAAAATTAAAATTCTTTTCATAAAAAAGCCCTTGCTTGATCAATCTTTGACACATTTCAAACCAAGTAACCATATTTGTAAGATGATCTAAACCAACTTCATATTCTTCAAGTCTATTACTAAGATGTCGCCAATCTGCATAACCTTCATTAGCCAATGACCTCTCGTTAGCCCTTTTCTAAAATATTTTAAAACAAAAACAAAAAACTCAGTCAAGCTCTTTCGTCTATACTAGCCATTATCTTCACATGTCTCCTTATTTGGTAGAGTTCTAGAGTACATAGTTGTAGAAAACTGTCTAGATAGTTTATCTAGTGGACCCTTATCAATAATGTAATCTCTTTACCCTTTTCTACCGAACTTTTAACCATGTCTAGAGTAAATCCCTTCTAAGTTCTTGGATCAAATATATCAACATGAACCTCATCGGTTTGATCTCCATCAATAACATCATCATCAGCAACAACATTATCACCTATAATATCATCATCATCATCCTTATTGTTGTTAACATGATCTCAATCAACACTAGCATTATCAACATGAACCTCATCAATTTGATCTTCATCAACACTCAAATTATCAGCATCAATACCATCACTGTTTGATTCTAAGAAGATACTTGTGGTTTCTGTAACACCAAGATACTCTTTATATGTAAATATAATTAAAAGGGTAATTTGGTCATTTTACCTTAGAAGGGTAATTTGGTATTTTGGACAGAAAAGGATTTTGTGTGTAATAATATTTTGAGTTTTGGACTTAAAATGTTATTAAAACAGGTTTTTGTCATAAAATTTGATAAATGTGGCAAAAGTTCAAGAAATGGAACTCCAGGGGTTAAATTGTAATTTCTGGAGGTATAAATAGGAGAGAAGCTTCTCCACATGTGCAGAAGCTTGGAGAAGTTACGGGAGAGGGTTTTTGGCTGAAATCTTTGGCAAGTTCTTGAATAATTGAAGCTGAAATTGGAAGTGTTGCTTGGAGTTAGAAGTTTCAAGCATTTGGGGTAAGTTATTAAGTTTTAACCAAGCTTTTGGTGTGTGTTCTTCAAGCTTGGACTGAAAACTGTAATTTCAGCCATGATCCAAGTAATGTTTACATAATTTCTGGGCTTTAAACATGTTCATATGATAAGAACATGTATTTGGAACCAAGGATTTTGATGATTTGGTGTTTTGGGGTTTTATGACTAAGAACCCTAATTTCTTCATTTGATTGATTGAGTTGATTTCAATGAGTTAAAACCTTGTATAAATGGAAGGTTTTAGTCCTGAAATAAACCCAATATGATTAAGTCAGGAATTAAGGACTTAACAAGAGAAAAATGGACTTTGTAGCATAAACATCGTGAAACTGGTCTATGCAGACCAGATCGCGACGCGATCCACCCCTAGATCGGGGCGCGATCTTGCGTCAGAAATGAAGAAATTCTCTTGAGCTTCCTGTTAAAATTTTGGGTAATTTCCAAATATGATTTTGATGCTAGACTGTCCGTTTGACCTCAAATTTTGAACATAGGTCTAATATGGTGTGAAACTCCATAGAAAATTTTCGGAATACGTATACGACCTCCCGAAAGTACTGTAGTAGAATACGCGTATTTCGGGAAGTGTATTAAATTTTTATAATGATGATTATTATCTGAAAATGATTGGAAATGGTGTTATATTAGACTCTTATGCATTAGAGTCACTTGAAATGGTAAATTAACCTATAATCATTGTGAAAATGAATCAATATATAGGTACGGGACAAAATCTTGTGGAATACATAGAAAGGCAAGAAATAATCAACGCTAGTAGTAGCAAGCATCAAGGTGAGTAATCTTAACTATATCTAGTATGATATATAATGCTTACAATGGCACTACTTGAAGTAGTTGATTATGAGACGATGGTTGATTACTCAAATGTCATGAAGACATAATATGGGATAGAGAATCCAAATGGTGCAGCCTTATGGCTATAATATTAAATCTTGAATCTAAATGGTGCGGTCTTATGACCATGATATCGGGTTATTGAACCCAATTGGTGCGGCCTTTGGGCTATGAAATAAATGATGAAACTGTTTGGTGCGGCCTTTGGGCTATGAAATAAATGATGAAACTGTTTGGTGCGGCCTTAGGGCTATGACTTGAATATTGAAAATGTTTTGGTGCGGCTTATATGGCCATGACATATGGTGCGGTCAATTATGACTATGAAATATGGGACAAAAATTGTTATGAGAGTTTAAATGTTATTATTCTCTTATATATGTGAGATTATTTGTATGATTACTCATTGGGCTTTATAGCTCACAGTATTTATTTGATATGTCCCTACAGGTGAGCGTGACCCCGCTAAGGGGAAAGACAAAGTCCGTGACTAGGGACTCAGTAATGTTGACGTAGTAGCCCGGCTTGAAGGATGTATAATACTAGTATATTGTAATCCTTGATACTCTTGTGCCTGTTGTATTAACTAATACCCCTTTGAATATGGTTTTGATTGTAAAATATATGTTTGAAAAATAAAAAATTTTATGGGGTGTTTTGTTAATAAGTCGGGTGTTACAGTTTCTTTTATAAACATATATAAAGCCCCACTTTGAAGTGAATTTTGGAATTTGACACCAACAAGGATGAATATTGAAATTGAAGTCTTGAATGAATTGCATAACCTATCTGTTAATCACTATTCATTAATCAGTATGCACTCAACACCAACTAGAATTCAGAAATCAATTTGGTTGGATAGTAATTTTGATTAAATTTCTTAAATTGATTAGAATTAAAATAATAAAGTTGAATAATTGATTGTAACTGAATTGCTGAAACTTAAAATGCCAACAAGTATTGAAATCTGATTTATGAAATTGAAGTATTGATTCAACACCAACAAGAAATCAATTTTTTATCTTTGGCAAATCATTGTGAATTGACTTGTGACTTCCATTTCTTCCTTCATGAACAATCATGACTTGGACTTGCATCTTGCCGATTGTCACCTACAATCATCTCAATAATTTCAGGCTTTCAATCTTAGACATGAATCATAGGTAATTTTGTCCCCCTTCCATGACATGGGCCTTGTTTGGTCGCCTACCTCCCACACCCACAAAACGACTCATTTTTAATATCAATTACTCTTTCATTAAACTTGTAACACCCGGCTTTTAAAACAAAAACACCCCTGAAAATTTTTCATTTTTAACAAAGGTTTCAATACTTAAAACCATAAACAAAGGGGTATATTTTAATAAAAACGGGTACAAGCGTATCAAGGAGTATACAAATATAGTAACCTCCATATAAGCCGGGCTGCTACTGACAGCATCTACAAGTCCACTTCTTGAGTCACGGACTTTATCCTTACCCTTATCAGGGTTATGCTAACCTGCAGGGACATTTAACACACGGTATGAGCTACAAAGCTCAGTGAGTAATCGTATCTGCAAATAACATGTATAAAAATACATTCATATATAATTTCCTATATATGATAAATCTATTAACCGTATATCTCTGTCTGGATATCGGTCCCAAACTCCTAGCCGTTCTGGCTAACCGTATATGTCTTAGGATTTCACATCCTATCGAAAAGTCTTACAGGTTGTTATTTGCATATATTTTTGTCCCATATTTCTTAGTCATAATTGACCGCATCGTATTTCATGGCTATGTAAGCCGCACCCTATGTCATAGCTATATAAGCTGCCCCAAAACATTATCAATATATAAATCATAGCCCGCAGGCCGCACCAGCTGGGTTTAATAACCCGTTATCATAGCCAAAAGGCCGCACCATGTACCTGTAATAATATCATAGCCGTATAGGCTGCACCAAATATCATAGCCTTATAGGCCGCACCAGTTAATTTCATTTTATTTTATAATCATTTATGGCTCACAGGTTGTCCCGCTTTTGCCTAGACTCACGGCTCCGTTCTTGTCATCGCAATGACTCACAGCTTATCCGGTCTTGCCTAATTAAAGTGGACTCACAGCTCCGTTCTTGTCATCGCAATGACTCACGGCTTATCTGGTCTTGTCGCATTACTGACTCACAGCTCCGTTCTTGTCTATAACAGACTCACGGCTTATCTGGTATTGTCATATCACAGATTATATATATATATATATATATATATATATATATATATATATATATATATATATATATATATATGTATTGACTCACAGCTCCGTTCTTGTCATCGCAATGACTCACGGCTTATCTGGTCTTGTCTTTTACATATATTTTTACACTTGTCCTTTTCGTCCCTCAAAGCCGTTTCAATCTGTAACAGTTCAATCATCATATATCATATATGATATCAGTGAGATTATTCACCTGGATGCTAGCTGCATTTGAATCCGGTTGTTTATTGCTTTTGCGAGCACCACAACCATTTATCCCGTACCTATTTATTCATTTATATATACCAAATGATAATAGGTTAATAACCATTTTAGTTGACTCTACTACACAAGAGTCCTATACAATTCAATTGGGGACCATTTCCAAGCATTTCCAATCAATAACCATCGTTATAAAATTTAATACACTTCCCGACATACGCGTATTCTACTACAGTACTTTCGGGAGGTCGTATTTGTATTCCGATAATTTTCCATGAAGTTTCACAACATATTAGACCTATGTTTAAAATTTCAGGTCAATCGGATAAGCCTAGCATCAAAATCAAATTTGGAAAATGCACCAAATTTTAACAGAGGCTGAAATGGTTTCTGCCCAGGGCTCGAGTCGCGACCAACCACCTGGTCGAGTCGCAACGACCCCTCTTCGAGTCGCGAGCGACCACCTGGTCAAGTCGCGAGCGCTGGGCAGAGGTGCAGAAACTCCGATTTTATGCTAGAAAATCCCATTTTTTTCATATTAAGCCCTTAATACACGACTTACTCAGTAGGGGTTTGTTCTAGGACCAAAACCTTTCATTTACCACAAGTTTTTAGCCATGGAAATCATAGATTTCAAACATTTTCTAACAATTCCCGTTTTTGACATTTTGGTCCAAAAACCGAAATTCTTCAAAATTAATCAGTTCTACTGATTATTCTCTTCATTAACAACATTTGGAACTCATTAGAACTCATTAGAACTCATTATAATCCACTGGATCATATAAACATGTATTCTAGGGTTCTTGAGCAAAGTTCCAATTTTTCAATAATAGCAACCTACTTTGCTGTTTTTAACATATGTTCTTACTACTAAGAACAAATTTGATATCAGAAATCATATAAGCTTATTGGACTATAACTGAAATTACAGTTTCTAGTTCGTCCCGTGAAGAACACATCCAAGAACTTGGCTAGAAAGTGAATTTACTAACCTTGTTTAACTTAGGAATCACTAATTCCAAGCTATGATTCCAATTCCTTGCTTCAAGCTTCAAAGATTTCCAGGTTTTTGCTCTCAAAACCCCTTCCCGTTGCTGCACAAATGGCTAGTCAAAGAAGAGAGTCAACCTCTCTATTTATACTTCCAAAATTTACAAATTTGGTCCTTAAGTTCCATCTTTTGAACTTTGGCCACAATAATCAAGTTTTATTACAATAAAACTTTCATTTCTTATACTTTTGCCACAACTAACAAAGTTTATGACAAAAAATCAGATTTTATAACATTTTAAGTCCAAGACTCAAAATATTATTACAAAACAAGTCCTTTTCTGTCCAAAAGACCAAATTACCCTTCTAAGGTAAAATGACAAATTTACCCTTTTTATTATTTTACATAAAAAGAGTGTCTTGGCGTTACAAATTCTCCCCTCCTTCAAAAGATTTCGTCCCCGAAATCATACAAACAAGCGAGGGTATTTCTTTCTCGTTACAATTCCGGTTTCCCATATCATATGGAAACCTTTATGGTATTGCCTAAGCACTTAACCATACTAGTCTTCTTATTTCGCGGTTATATCACTGTTCATATATCATTCCTCCGGTTGTCCCGGGTACCATAACTTCTCATCTACCTCAATTTCAATCACGAGGTATTCATTGAAATTTATTAGTCTATGTTCTCAGAACTATGAGACCCATAGAAAACATTACAATTATCTTGAAGTTCATCAAGAATCTTCAATCAATACACCGCAATTCTTACTTTTGGGATATACGGAAAGGTCCAATAAACAAGGACTCAACTTTCCTTTTTGTCCCACATCAATTTCTAGTCTTTCCGAAGGGTCACTTTGAGTACCACCATCTTCCTTCACTTGGAGTTTCAGTAGTTTTACTCGCTGATCCGCATACCACTTTTGCTAATTATTAGCCATTTTCAAATTTCTTGTATTTGCTATTTTTCTCTTCTAATCTTTTCTTCTGTTTAAAGTACCAATCTCGGTTCCAGCCAACGGCTTCTTCCCAACTTCAATCTAGTAAATCGGAGGGTAACACGGTAGTCCATACAATACTTCTTACAAGTCAGTAAAACACTAGTATAATATCTATAATTATCTATAACTTCTACCAAGGATAGACGATCTTCTTGTTTTCCGCTAAGGTCTGTTATGCAGATTTTAGGCACATCTTCTGGAGTTTGCATCATTATCTCGCCTCGTCTATCAATTCTGCAATTCCTATACAGTACTTACTAGTACTTTTGAACTATCAATTCTAGGAATTAATGCTAAATTCAGCAAATAATTCTAGTATCTCGATCCGATACAGTCGACACCTGTAGTGCACATCAACAATTTTCTTTTTCTATGTAGTTTTTCACTACTTTCCGATCTAAATTCTTCCTTAGTCAGTATAAATCTACACTGATTTCATCAATCAATCTGCAATTACCCATATGGTGTCATACCCATGCGGTACTTGCAAAGACTTTATTACAAAGTCTATAATATTTTTGTCCCATCTCTTCTTTGGGACCGACAACGACTAAATTTTCTGTATACTTCTAATGATTTGACTGTAGTTACACACAAGTCAAACACTTTTCACATGTCTTTCGATGTCTTTCTTTAGTCCCGGCCACCAATACATAGGTTATATCACCCTACACAGTTTGGTATTGCCCCGGACATTTTGCATATTTACCCAAATATACATCTTTAAGGGTAAATTTTCATATCTCGTTTTGCTTTGGAACTCACATACACAACCACCAAGGGTTTTAAATCGTCGTGAGTTTCTAACTAGCTTCTTTCAATAGCTAATCATTCATTCACTTTTCACGTTTTCAGACTTGCACACTTCTTCTTGTGCTACCCGAATCAGCTCAGGTAATCAATTCGCCACACTCACGCATGTGATTGTATCTTTCAAAAGATACTCTTTCTAATTCAAGGCATCTATAATCACATCCGCCTTTCCGAGATGGTACAAGATTTCATAACTGAAATCTTTAAGTAACCCATATATCTTTGCTATCTTATATTCAGCTTCTTTTGATCAATTAAGTACTTCAACTTTTATGATCCATAAAAATAGTAAGCTTTACACCACATTAGTAGTGTCTCAAAAGCTCAAACGCCAAAATCATAAGTGCTACTGCAATATCATGTATCCAAAATCAACTCTGGATGCATTTCTATAATCCAGTTTATCTTTTCCGCTTAGCAATAATGCTAACATCGGAGTTTCACATAAGGTTTGTCTCAACCTCTTAAAAAAAATACATGTGGTCTTTCTACCACTCGAACTTTTCACTTTTCTTGGTCAACTTTAGTCAGCTAACTAGCAACCAAGGAGTAGTTTTCTACAACTCTCCTATGGTAACTTACCAATCCAAGGAACTACAAATTTCAGTCAAATTCCAAGGCGGTTTCTGTTTTATCACAGCATCAATTCCACTAGATCTACTTTATCATCTCTGGCATTATTAACATGCCCAAAGAATATGAAACATTTCTTTTAGCCAAATTTTTTTTTATACTTGGAGAATTTATATATCACTTAACTCAGTGAAGTAATTCCAATATTTGGTACAAATGTACCTCATATTCAGTCTGGTTTCGAGAATATCAGATTCTCAGTAGTCAATGTACATACACATCAACTCGTCTTTCTTCTTTTCAAGCAAGATAGGGCTTCATATATTGACACATTCGGCCATATGAGACCCCAATTCAAAAACAATTTTTCTTCCAATTGTTTTATCACTCTGCCATCTCTGCAGAGGCTAATCAATATAGAGCCTAAATAACAGGAACGGCTCCCAAGACCAGCTTAATCATAAGCTCTTCTCGCCAATCTGGCAGAAATCCTGGAAGTTCTTTTCAAAAGAAACATCCGAGAATTTATCTAAAGTAGTACACTACTATCACTGCTTTATTTAGCTTGGCCCATACCACGTATGCCAACTACAACATCATTCCTTTACTAACTCTTTTCCGAGTTTAAGCAAAGAAAATAACTTGTATTCTCAACAACGGTCATTTACCATGGATTTTCATCCGTTTCATTTCTGTTTTAAGAACCATAATGTTCTTGTTTCTACAATTCATGTTAGCATCATTCATTGCTAACCAATTCATATGCACGATTTCTTCAAATTCATTGGTAGGCATCGGCTCCATATTTATAGGGAAAAATGGTCCCGTAAATCCTAGGCAGACTACCTTCCAGGTGTTCAATATCTTGAACCTATTTGCTATTTGCTATAGCCAGTTCCAAAATTTCATCCATAATCGTTGATGAAATATTCAGACAAGACATCAAAGTCATCGATCCCTAGCATAGCTTCATGGATCAAATATAACGTATACGGGGAGTATATTCAAAACAATTATATTTGAGACCATATCAGTCTACTCACGAGCTTCTTCCACAGTCTGCTGGAATGCTCAAGGTATCACTGGTCCTTTTCGACCATTCATTTTTTTCTTTCTTTCCTTCCCCGTTCTTTCCTGGGTTCACCACCCATTACTCCACATTTAACATGTGAGTATTTCTTAGGAAAGTGTTCTATAGCTCCACGCTAGACACACTTCCGATCTATCCAACAAGCTTGAGCAATCTGCTCCTATCATCTGCAATTTCAGCATGTCAACGGTAGAGTCTCAACCCTATAATTTTCTTAGTGCTTTTCCTACACTTTTCACACCACATCACTTCTTTGTTTTGGTCCCTTCCCTTTTAGGTTGGACCCAGTCTGTGGTAACTTCTCCTGAAGCGTCCACTAATTGTTTTCTGCTTTTTCTTGTAGTCTCAGCTGCTTTTCTTTCATCTTGAATGTCAGTCAGGGTGAGCACCCAAATTTCTTTTTCTGACCACAGCAACTACTGTTGCTTCCCATGTGGATTTTCTGCTACTTGTCTCGTTGCCCCTCGTTCAATGGAGCCTTGAGAAAGGGCTGGTTCACTTCTTAAAGCTGCACGCCCTAAATTCCTCCAAATAAGATTCGCTGCTCATACTTCTTATACGTTAGAAGTCAGCACCAGTTAGGTTATATATGTATAATATCAACTATATACACCTAACTATATATCATGTCTACTATTTCAAGGTTTAAGTCCAGGAATCTACTCTATAGACACCTAGTTCACTTAAACCACGGCTTTGATACCAACTTGTAACACCCGACTTTTAAAACAAAAACACCCCTGAAAAATTTTCATTTTTAACAAAGGTTTCAATACTTAAAACCATAAACAAAGGGGTATATTTTAATAAAAACGGGTACAAGCGTATCAAGGAGTATACAAATATAGTAACCTCCATATAAGCCGGGCTGCTACTGACAGCATCTACAAGTCCACTTCTTGAGTCACGGACTTTATCCTTACCCTTATCAGGGTTATGCTAACCTGCAGGGACATTTAACACACGGTATGAGCTACAAAGCTCAGTGAGTAATCGTATCTGCAAATAACATGTATAAAAATACATTCATATATAATTTCCTATATATGATAAATCTATTAACCGTATATCTCTGTCTGGATATCGGTCCCAAACTCCTAGCCGTTCTGGCTAACCGTATATGTCTTAGGATTTCACATCCTATCGAAAAGTCTTACAGGTTGTTATTTGCATATATTTCTGTCCCATATTTCTTAGTCATAATTGACCGCATCGTATTTCATGGCTATGTAAGCCGCACCCTGTGTCATAGCTATATAAGCTGCCCCAAAACATTATCAATATATAAATCATAGCCCGCAGGCCGCACCAGCTGGGTTTAATAACCCGTTATCATAGCCAAAAGGCCGCACCATGTACCTGTAATAATATCATAGCCGTATAGGCTGCACCAAATATCATAGCCTTATAGGCCGCACCAGTTAATTTCATTTCATTTTATAATCATTTATGGCTCACAGGTTGTCCCGCTTTTGCCTAGACTCACGGCTCCGTTCTTGTTATCGCAATGACTCACAGCTTATCCGGTCTTGCCTAATTAAAGTGGACTCACAGCTCCGTTCTTGTCTATAACAGACTCACGGCTTATCTGGTATTGTCATATCACAGATTATATATATATATATATATATATATATATATATATATATATATATATATATATATATATATATATATATATATATATATATATATATGTATTGACTCACAGCTCCGTTCTTGTCATCGCAATAACTCACGGCTTATCTGGTCTTGTCTTTTACATATATTTTTACACTTGTCCTTTTCGTCCCTCGAAGCCGTTTCAACCTGTAACAGTTCAATCATCATATATCATATATGATATCAGTGAGATTACTCACCTGGATGCTAGCTGCATTTGAATCCGGTTGTTTATTGCTTTTGCGAGCACCACAACCATTTATCCCGTACCTATTTATTCATTTATATACCAAATGATAATAGGTTAATAACCATTTTAGTTGACTCTACTACACAAGAGTCCTATACAATTCAATTGGGGACCATTTCCAAGCATTTCCAATCAATAACCATCGTTATAAAATTTAATACACTTCCCGACATACGCGTATTCTACTACAGTACTTTCGGGAGGTCGTATTTGTATTCCGATAATTTTCCATGAAGTTTCACAACATATTAGACCTATGTTTAAAATTTCAGGTCAATCGGATAAGCCTAGCATCAAAATCAAATTTGGAAAATGCACCAAATTTTAACAGAGGCTGAAATGGTTTCTGCCCAGGGCTCGAGTCGCGACCAACCACCTGGTCGAGTCGCAAAGACCCCTCTTCGAGTCGCGAGCGACCACCTGGTCAAGTCGCGAGCGCTGGGCAGAGGTGCAGAAACTCCGATTTTATGCTAGAAAATCCCATTTTTTTTCATATTAATCCCTTAATACACGACTTACTCAGTAGGGTTTGTTCTAGGACCAAAACCTTTCATTTACCACAAGTTTTTAGCCATGGAAATCATAGATTTCAAACATTTTCTAACAATTCCCGTTTTTGACATTTTGGTCCAAAAACCGAAATTCTTCAAAATTAATCACTTCTACTGATTATTCTCTTCATTAACAACATTTGGAACTCATTAGAACTCATTATAATCCACTGGATCATATAAACATGTATTCTAGGGTTCTTGAGCAAAGTTCCAATTTTTCAATAATAGCAACCTACTTTGCTGTTTTTAACATATGTTCTTACTACTAAGAACAAATTTGATATCAGAAATCATATAAGCTTCTTGGACTATAACTGAAATTACAGTTTCTAGTTCGTCCCGTGAAGAACACATCCAAGAACTTGGCTAGAAAGTGAATTTACTAACCTTGTTTAACTTAGGAATCACCAATTCCAAGCTATGATTCCAATTCCTTGCTTCAAGCTTCAAAGATTTCCAGGTTTTTGCTCTCAAAAACCCTTCCCGTTACTGCACAAATGGCCAGTCAAAGAAGAGAGTCAACCTCTCTATTTATACTTCCAAAATTTACAAATTTGGTCCTTAAGTTCCATCTTTTGAACTTTGGCCACAATAATCAAGTTTTATTACAATAAAACTTTCATTTCTTATACTTTTGCCACAACTAACAAAGTTTATGACAAAAAATCAGATTTTATAACATTTTAAGTCCAAGACTCAAAATATTATTACAAAACAAGTCCTTTTCTGTCCAAAAGACCAAATTACCCTTCTAAGGTAAAATGACCAATTTACCCTTTTTATTATATTTACATAAAAAGAGTGTCTTGGCGTTACAAAATTGTCATTAAAGAGGATATGTATCAACAAGCTTGATAATGTATAATAATACTTGTGGATTATAGAAATATTCTCATAGGGTTTGCATTGCATATTACTTAAAATACACAATACAAAATTTTACAATAGGGATCCTAGACTATGTACAACTTAAAATAATGAAATACCTTTAACACACCCCATCCGTTTGAGCAAGAAGTTCACAAATGCACAAACTGTTTCTAAAGTCTAAAATACTCTACAAACTGATGAGCAAACGCTACATGCAATACACGCATGTGACCAATCGCAACAAGTTCCCTGAAAATTCAGATCTATTTCTACTTATTTTTTAATAAACAAGATTGGAGGCTAAGTACATGACACTGGCATTATAAAAAAAGATATCATAATGCGAGTGAGAGGACATGCCAACTCAATAAGGAGGTTGCATAGCCATGTAGGTTCTACAACTTTATTGGCTACACCATGTATTCAGGTTCTACTGGAGCGAGAGGCAACATGTAGGCGCTTTGAGGACCGGGATACAAGTTTGTCATCAAGAAAGACACATAACCTAGAATTGGAGCAACGAGTCTAAGTACATTCAAACCAATCAACATCAGAGTAAGAGACCAAATGATCAACGATTGACTAACGAAGATAGAGACCATATGAGAAAGTGCCTTGCACGTAGCAAAGAATGCGCTTAAAGGAAAGAAAGTGAGGTTCATGGGGATCATGAATATAAAGGAAAATTAGTTGAACCGCATAGGAAATATAAGGACGAGAAAGTCAAATATTTAAAGGCTCCAACAAGACTTCTAAAGAGAGTTGGATCATCCACATGATTTTCATGGGAAGAGAGATTTTGTAGGAGTACTGCATGGATTGCACATAGCCATGCCAGCATGAGTGATTATTTTTTAGCAAAGGCTATTTGAGACAAGAAAAGACCTTGCTTCGTCCGTGAAGCCCAATGCCAAGAAAAGAAGGAGAGAGGCCCTATGTCAATAATAAGAAACTCGATCGCAAGAGGAGTAGCGAATATAATGATTAGAGATGAGGATGATGTCGTGAGAATGATATCATCAAGATAGGGAAGAAGGTAGACGGTCTCAGAGCATCAGTGAAAAGTAAAGAGAGAGTTCCGGTGTTAAACATACTTAAAATGTTGATACCATGTAACACCCAAATATACTTTTTTATATCATTGAAAGCCTAACAATTTGACAATAATACATAAATGACATTTAAAACGTCCCAGTGTTAAACATACTTAAAACTTAATTAAAACATAAAATTGCGGAAATCTTTATTAAACAACATACATCCATAAAACATTTATGAACACGCATGAAGAGCTCAAGTCGGGTTCTTTGCTTTATAAAGCCATGTAGTTCATGAAAATGTTAAATATCAATCGTTAAGAAAAAACAATTAGTGAGCATACACATGACTCATATTATGCCAATCATATACATGTTTGGAACACTTAACACATAAGCACAGAACAGAAAACTTATATCATATAACACATACTGTTGATACCGACTCCTATACAATAATCACTTCTCCCACTGGTACTTCATGACGAGTTGACTAAATCACTTCTCATACATACCACACACATACACATACATAGCCAACATAATAAACAAGTTAATGTAACTCACCTGAAAGTATCCTATCAACTATTGGAGGATTGATAGCAAGTTGGTATGAAAATCACGTATCAACCTACAAAACTATGGATAATCACTAATAGATCACCATAGCATCCCTATATTGCTTCATTCATAAATCACACCACCTATTGCTAATAGGCATGAGACTTTAACTTCTTAATCATTTCATATTCTAATTAATGACACAAGACATGAAATAAGTGTAATTAAAATGTTTCCATGAGTCAAAACTAATAAAAGACGTATCAATTTGGGCTCTGTATGCATCAAGAACACACAACCCCTAACCCATCACTGCCACTTGATGTCGTCGCCACTGCCGCTACCTACCACCGTACGCTAGGGGTGTTCAAAAATATTTGAATCTGAATATCCGTAAATCCGATAAAAAATTATCTGAATTTCAGATATCCGGATTTTTGAATATTCGATTTTTAGGATTCGGATTCGGATATTGATTTTAAAAATTATCGGATATTTCGGATATTTGATATCTGAAACCCAAAAATATTTTTTGTTTTTCTTCTATATCGCTGTTAATTTAACATGAAACATACATATATACATCATAAAAGAAATAATAAAAACATTGGACGATATATGATCATTAATTATATCTAATTTTAGTATGTACATACACAAAGTACACAAAATGCAAAAACTGTTTACACGAGTTATAACCAATTATTCTTTACTTTGTGTTTTTGGTTTGAAATATTATACCATATATGAAGATATTTATTTTAGTTTAGATATTAGATAAATGATGCTTCTTTTTTAGTATAAACTAACTGATTTGAGAAAAATAAAAATTATTTTGGATATCCGAATAGATCTGAATCCGTATCCGAAATTTCGGATATCCGAAAAGTCGTATTCTATCTTATGTAACACCACGTTAGTTTCGGTAAGTACATTCACTTTAATCGTGTTTCGAAATTTATGTGAAATTACATTATATAAGTTAGATGGTTTTTATGCATCTAAGATAGAGGGTTTATGTGGAAAAACGTTTGAAAAGAGATAAACCGGGTTGCGTGGTTTGAATCGGATCGTGTTAAAAAAAATGAAAATGGCACTTAAAGATCATTTTGGAAGAACCCGGATCGTGTTGGCCAACCCGGGTCGTGTTTTGGGATTTCAAAAACGAAGCTAAGTTGTAACTATTTCAAACCCGGATCGGGTTATTGAACCCGGATCGAGTCGAACATAAAACCCGGACCGGGTTATCGGAAACCGGGTCGGGTCGACGGACTGAAGGATAAGCAGCAGCAAACAGGAACCGGGTCGGGTCAACCAGCACGAGTCGTGCTATACAGGGACCAGGACCGGGTTTTGGAACCCGGGTCGGGTTTTGTGCCGACCCCACATGTTTAAATTCGCGATTTTTCCTCATTTGGTCATTCTCTCTCGATCAAAAACCCTCATAAAACCCTAGAAACGTTCCCTCTTCGTTCTTGGACCAAATTGGAAGGCCAAATCGCGTTAGATTGAAGTGATTTTCGATATTTAGCTTATTGATGGTAAGGTATTCACTTCTATCCCTTTTGAAAGGTTGAGTTTAGTCATTTGGAGTTGATTTCGAGTTGTGGTAAAGAACCACTTATGAATGGTTGGATTTTGAACATATGCACTTGGTTAGATGTGTTGAATGTTTCTAATTCCGAGCTTTATCCGTTGTGATCAAGCTTTAAGCTTGATGGGTTGAAAAACAACATTTTCACCTTTGCTTGGTGTAAATGTGATCATGTAGGTTATGGGAAAGCTTGAAGGATCGTTGTTACTCTTGTGACATTAGCTAGGACTGTTTAAATCTTCATTACCAGGTGAGTAATCTCTCTTATATCAGTTATGATATTTGAATTGATTGAACTCTTGAAATTTGAAGTAGCCCTAGTATTTGAATTGGTGAGCTATAAGTTAGTCAATTACCCAATTGGTATGGTATAACGGCCTTTGAGGCTATGAGATTGGATTTCGTATCCAAATGTTAACGGCCTTCGTGGCTAGGAGATTGGATTCCATATCCAAAATAAATGGCCTATACGGCTAGGAGATTGGATGTAATATCCAAATAATAACGGCCTATACGGCTAGGAGATTGGATGTGATATCCAAATAACAAATGGCCCTTGAGGCTAGGAGATTGGATTGATATCCAAATATTGACTTAAACAGGGAAGTACACTGAATAGAGTTCTAACAACTTAAGTATATGTAACGACCGTTTTTTTTTTTTTTAAAAAAAAAAAAAAAAAAACGTTGTGAATAGTAACTCCGTCGTGAATAGTAACTCCGGCGTGAATAGTACTCCGGCGTGAATAGTACCCGAGAAATGAAGTAAGCGCTTACCTCGTGATGACGTCGACGATGATGTCGTGATGACCTCGTGATGACGTCGACGATGATGTCGTGATGACGTCGTGCTGACGTCGTGAATAGTGTTTTCAAGCCCTATAAATAGAGGCCTAACTTCTTCATTTCAACCCACAACAAACACCAAACAACCTTACGATATCGAGGAGTGTTCTGGTGAGGAAAATAGGTCGGGAGGAGTTAGGAGCGAGCGGTAGCTGGTAACGAGGTGCTCGGGAAGTGTTGGAAGAGCGGAACGGGAAACGTGCCAAGGCTTTGCGAAAACGTCAATCTTAAGTGAGTAATCACTATTGTATTTCTCTAGTAGTTTATAAGTGTTAAACTATAATATGTAGATGTTATACTATTCGTAATTCCAAAAATAATACCGAGTGATTTACTTACGAGGATGGTGTCTAGGCCGATTACTTGGGATCTGGTTGTTGGATTTTCCGAAAGGCTAAAATGCTGAAAGGATCCTGCCACCCCAACTAATCTTCTACCTGGCTATCCTTTACTTGATAAATCACGAGATATCATGTTGGAATTATGGAAGAGTTTAATGATGCAACTATAAGATAGTTAAAAATTAAAGAGTGATAAATGCCTTACTGTGTTAACAGTTAAAGAGGGAATACGAAGCAGAGATAAACGCTGTAGTCGACTATAGTCAGGTGAGTTTCTCACTACATTGTGTGGACGTTATATGTCCTTTACCGTATTTTTGTGTGCTCATACGATGTTTATAAGATGTTGGTAAATAGTACCATGTTGTGTGTATATTATTGATATATATCTTTCTGTTATAATTGTATGGGTTCGGTTACGGTGTGTGTGGGCTCGACGTACTGAGTAATATAGAGATACGAGCAAAAGACACTGAGCAGATACGCATGACTCGACGTACAGGGTATGTGCGGCTCTAAGTGCTGAGCAGGGGAATTAGATTTACTGAGCAGATACGTATAGGAGGTTATAATCCAATATACTGGGTAGAGCAGAATATGTGACGGGTGGTTGTATTTTTCCTGTTAGGGGTAAAGTATGTGTAGTTGATATGTTGTGTAGTTGTTGGAACTCACTAAGCCGTGTGCTTATCCTTTCCCTTTTAAATTACCATTTCAGGTTATACAGGTGGAAATGACGGACAGGCATGACGGGTACACACTGATGCTGCTTAATTGAGGATTCATACGGTGAATTGATGTTTAAAATGATTTCTAAATATCTTCAAAATGTTAATTATTGAATAAATTGATATTTATTTAAATGAAGATGTTTTATTAAAAACCGGGTGTTACAAGTTGGTATCAGAGCCAAGGCTTGAGTGAATCAGACTCACTTGATGGGTTTTGATCTCAAGCTTGAGACTTAAAAGTTTTCTTTGAAAATATTTTTACAAGAAATTATAAGTTGTTTTTCGAGTAAGGGGTTAAATGAATGTTGTTGCAAAGACGCAGTGTGTACCGTTAGCCGACGTCAGTGGAGAAAAGGTTAAGTGCTTAAGTCTTTGTTGCTATTTCTGTAATATATGTGTGCTTAAATGCCATTAAAGTGTAGGCAGTAGGAACTAAATAGTCCTAGAATTTTTGAGTTAGCCAAGTTGCATGTTCCTTGATAAGTGATATCCATAAGGTAAATCCTTTTATGTGAAAATTTTTCTACGACTATGTTCGTAAAACAACCTGGGGTATAGGTGGTAAAATTATCGTGAGAAGTGAATTGGGGACTTCTGGACAAGTTCTGAAACGAACGAGGGTAGGTGTTGAAGATAGTAGTAGAGCTCCTACTATTGAAAGCACAGGATCCGCGTTCGAATCGGGAGTTGGTCGTAAGGAATCCAATACACTAAGGGTATAACTAATTGGTTTATATGCTGATAAACTGTATTTGTCCATTCTATTGATTGGCAATCATAGAGTTTATTGGGAACAATTAGGACGCTGGAGATTGAGAATCTAGTGACGTTTCATAATTAAGTAATGAACAGTTGATGAGACTATAGTGGATGAGGTGTGCAAAAGTGACACATTAAGTCGCTTCGTTACTAAAAGCACAGATAGTGGATAATAAAAAGAAGATGTTGATTGCTAGAATAGTCGATTTTGATTGACTATAAATAGACGTTATGTTATTTAGAGACTAACATAAGTCACAGATTCCAGTTATGGAGATATATGTGAGGCTTCCAGGTCATCTGCAGTTGCTGGTTAACAAATTTTATCTACAAGGAGTGTCAGACGACTGGAATATGATGATGACAAAGGCTGAGGACGTATGTGATCGTATTAGTAGAAATTGGAATCCCGTAGATGGAGGGAATAATTTGGAAGAAGACATACGTGAACTAAAGCAATATATAGATGTGAAAGGTATACGCACAGATATACGTGTACATAGTAGAAATATAAGGTTTTATACATGGTGTCGTATGTTTGCAGAATTAGAGTCTTATCCATTCCAGTGCAAGAGGTGTACGTGTATACGGAATGGACATATAATAACAACTCGTGAAAGTAGGGATGATATAGTGGTGTGGCGTAAGGGTATTCACATAGGTAGTGAATACTACCAACGTGTGTATCAAAGTAAGTTAGATGTAGCATATCAGTGTATCATGTACTTGAAATCTGTTAGTATATGAAAATAATGAGTTGAGGAAATATTGCTAACCGACCAAGATGACTGTCTTGTTAGCATATGTGTGTTAGGTGTATATGTTTCATAAATGACTAAGTGAATACCTCTTAAGTAGGTAACCCGTAAGCAAGTAACCGTGGATAAACTGTGTCGGTAGCTGGTTGAATATCTAGTTGATATTAGCTGTGCGGACGAATACATGAGTATTAAGTGGTGACAACCATGGATATGGAATCATATTGTGGGTGGAAATTTTGTAGTTGTATGTGGAGGCTGAGCTGATATGAGGATTCTTGGTGTCATCTGGTTGGTTGTAGAGCTGTGCGGTCGTATGTGTGTTAACTGTTAAGCCTTTAGAGCGAAAAGCTGTTTATTCTGTGGGGCCACTTATACTTGTAGTTGGGACCACTTATTAGGTGGGGCTACTAGTATTGTGGTTGGGACCACTTATGCTATGGGGCTACTTGTACTTGTGGTTGGGACCACCTATTCCGTGGGGCCACTGGTAACTTGTAGTTGTGACCATTTATTCAGGGGGTTAATAGTACTTGTAGTTGTGACCATTTATTCAGGGGGTTAATAGTACTTGTGGTTGTGACCACTTATTTAGTGGGGCCACATTTGGTAAGACCACATATGTGTTGTGGATCTTATGAGCAGTAATTGTGGTGGGACCATATACAAGTGTTGTGATGGCTTTATTGGCTGGCAGTTCTAACACACATACAGTTGGGTGTTTGGTGAATAGCTAAGCTGTTGAAGTTGTGAAGAGTAGGGGTTGTGATATGATGTGGTGAACATGTGACTATACGATGCATAACAAGTACCTCGCATCCATGATGTCAGTATTGTAAGTATATGAGATTATGTAATGAGTACTTTGTAGTCTCAATAGGTTGGCCTAGTTGATTAGAGGTGGTTAATGTGTCAGTATTGTGGTAATACCCTTTGGGTTTACTAATACAACCGTATTGTGTTGAAATAGGAAATGATTGATTGGAAGAATAAGCGTATGTCAACGCTGGAGATTCCGGGGACGGAATCTTATAAAGGGGGGGAGAACTTGTAACGACCGTTTTTTTTCAAAAAAAAAAAAAAAAACGTTGTGAATAGTAACTCCGTCGTGAATAGTACTCCGGCGTGAATAGTACCCGAGAAATGAAGTAAGCGCTTACCTCGTGATGACGTCGACGATGATGTCGTGATGACGTCGACGATGATGTCGTGATGACGTCGTGCTGACGTCGTGAATAGTGTTTTCAAGCCCTATAAATAGAGGCCTAACTTCTTCATTTCAACCCACAACAAACACCAAACAACCTTACGATATCGAGGAGTGTTCTGGTGAGGAAAATAGGTCGGGAGGAGTTAGGAGCGAGCGGTAGCTGGTAACGAGGTGCTCGGGAAGTGTTGGAAGAGCGGAACGGGAAACGTGCCAAGGCTTTGCGAAAACGTCAATCTTAAGTGAGTAATCACTATTGTATTTCTCTAGTAGTTTATAAGTGTTAAACTATAATATGTAGATGTTATACTATTCGTAATTCCAAAAATAATACCGAGTGATTTACTTACGAGGATGGTGTCTAGGCCGATTACTTGGGATCTGGTTGTTGGATTTTCCGAAAGGCTAAAATGCTGAAAGGATCCTGCCACCCCAACTAATCTTCTACCTGGCTATCCTTTACTTGATAAATCACGAGATATCATGTTGGAATTATGGAAGAGTTTAATGATGCAACTATAAGATAGTTAAAAATTAAAGAGTGATAAATGCCTTACTGTGTTAACAGTTAAAGAGGGAATACGAAGCAGAGATAAACGCTGTAGTCGACTATAGTCAGGTGAGTTTCTCACTACATTGTGTGGACGTTATATGTCCTTTACCGTATTTTTGTGTGCTCATACGATGTTTATAAGATGTTGGTAAATAGTACCATGTTGTGTGTATATTATTGATATATATCTTTCTGTTATAATTGTATGGGTTCGGTTACGGTGTGTGTGGGCTCGACGTACTGAGTAATATAGAGATACGAGCAAAAGACACTGAGCAGATACGCATGACTCGACGTACAGGGTATGTGCGGCTCTAAGTGCTGAGCAGGGGAATTAGATTTACTGAGCAGATACGTATAGGAGGTTATAATCCAATATACTGGGTAGAGCAGAATATGTGACGGGTGGTTGTATTTTTCCTGTTAGGGGTAAAGTATGTGTAGTTGATATGTTGTGTAGTTGTTGGAACTCACTAAGCCGTGTGCTTATCCTTTCCCTTTTAAATTACCATTTCAGGTTATACAGGTGGAAATGACGGACAGGCATGACGGGTACACACTGATGCTGCTTAATTGAGGATTCATACGGTGAATTGATGTTTAAAATGATTTCTAAATATCTTCAAAATGTTAATTATTGAATAAATTGATATTTATTTAAATGAAGATGTTTTATTAAAAACCGGGTGTTACAGTATATATTTATATGTTAATTGTTTAAATGATTACTCATTGAGCTTTATAGCTCACAGTATATGTGTGAATTGTCCCTGCAGGTGAGCGTGACCCTGCTAAGGGTAAAGATATAGCTCATGGATAGGACTGTTCGTTGTAGCGGCCCGGCTTAGAAGGAGTATATATATACTCCTCGATACACTTGTACCCTTTTTGTATAAACTTATACACCTAAACAGTTAGTTTTGTATGTTTGAAACTGTGTTGAAAATGAAAAATTTTGGGTGTATTTTGTTTGAAAAAGCCGGGTGTTACATCTTAGGACACGTCGCATGAAACAAAATGTTATGTGAATGCATCGGGGTCTTTTGACCCCACGTGTCGCGTTTAGCACTTGGACCCGTCACGTTGTTTGTAACAAACCTGGTCTTTTTGGTTCCAAAGTATTACAAGCCTTATCAGTCCTCCTTTAGGACATAAATGTGCATTATAATTAGTTTATGATGTCCAAAATTCATAACATACATTCTAACTAACAAAATGATTATTCAAGATCTATACATATCATTATTCTACATAATGTGATACTAACTTAATCAAAGGTATCATGAAGAGAAATCTTACATTTTATACATTTTGAAGATGAAAATGTAATGGTCTAGCCCTTCTGAACTCTACTTCAAACTCGAATCAAGCACACCAACACATAACTCTTTACATGAAACTCTCACACTCTCCTTAAGGATTCTTTTTGACAATTTGGGATGAGATTTTGCAGCTTTTTAGATTGATATTTATACCCAAAATCCTGGAATATATCATTGTATTTTACTTTTTGGGTGGGTTTTAGCAGGCCAACATCAGGCTATAGACGCGTCACGTCCATACCTAAACTATGTGTCTGCGTCTAATTAGAATTAGAATGTGTTGTGTTCCTTCCCTTGCACGTGTCACATTTTCTTCAGTAGAAATGGGGCATTACATACCATGCTCGAAGAGCCTATTTGAGACCATATTGAGATTTATGTAGACTAAAAACATAATACGGAAACAAAGGTTGTTTCCTATATACCTCATCTCTGAGGTCACCATGAAGAAAAGTATTATTTACATCAAGATAATGTATGGTCCAATTTTTAGAATTGGCAATGCTTAGGACGACGTGGATTGTTGATGGTTTGACAACAAGGTTGAAGTCAAAGCCAAGTTGTTGAGAAAAGGCTTGGGCAACAAGGCGACCTTTATAGCCGTCGAGGTTGTCAAGCTTATGACAATAGAGTCAATAACAAACAATAATATTGACATAAGGAGGGCGTTAAACAAGTTCCCAAGTATGATTTAAGAGTAGAGCATCCATTTCAGAGTATATAGCTTCTTTTTAATAAGGATCACATATGGAGCGTAGGAAGTAGAACAGGGAATAAGAGATTGGTGGATGCAGCCAACAAATTGAGGATTTAACGAGGTTTAAAAGAGCTTGTTTGAGAGGGCGTGGTCATAGGATGACAGTATGTGGTTGACAGAGGTGGTGGATGAGTGGTGGAGGTGCTCTTGGGAATAAAATGAGGGGGGAAGTTGTGATCGGTCGATTTTGCAACACGCTCATTAGTCTATATTTCATGGCAAAATAACCAATTTTAGTTGTGAATGATGCTACTTTGACGATTATTTGAAATAAATACGCACATGTTAAAAATGGTGAAAATGATACAAGAGGTGGTAGAAAGAAGTTCAAAGAATTACACGAACAAAAGTGGGATCAAAAGCTGAAGAATTGAAAGAATGTTTGAAAAAACAAGAATAAATTGTAGACAAAAAGATTGGAGTTCAATTTATTGTTTATTTAAAGGGTTAATAACATAAAAACCACTATAATTTGACCAAAATTTTTGGTTTAACCATTATATTTTTTTGTTCCATAAAAACCACTCATACTTTCAAAGAATTCCATAATGACCACTATTCGTTTTATTTATAACTTTTAAGGATTATTTTCATCGGAAGATTATGTGAAAAGTTTTATATCAACATTTGAAGCAAATATTGGAACTCCATTGCAGTGAAAGTTATACATAAAGTTGTCTACATGTGAATTTTGTCTGCATAAGTGCAGCTCTTCGGCCACGTTGTGAGCACGTAGGGTGTCCAAGTAAATCTATTAAATTTTAAATGCAACGGGGTAAGGAGTGTTCCGAGTTGGCAACATACAATCATAACTTTTATTTGTTATAGTGGTCGCAATGAATCTTTTTGAAAATATGAGTGGTTTTTATGAAATTTTCTTGAAAGTATGAGTGGTTTTATAAAACAAAATAAAATATAGTGCTTAAACTGGATTTTTGGTCAAACTACCGTGGTTTTTATGTTATAAGCACTTATTTAAAAATTATTTTTGAGAAATTATTATTTTAATTATTTTTTAAATAATTGATTTTGATAAATGATTGAGTTTAATTTAAATTGAAAAATATTTTTAAAACAAAAACAAATAAAAAATTACAAAAATAATTTAAATTAAATCTTTTTATATCTATTTAAATTAAATTATTAGAAATTTATTTTCTAACTAATTTATTTCATGGTTTATTTTAATTTAATAAAAATAAGAGTTTTTCTTAATAAAAGAATTAATTCTCGGAAATGATAAAAATAATAATAAAAGTAAATTACACAAATGGTCCCTATGGTTTGAGATAATTTACACGTTTGATCCCTAACTTATTTTTTTTAAACTCTGACTGTCCCTATGGTTTGATTTTATTATGCGCTTGGTCCCCGCCTGACTTAAATGACTATTTTATCCTTAATGATTTCTTTTTTAATTTTCTGTTTTTTATTTATTATTTTTTAATTAAAAGAATCTTATACATCTATCTCTCTCTTCTCCCTGTTATTCTACTCGATCAATTCTTCTTTCCCGTTCTTCTACCCGATCGATTCATTTTCCCTTTTCATTCTGGTTTGAAAATCGAGTTCATCTCCCTTCCCTTTATATTTGTTTACTAGCTTATAAACCTGTGTGTTACACGGTTGAAAAATAAAAAAACCTTTATACTAAGAAAAATATTTTATTTTAAAAGTACAATGCTATTAATGAAATTTTTTGTATAATTCAATGCTAAAATCTATGGAACTTTTATTTATCTACATGCTTAAATCTTAATTAGTGAAGTGCTATTAAAGGACATTGTTGCTTTAAATTGGAACATATTTGTTTTTTATATAAGGGTGTTGGAATTTGTTTGTTTTATCCTGTACGTTACTACACAACTCATGTTAACCTACAGGTTAGACATACAAGTAATAACTCTTCAACAATGATAATTAATAATAATTATTATTATATTAATATACTAATATAAGTACATTCATATCTTTTAGAACAACAAAGAATTTTTTTTAAAAAGCAAGCGGAAAACTTGCATAAATTACAGAGTCCAAATACAATGAGCACTTTTGGACCCAGGGGTAAAATCGTCCAAAGAAAAAGGAAAATCTTCCCCAACCAATCTTCATCCAATAGCCATTTCTTCAACTATAACATGCTATTATCCTAAAACATAATCAAATATCAGCATTGCATCCATAGCTGTAATTTAGACAATGACCATACATTTGGAAATCAAATGTGAAACAAAAAGCTTACAATGAAACCATTAACCCAAAAACTCTGGACAATGGAAATAAAATTAAACCTATTGTAGCACTTTTTCATCACTTAAAACCGTTATTCAAAATAATGTAGTTGCTGGCTCATACCTATATCCCAAGAGGCAAGACCTGCTTTTATAAGTTCTGCAAATACAATAACAAAATATTAAACCATTCAATCGATTTTTTATTTTTTAGAAATTTATAAGTGGGATTTACAGTAAACTGGTTTAAGAAACTAAATTTCAGTTTTAGTTGTTTAAGTTAGCACGTACGAAAATTCCTAAATCGAGAAATTGACTTTTTACCTTAAAAAACCTTCAAAAGCGGAATCAAATATTACCATGGAAGCAACTTAATCTAAGAAGAAAAGACATGTACTCCCTTTTTTGTTCCTCTCATCTTCAGCAACCTAAGGGTAAAAAAAGGAATGACAATAAATAAAAAATAATCAAAAGAGGTTCCAAAAGGCACATGTTAGACACATGACTTACTTTCAACTCATGAGGTAATTTTAGATTTTCATCAAGAACACCTTTTCTACCAGCCAGTTCATTTGCTGCAACCTCAATGGCTTCATTTTGCTTCTCATCAAGCGCCTGTCACCAATCAAAATATTTGGAAAAAATACCGATTTGCCCTTGAACAATCATTACAAAATGAACATCTTGGTAAGTTAACTATCTTGTCTTCCATAAGTTTTCTGAATGTTGTAAAGGTATTTTCCTTTCAGACACTGTGATTGTATTTTTATTTGTCAAGGGTAAAACGGTCATTTCATTATATTGGTGTACTTGGTCTAAAGTTGAAACGTCTTCGTTTATACTACACTTACTCCGGATAGGCATCATTTATCCATTCTGCACTTTATCTATACAACACTTAATTGAAAAAAAAAAACAGCCCTAAATATTTGATCAAACAATGAATATAATTGAACATCAGAAAAAAGATAAGAAAATTAAATATGATTTGTTACATTGTACTTTGTTGTAGGTTTATAACGTTTTTGTAAGATTTAATTTCTTTTAACCTTCATTAAATGTTGTTATATATTAAAGGGTTGTTTTTTTGTTTTTTTGTTTTCATTTTTAGCTAGGTCTCTTTTTACATGGATTATAAAATTTTATATTTTTATGGTTAACTGGTTGTTTGAAAGATCGAATAGTATGAAGGTGTTTTGGGATATTTTGATGGGAAAAGTACTTTGGGTTGTAAAGAAAAATCCAAGGAAAACAAATTTATTGATAACAATATTGTGAGACCCGTGTATTACAAGGGACGGTTGCATGCAAAATTAGCAACATAGTTTGATTTATAAGTTAGTCAGAGTACCTTACTTTCAATTCTTGCCATTAAACCATTGTACTTTCAAACCTTTTCTTTTTAAGACAATGCACTCTACTTTTTCCAAAGTACAATGTTGCAATGGGAAGAAAACAAAGTAGGATGCTATGAAAATATAAATCAATGATAGTACGTTGCTATTACTTGCATTTAACTCGTTTAAAACAGATGCAGCAAAGTCTTCATAAGTTGCTATAAAGGCAAGAAACAGAAACATAATTTATTTTCTGTATGTTAAGACATTGTACTATAAGGTTTTGACCGGCATCATCTCAAATGAAGAGCTCTTTTAGGCATTTTACTATGTTCGTGATCAAGGGAAACCAAAAAAATTACAATTCTGAACCTTTAACACCAAAAATCCAAACTGTGAACCCGTAAAACCAAAAATCAAACAGGGGAAACGCAAAACCATAATCGATGAATACCGTCCATCGAGCTTCCACCTGCACCACTCACCCTAGAAATCTGCAAAGTAAGGAAATATTAATGGATTTTTCATCCGGATACAATTATCAACGATGATAATCCGGCCAGGTTTTTTTTGTTTGGGTAAAGGTGTAAGAGAGAGAGGGAGACTTAATGAGAGAAATTGAACCTTGGCGAGGGCACTATAAAGGCGGATGCAGAGAGTGATGACGGCGATTATGGTTTTTGCCAGAGGTGGACCACGTATAGCATTTTTAGCGGCATCTGTGGTGCGGTGGTTAAAAGGGTGGATGATGGAGATGCCGACGATGGTGATTTACAGTAATGACGATAGTGGTAGCCCGGCGGTGGCGCAGCGCCAACGGTCGCGATATGGTGCAGGATGCGGGTTGTGGTGCTGCTATAGAATCAGTGGCTGTAGAGTTTTAGAGAGATGAATTCGAAAGAAATAAGGTTTTGTAGGGTTGAGAGAATGAGAGATTTGGTGGATAAGAACACCGCTTATATCTAATCATTTGAATTTCAATTTCAAAAATGGGATAAGATGGGGAACTTGTATGTAATCATAGTAGGGAAGAAGAAGAAGCGGCGGAATAATGGTATAGATAGAAGAAAATCAACTTTTCGCGAGATTTATGGCTGAATCTATGGGATCATACGTATCTAAATTGATAGGGTGCGATTGAACGAGAAACAGAAGTATGAAGATACCATCTCTAGGATTCAAAAGGGCAGAGAAATTGTAGGGGAGTTGTTATACGTAGATTTTTAGGATTGAACAGGAAAAAAAAATAGCGACTATCTAATAGGAGGCCATGTGGCATTCTAGAGACATGCCAAGTGGCATTAAAAGGGCTTCATTTATTAGTATCCAGACCATCCTCACCAAATTCAAGCTTAAAGGTCTTAATATCGTTAATTTCCTAACATTTTCTGGTAATCTTCATAGCCGATAGATAAATACAACCATCAATTTCAAAAACCCTTTGTCAAAATAACCTTTTTTGTTGCAGGAAGTAATGTCATCCAGAACTCTAGGTGTACGAGAACCGGTATTGACCAAAACGTGTTTAACATGGACCCTAAGAAAATTCGACTTGCTTCCTCAATTTGTAGATTCCTCGTTCCTCTCTCTCTCTCTCTCTCTCTCTCCTTCAATTTCGTCGACACTAAAAACCACACATCCAAATCAATTTGCGACTTCTTATTAAACCCACGATTAGGTGTGCAACATGCTTCCTCAATTGGGTGTATTCAAGGTTAGATGGCAGTAGGATTGTTGTGAAAGGTAAGCAGCAAATGAGCGATAGAAGAGAATCGTTGTATGGCAGATGAGATATGGAGTAAACCTCTCTTTGAACCTTGAAATCCATCGGGAATATAGCAATGGTTAGAGAGTCGGTGAAGAAGTTACCGATTAATGATGATGGTCCGGTGGTTTAGGGTTGCTGATGTAGTGATGTCCGGTGGTTTAGGTTTCGATTTGTAGACATAGGGAAAAAGAATCTGACGTAGTTGAAGATAAAGATGCAAACTTGTAATTCTTGTTATAACCTTTTATGCAAGTTAGCATATTTTACAAAGGATCCAAGGAATCCATGGCAATTTTGAAGTTGAAGTTGGTTTATCTTGACAGATAAACTGTGGCTACAATACGAAGGTTTGTAGGTGTAAATGTCGGAGACGAATTAACTTCTTCAAACGAAATTTCATCGGATTGGAGTTATGTAAGCGAAACCATCGGGATTTCAGGTAATAATGCATTTAAAAGATTTAAAAGACCGATTAATAAAAAAAAGATAAAAAAGATGAGTTTATTTCATAAAAAATCCTATATTTTCAATTTTTTTTTAAATCTAAAACTTTATTTTTTTTAAAAAAAGACCTAAATTTTGGCGAAACTTTTTAATATAGCTTTCTTTACTCGGTTTTACAGGTTAAATATACTTTTTTTTCAGAAAAAACCTCAATTTCTTTTCTTTTTTCCGAAGAAACCCTCAATTTTTTTCATAGAACTTTTTAATTTAGGTCATTTACGGGTTTATCCGTAAGTTAAACGATTTTCAGAGACTTTTTTACAAAGAAAATGATTTTTCTTCTTTTTTGTAATTGACATATCTTTCATATACGATGTCCAAATTCTACCAACATTATATCTCTGGAAAGATCGTACGTAATACTACAACTTTATTTTACCGACTTTTGTTTGAATATGTTCAGATATTTCGCTATAGTCTCTTACACATGAGCATAAATATAATTATCTATAACTAAATTTGAAAAATTAATTACATTAAATATAATTAAATGAAAATAAAACACTTCATTAATTAAGAAAATAAAATTACAAACGTAAACTAAAACGACAAATTACAAATTAAAAAAAAACGAACACCCACAAACATAAAAAAAAAAAAACAAAACTACGACATATATTTTTTTATGATATCGTCTTTGTATTTCAAAACCATCTCGAGTGCTCCCCCCTCGAGACCCTCCTCCGGATTCGACGACAAATTTTATGTCTTTTAGTCGTTGGTTTTCCTTCGCGGATTCGTTGTTTTTCTTCGCGGGCTTGTTGTCGAACATGACAGGATCGTTGTTTGTCTTCGTAAGTTTTTTTTTTCAAATTTCATCTGCTCGTGGAGATTTAAATTGTACCGTTCAAACTTCAACCACATAAGTGTCATGTCGTCGCTTTTTTGCGACCCCGTCCCATTAGACGAAGTCACTTTTCTATTCCGTTTCGTCGCATCTCTCCCCGTCGGACCGACGAAATCAGCAAACTCAAGTTCGTCCTATTCCGCCTCCTCCTCATTCAAATCTATAGTGTGGTGGCTTGTCTCGGACGTTAGGAGAGGATGTAAAATGTAAAAAAAAAAAAAAAAACTTTAACTGCACGGTTTGAGGAACCCGTATGAGAGAGGAACCCGCGGTCACCCACCCATCCGGGACTGTGTACCCGTGCAGGTTTTTGAGGCCACGTCAGAGCCCGCGGGTTTTTGGGGCCCACAAATTTAATTAGCATTTTTAAATAATAAATAATAAATAATAAAATAATAAAATATTAATAAGGGTAATATAGTCTTTTCATGTCTAGCAGGGACCAAGCGCGCAACAGAAACAACCAGTAGAGATGGTCCGAGTTAAAAAAATAAGTTAGGGACCAAATGCACAAATTACCCCAAACCACAATACCATCTGTGTAATTTACTCTAATAATAATAAATAAATTGAATTGGACGCCCTGCTTTGCGCACAAGACCAACCCAAGAAACAAGTGTCGGCCCATCTATAGCTCCATCCCATCCATTGCCAAGCGGCCTACTCCAGAGCCTTGATCCACAGTCCATGGATCAGTATCCACTACGCTACCCGAATCCGTGTTCACCGACCCAACACTCGAGCTCCCCTCACATGCTTCCGGATCCACTCATCTGAACCGCCTCAACCGGGTCCATGACCCGCCTAAACCGAGTCCGCCTCCTTCCTTACGCGATACAACAGCAAGATCTGGACCCGAGAACAGCTCCGCCCCATTTTCTCTCACAGCCTTTGACCCATGGATCCCCCTCCAGACCCACTTGGTGGATCCCAAAACCAGCCAAAAATTCCAGGAAAATGCTCCTGTGCGACGTCGTTCAAGGATTGCCAGCCTCCACTATTCCTTTCCGGCCTTGCCAAATTTTTCTCACTTAAAACCTGTTTTTTTCCAACCAATTCTTCCAACATTTAATTCTTTTAAATTCTTTTTTATTATCCAATTTAAAAGCTTATATACTTTTTGATATTAAACTCATCAATTTTTACTATAAATACCAACTCAAACTCGCCATTTAAAACACACATCGTTCCTTGATATTCTTACACACCTCACACATTCTTATCCCAAAACACAATATTGATATTCTTACACACCTCATATATTCTTATCCCACACACCTTCATGTCTCTTATCAACCTTTCTACACCTTAATTATCTCTTCATCTCTTATTGGGGACTTCTTTACTTCTTTAGAAGTGTCCAAGGTTTCCAAACCTCTCTTACATTTCTCAAATCAAAGTTTTTCAAAGCTCAAGCCCTAAAACATCAAGAGTAAAGAACATGCAATTTATGTCGTTGAAGTACGAAACAATACTCAAGTTTAATTTGTTAACTAAGATGAAAGGATAAACATCTTAGGATTGCTTGCGGTAAGATTTTTATGTAATTGGATTGGTTGTTTTTTATTATTACTTGATTGAGAACAATAAAAATTTGTCTATTTGTTTTGACGTTATAATCATTTGATTAATAGCAATTTTATTGTGTTTATTCTATCAAGTGCGTTGCTTTAATTAATGAGGCATCATATCGTATGCAATATACATAACAATTATGTGTATTGATGAAGTAATAATCTTATATTTTATAAATATTATTTAATTGAAAGACACCATATTGCGTTTCAATTATTTGTATTGTAAATATTGCTAGACTTAGGATCTAATACAAATAATTGGAAAGACATATGACGTGCCAACAATTTAACTTTGTATTTTATCATTAAAACTAGAATTATATTTATGCAGTTTTATCAAAATACAATCCAAGAGGAGATAAAATAATCAATTCCAATTACGTAACGATCAAGCCGTAAGCGATCCTATTTCTTCCATTATTTATCTCATTTATTTTTAGTTTCAACTTCGTATGCAAAGTTAAAGTCTTTTTAAATTGTTCCATCACGAAAGTTTGTTGTATTTTTTGTCATTATTTTTGAGTTATAACAACTTGAGTAACACAATATTTGACCACATACTCTCTGTGGATTCGACCCCGCTTACCTATCTCTTTAGGAATAGTGGAATATAAATATTTTTTGACGTGTATGACAATGCGATGTCAAGTGGTCGAAGCCGTGACTGGGGTTGCACCTTCAACTTAAGTAGGGGAAACAGACACGGTCTCAGTTGTGGGAGAAAAAGGGTAACAGAGAGGTGGAGAGATGATAACCTTTTGAGTAATATATGTCAAGACAACAATAGCCTCGATGGTGAGAATAAGGACCAAGATAGGCACAACCAATCGATCGATGAGAGAGTCTGTGAGTAGCAACTATGGATGAAGTATTTGTTGGGTTAGGTGTTGACTTGAAGGCTAGTGGGTTAGTGGTCCTTGTTTCTTTTATGCTGGAAAGTAAAAAAGAAAGACTAGTGCTCCAAACATTTCTTGCTGGCAAGTTAAGTGGGTTTTGCTTTTCTCATTAATTTATGGCAACTTCCTATTATAAATAGGAGTGGTATGAAAGACGGAGAGATGTACAACACAGATAGAAATACATCTTGTAATTTCCATATATTCTCTGATAAATATAAAACCTAGTTGTAGCCCGTGTGTGACAACCGTGTCCCGGGAGGGACTGTAGATCAAAAGTAAGAGCGTTTTGGCCTTTGGTGTGGTCAAATAACGATGTTAAGGTCATTATGAAATAAGAAAAATATAACGATCAAAGCCTAGAAGTCAAAACGTAGCAAAAAGCGGAAAAAAACGGAACATTTTATTGTCGGCGCCTCGCGACGCGACGGGGATGCTGGTCGCGACGCGACAACTGTCGCGAGATCCGGAATTTGCGCCGTAAATTGCGCAATCAGGCAATAATTGAGTGTGAGTCATCGCGACGCGACGGTCATAGTGGTCGCGACGCGAAGGGCTGTCAGAGGCTATAAATACGAGGCACAAGCCTCATTTTTGAGGCAGAACACACACGAAACACATATACGATATAAGAGAGTGTTCTGGTAAGGAGTACATGTTGAGAGATGATAGTGAGAAGTAAGAAGCCAGCGGTAGCTAGCGTTGAGATGCTCGGGAGCTGACAGAAGTCCGGAACGAGAACCGTGCCAGGACTCCGGAAAAGCACCAAACTCAAGTGAGTAATCGCTACCGTATCTCCCTAGTAGTTTATATGTGTTAAACTATAGTAGAAAGAGATTATTGAATGAAATACAGTATAATATAGTTATGATTTATGAGTTAGTAGTTACGAGGGAAGTAGATATGCTACGGGTTCGTTTGACGAGTCTGACCCAGGAGAAGTAGTGTATCACGGGGTGATGCTAAGTAGAGTGATTAACCAGTAGTGTAGTGCCCATGCGAAAGAATGACATACGACATAGAAACCACTATAATTTGACCAAAATTTTTGGTTTAACCATTATATTTTTTTGTTCCATAAAAACCACTCATACTTTCAAAGAATTCCATAATGACCACTATTCGTTTTATTTATAACTTTTAAGGATTATTTTCATCGGAAGATTATGTGAAAAGTTTTATATCAACATTTGAAGCAAATATTGGAACTCCATTGCAGTGAAAGTTATACATAAAGTTGTCTACATGTGAATTTTGTCTGCATAAGTGCAGCTCTTCGGCCACGTTGTGAGCACGTAGGGTGTCCAAGTAAATCTATTAAATTTTAAATGCAACGGGGTAAGGAGTGTTCCGAGTTGGCAACATACAATCATAACTTTTATTTGTTATAGTGGTCGCAATGAATCTTTTTGAAAATATGAGTGGTTTTTATGAAATTTTCTTGAAAGTATGAGTGGTTTTATAAAACAAAATAAAATATAGTGCTTAAACTGGATTTTTGGTCAAACTACCGTGGTTTTTATGTTATAAGCACTTATTTAAAAATTATTTTTGAGAAATTATTATTTTAATTATTTTTTAAATAATTGATTTTGATAAATGATTGAGTTTAATTTAAATTGAAAAATATTTTTAAAACAAAAACAAATAAAAAATTACAAAAATAATTTAAATTAAATCTTTTTATATCTATTTAAATTAAATTATTAGAAATTTATTTTCTAACTAATTTATTTCATGGTTTATTTTAATTTAATAAAAATAAGAGTTTTTCTTAATAAAAGAATTAATTCTCGGAAATGATAAAAATAATAATAAAAGTAAATTACACAAATGGTCCCTATGGTTTGAGATAATTTACACGTTTGATCCCTAACTTATTTTTTTTAAACTCTGACTGTCCCTATGGTTTGATTTTATTATGCGCTTGGTCCCCGCCTGACTTAAATGACTATTTTATCCTTAATGATTTCTTTTTTAATTTTCTGTTTTTTATTTATTATTTTTTAATTAAAAGAATCTTATACATCTATCTCTCTCTTCTCCCTGTTATTCTACTCGATCAATTCTTCTTTCCCGTTCTTCTACCCGATCGATTCATTTTCCCCTTTCATTCTGGTTTGAAAATCGAGTTCATCTCCCTTCCCTTTATATTTGTTTACTAGCTTATAAACCCGTGTGTTACACGGTTGAAAAATAAAAAAACCTTTATACTAAGAAAAATATTTTATTTTAAAAGTACAATGCTATTAATGAAATTTTTTGTATAATTCAATGCTAAAATCTATGGAACTTTTATTTATCTACATGCTTAAATCTTAATTAGTGAAGTGCTATTAAAGGACATTGTTGCTTTAAATTGGAACCTATTTGTTTTTTATATAAGGGTGTTGGAATTTGTTTGTTTTTTCCTGTACGTTACTACACAACTCATGTTAACCTACAGGTTAGACATACAAGTAATAACTCTTCAACAATGATAATTAATAATAATTATTATTATATTAATATACTAATATAAGTACATTCATATCTTTTAGAACAACAAAGAATTTTTTTTAAAAAGCAAGCGGAAAACTTGCAATAAATTACAGAGTCCAAATACAATGAGCACTTTTGGACCCAGGGGTAAAATCGTCCAAAGAAAAAGGAAAATCTTCCCCAACCAATCTTCATCCAATAGCCATTTCTTCAACTATAGCATGCTATTATCCTAAAACATAATCAAATATCAGCATTGCATCCATAGCTGTAATTTAGACAATGACCATACATTTGGAAATCAAATGTGAAACAAGAAGCTTACAATGAAACCATTAACCCAAAAACTCTGGACAATGGAAATAAAATTAAACCTATTGTAGCACTTTTTCATCACTTAAAACCGTTATTCAAAATAATGTAGTTGCTGGCTCATACCTATATCCCAAGAGGCAAGACCTGCTTTTATAAGTTCTGCAAATACAATAACAAAATATTAAACCATTCAATCGATTTTTTATTTTTTAGAAATTTATAAGTGGGATTTACAGTAAACTGGTTTAAGAAACTAAATTTCAGTTTTAGTTGTTTAAGTTAGCACGTACGAAAATTCCTAAATCGAGAAATTGACTTTTTACCTTAAAAAACCTTCAAAAGCGGAATCAAATATTACCATGGAAGCAACTTAATCTAAGAAGAAAAGACATGTACTCCCTTTTTTGTTCCTCTCATCTTCAGCAACCTAAGGGTAAAAAAAGGAATGACAATAAATAAAAAATAATCAAAAGAGGTTCCAAAAGGCACATGTTAGACACATGACTTACTTTCAACTCATGAGGTAATTTTAGATTTTCATCAAGAACACCTTTTCTACCAGCCAGTTCATTTGCTGCAACCTCAATGGCTTCATTTTGCTTCTCATCAAGCGCCTGTCACCAATCAAAATATTTGGAAAAAATACCGATTTGCCCTTGAACAATCATTACAAAATGAACATCTTGGTAAGTTAACTATCTTGTCTTCCATAAGTTTTCTGAATGTTGTAAAGGTATTTTCCTTTCAGACACTGTGATTGTATTTTTATTTGTCAAGGGTAAAACGGTCATTTCATTATATTGGTGTACTTGGTCTAAAGTTGAAACGTCTTCGTTTATACTACACTTACTCCGGATAGGCATCATTTATCCATTCTGCACTTTATCTATACAACACTTAATTGAAAAAAAAAAACAGCCCTAAATATTTGATCAAACAATGAATATAATTGAACATCAGAAAAAAGATAAGAAAATTAAATATGATTTGTTACATTGTACTTTGTTGTAGGTTTATAACGTTTTTGTAAGATTTAATTTCTTTTAACCTTCATTAAATGTTGTTATATATTAAAGGGTTGTTTTTTTGTTTTTTTGTTTTCATTTTTAGCTAGGTCTCTTTTTACATGGATTATAAAATTTTATATTTTTATGGTTAACTGGTTGTTTGAAAGATCGAATAGTATGAAGGTGTTTTGGGATATTTTGATGGGAAAAGTACTTTGGGTTGTAAAGAAAAATCCAAGGAAAACAAATTTATTGATAACAATATTGTGAGACCCGTGTATTACAAGGGACGGTTGCATGCAAAATTAGCAACATAGTTTGATTTATAAGTTAGTCAGAGTACCTTACTTTCAATTCTTGCCATTAAACCATTGTACTTTCAAACCTTTTCTTTTTAAGACAATGCACTCTACTTTTTCCAAAGTACAATGTTGCAATGGGAAGAAAACAAAGTAGGATGCTATGAAAATATAAATCAATGATAGTACGTTGCTATTACTTGCATTTAACTCGTTTAAAACAGATGCAGCAAAGTCTTCATAAGTTGCTATAAAGGCAAGAAACAGAAACATAATTTATTTTCTGTATGTTAAGACATTGTACTATAAGGTTTTGACCGGCATCATCTCAAATGAAGAGCTCTTTTAGGCATTTTACTATGTTCGTGATCAAGGGAAACCAAAAAAATTACAATTCTGAACCTTTAACACCAAAAATCCAAACTGTGAACCCGTAAAACCAAAAATCAAACAGGGGAAACGCAAAACCATAATCGATGAATACCGTCCATCGAGCTTCCACCTGCACCACTCACCCTAGAAATCTGCAAAGTAAGGAAATATTAATGGATTTTTCATCCGGATACAATTATCAACGATGATAATCCGGCCAGGTTTTTTTTGTTTGGGTAAAGGTGTAAGAGAGAGAGGGAGACTTAATGAGAGAAATTGAACCTTGGCGAGGGCACTATAAAGGCGGATGCAGAGAGTGATGACGGCGATTATGGTTTTTGCCAGAGGTGGACCACGTATAGCATTTTTAGCGGCATCTGTGGTGCGGTGGTTAAAAGGGTGGATGATGGAGATGCCGACGATGGTGATTTACAGTAATGACGATAGTGGTAGCCCGGCGGTGGCGCAGCGCCAACGGTCGCGATATGGTGCAGGATGCGGGTTGTGGTGCTGCTATAGAATCAGTGGCTGTAGAGTTTTAGAGAGATGAATTCGAAAGAAATAAGGTTTTGTAGGGTTGAGAGAATGAGAGATTTGGTGGATAAGAACACCGCTTATATCTAATCATTTGAATTTCAATTTCAAAAATGGGATAAGATGGGGAACTTGTATGTAATCATAGTAGGGAAGAAGAAGAAGCGGCGGAATAATGGTATAGATAGAAGAAAATCAACTTTTCGCGAGATTTATGGCTGAATCTATGGGATCATACGTATCTAAATTGATAGGGTGCGATTGAACGAGAAACAGAAGTATGAAGATACCATCTCTAGGATTCAAAAGGGCAGAGAAATTGTAGGGGAGTTGTTATACGTAGATTTTTAGGATTGAACAGGAAAAAAAATAGCGACTATCTAATAGGAGGCCATGTGGCATTCTAGAGACATGCCAAGTGGCATTAAAAGGGCTTCATTTATTAGTATCCAGACCATCCTCACCAAATTCAAGCTTAAAGGTCTTAATATCGTTAATTTCCTAACATTTTCTGGTAATCTTCATAGCCGATAGATAAATACAACCATCAATTTCAAAAACCCTTTGTCAAAATAACCTTTTTTGTTGCAGGAAGTAATGTCATCCAGAACTCTAGGTGTACGAGAACCGGTATTGACCAAAACGTGTTTAACATGGACCCTAAGAAAATTCGACTTGCTTCCTCAATTTGTAGATTCCTCGTTCCTCTCTCTCTCTCTCTCTCCTTCAATTTCGTCGACACTAAAAACCACACATCCAAATCAATTTGCGACTTCTTATTAAACCCACGATTAGGTGTGCAACATGCTTCCTCAATTGGGTGTATTCAAGGTTAGATGGCAGTAGGATTGTTGTGAAAGGTAAGCAGCAAATGAGCGATAGAAGAGAATCGTTGTATGGCAGATGAGATATGGAGTAAACCTCTCTTTGAACCTTGAAATCCATCGGGAATATAGCAATGGTTAGAGAGTCGGTGAAGAAGTTACCGATTAATGATGATGGTCCGGTGGTTTAGGGTTGCTGATGTAGTGATGTCCGGTGGTTTAGGTTTCGATTTGTAGACATAGGGAAAAAGAATCTGACGTAGTTGAAGATAAAGATGCAAACTTGTAATTCTTGTTATAACCTTTTATGCAAGTTAGCATATTTTACAAAGGATCCAAGGAATCCATGGCAATTTTGAAGTTGAAGTTGGTTTATCTTGACAGATAAACTGTGGCTACAATACGAAGGTTTGTAGGTGTAAATGTCGGAGACGAATTAACTTCTTCAAACGAAATTTCATCGGATTGGAGTTATGTAAGCGAAACCATCGGGATTTCAGGTAATAATGCATTTAAAAGATTTAAAAGACCGATTAATAAAAAAAAGATAAAAAAGATGAGTTTATTTCATAAAAAATCCTATATTTTCAATTTTTTTTTTAAATCTAAAACTTTATTTTTTTTAAAAAAAGACCTAAATTTTGGCGAAACTTTTTAATATAGCTTTCTTTACTCGGTTTTACAGGTTAAATATACTTTTTTTTTCAGAAAAAACCTCAATTTCTTTTCTTTTTTCCGAAGAAACCCTCAATTTTTTTCATAGAACTTTTTAATTTAGGTCATTTACGGGTTTATCCGTAAGTTAAACGATTTTCAGAGACTTTTTTACAAAGAAAATGATTTTTCTTCTTTTTTGTAATTGACATATCTTTCATATACGATGTCCAAATTCTACCAACATTATATCTCTGGAAAGATCGTACGTAATACTACAACTTTATTTTACCGACTTTTGTTTGAATATGTTCAGATATTTCGCTATAGTCTCTTACACATGAGCATAAATATAATTATCTATAACTAAATTTGAAAAATTAATTACATTAAATATAATTAAATGAAAATAAAACACTTCATTAATTAAGAAAATAAAATTACAAACGTAAACTAAAACGACAAATTACAAATTAAAAAAAAACGAACACCCACAAACATAAAAAAAAAAAAAAAACAAAACTACGACATATATTTTTTTATGATATCGTCTTTGTATTTCAAAACCATCTCGAGTGCTCCCCCCTCGAGACCCTCCTCCGGATTCGACGACAAATTTTATGTCTTTTAGTCGTTGGTTTTCCTTCGCGGATTCGTTGTTTTTCTTCGCGGGCTTGTTGTCGAACATGACAGGATCGTTGTTTGTCTTCGTAAGTTTTTTTTTTCAAATTTCATCTGCTCGTGGAGATTTAAATTGTACCGTTCAAACTTCAACCACATAAGTGTCATGTCGTCGCTTTTTTGCGACCCCGTCCCATTAGACGAAGTCACTTTTCTATTCCGTTTCGTCGCATCTCTCCCCGTCGGACCGACGAAATCAGCAAACTCAAGTTCGTCCTATTCCGCCTCCTCCTCATTCAAATCTATAGTGTGGTGGCTTGTCTCGGACGTTAGGAGAGGATGTAAAATGTAAAAAAAAAAAAAAAAACTTTAACTGCACGGTTTGAGGAACCCGTATGAGAGAGGAACCCGCGGTCACCCACCCATCCGGGACTGTGTACCCGTGCAGGTTTTTGAGGCCACGTCAGAGCCCGCGGGTTTTTGGGGCCCACAAATTTAATTAGCATTTTTAAATAATAAATAATAAATAATAAAATAATAAAATATTAATAAGGGTAATATAGTCTTTTCATGTCTAGCAGGGACCAAGCGCGCAACAGAAACAACCAGTAGAGATGGTCCGAGTTAAAAAAATAAGTTAGGGACCAAATGCACAAATTACCCCAAACCACAATACCATCTGTGTAATTTACTCTAATAATAATAAATAAATTGAATTGGACGCCCTGCTTTGCGCACAAGACCAACCCAAGAAACAAGTGTCGGCCCATCTATAGCTCCATCCCATCCATTGCCAAGCGGCCTACTCCAGAGCCTTGATCCACAGTCCATGGATCAGTATCCACTACGCTACCCGAATCCGTGTTCACCGACCCAACACTCGAGCTCCCCTCACATGCTTCCGGATCCACTCATCTGAACCGCCTCAACCGGGTCCATGACCCGCCTAAACCGAGTCCGCCTCCTTCCTTACGCGATACAACAGCAAGATCTGGACCCGAGAACAGCTCCGCCCCATTTTCTCTCACAGCCTTTGACCCATGGATCCCCCTCCAGACCCACTTGGTGGATCCCAAAACCAGCCAAAAATTCCAGGAAAATGCTCCTGTGCGACGTCGTTCAAGGATTGCCAGCCTCCACTATTCCTTTCCGGCCTTGCCAAATTTTTCTCACTTAAAACCTGTTTTTTTCCAACCAATTCTTCCAACATTTAATTCTTTTAAATTCTTTTTTATTATCCAATTTAAAAGCTTATATACTTTTTGATATTAAACTCATCAATTTTTACTATAAATACCAACTCAAACTCGCCATTTAAAACACACATCGTTCCTTGATATTCTTACACACCTCACACATTCTTATCCCAAAACACAATATTGATATTCTTACACACCTCATATATTCTTATCCCACACACCTTCATGTCTCTTATCAACCTTTCTACACCTTAATTATCTCTTCATCTCTTATTGGGGACTTCTTTACTTCTTTAGAAGTGTCCAAGGTTTCCAAACCTCTCTTACATTTCTCAAATCAAAGTTTTTCAAAGCTCAAGCCCTAAAACATCAAGAGTAAAGAACATGCAATTTATGTCGTTGAAGTACGAAACAATACTCAAGTTTAATTTGTTAACTAAGATGAAAGGATAAACATCTTAGGATTGCTTGCGGTAAGATTTTTATGTAATTGGATTGGTTGTTTTTTATTATTACTTGATTGAGAACAATAAAAATTTGTCTATTTGTTTTGACGTTATAATCATTTGATTAATAGCAATTTTATTGTGTTTATTCTATCAAGTGCGTTGCTTTAATTAATGAGGCATCATATCGTATGCAATATACATAACAATTATGTGTATTGATGAAGTAATAATCTTATATTTTATAAATATTATTTAATTGAAAGACACCATATTGCGTTTCAATTATTTGTATTGTAAATATTGCTAGACTTAGGATCTAATACAAATAATTGGAAAGACATATGACGTGCCAACAATTTAACTTTGTATTTTATCATTAAAACTAGAATTATATTTATGCAGTTTTATCAAAATACAATCCAAGAGGAGATAAAATAATCAATTCCAATTACGTAACGATCAAGCCGTAAGCGATCCTATTTCTTCCATTATTTATCTCATTTATTTTTAGTTTCAACTTCGTATGCAAAGTTAAAGTCTTTTTAAATTGTTCCATCACGAAAGTTTGTTGTATTTTTTGTCATTATTTTTGAGTTATAACAACTTGAGTAACACAATATTTGACCACATACTCTCTGTGGATTCGACCCCGCTTACCTATCTCTTTAGGAATAGTGGAATATAAATATTTTTTGACGTGTATGACAATGCGATGTCAAGTGGTCGAAGCCGTGACTGGGGTTGCACCTTCAACTTAAGTAGGGGAAACAGACACGGTCTCAGTTGTGGGAGAAAAAGGGTAACAGAGAGGTGGAGAGATGATAACCTTTTGAGTAATATATGTCAAGACAACAATAGCCTCGATGGTGAGAATAAGGACCAAGATAGGCACAACCAATCGATCGATGAGAGAGTCTGTGAGTAGCAACTATGGATGAAGTATTTGTTGGGTTAGGTGTTGACTTGAAGGCTAGTGGGTTAGTGGTCCTTGTTTCTTTTATGCTGGAAAGTAAAAAAGAAAGACTAGTGCTCCAAACATTTCTTGCTGGCAAGTTAAGTGGGTTTTGCTTTTCTCATTAATTTATGGCAACTTCCTATTATAAATAGGAGTGGTATGAAAGACGGAGAGATGTACAACACAGATAGAAATACATCTTGTAATTTCCATATATTCTCTGATAAATATAAAACCTAGTTGTAGCCCGTGTGTGACAACCGTGTCCCGGGAGGGACTGTAGATCAAAAGTAAGAGCGTTTTGGCCTTTGGTGTGGTCAAATAACGATGTTAAGGTCATTATGAAATAAGAAAAATATAACGATCAAAGCCTAGAAGTCAAAACGTAGCAAAAAGCGGAAAAAAACGGAACATTTTATTGTCGGCGCCTCGCGACGCGACGGGGATGCTGGTCGCGACGCGACAACTGTCGCGAGATCCGGAATTTGCGCCGTAAATTGCGCAATCAGGCAATAATTGAGTGTGAGTCATCGCGACGCGACGGTCATAGTGGTCGCGACGCGAAGGGCTGTCAGAGGCTATAAATACGAGGCACAAGCCTCATTTTTGAGGCAGAACACACACGAAACACATATACGATATAAGAGAGTGTTCTGGTAAGGAGTACATGTTGAGAGATGATAGTGAGAAGTAAGAAGCCAGCGGTAGCTAGCGTTGAGATGCTCGGGAGCTGACAGAAGTCCGGAACGAGAACCGTGCCAGGACTCCGGAAAAGCACCAAACTCAAGTGAGTAATCGCTACCGTATCTCCCTAGTAGTTTATATGTGTTAAACTATAGTAGAAAGAGATTATTGAATGAAATACAGTATAATATAGTTATGATTTATGAGTTAGTAGTTACGAGGGAAGTAGATATGCTACGGGTTCGTTTGACGAGTCTGACCCAGGAGAAGTAGTGTATCACGGGGTGATGCTAAGTAGAGTGATTAACCAGTAGTGTAGTGCCCATGCGAAAGAATGACATACGACATAGAAACCACTATAATTTGACCAAAATTTTTGGTTTAACCATTATATTTTTTTGTTCCATAAAAACCACTCATACTTTCAAAGAATTCCATAATGACCACTATTCGTTTTATTTATAACTTTTAAGGATTATTTTCATCGGAAGATTATGTGAAAAGTTTTATATCAACATTTGAAGCAAATATTGGAACTCCATTGCAGTGAAAGTTATACATAAAGTTGTCTACATGTGAATTTTGTCTGCATAAGTGCAGCTCTTCGGCCACGTTGTGAGCACGTAGGGTGTCCAAGTAAATCTATTAAATTTTAAATGCAACGGGGTAAGGAGTGTTCCGAGTTGGCAACATACAATCATAACTTTTATTTGTTATAGTGGTCGCAATGAATCTTTTTGAAAATATGAGTGGTTTTTATGAAATTTTCTTGAAAGTATGAGTGGTTTTATAAAACAAAATAAAATATAGTGCTTAAACTGGATTTTTGGTCAAACTACCGTGGTTTTTATGTTATAAGCACTTATTTAAAAATTATTTTTGAGAAATTATTATTTTAATTATTTTTTAAATAATTGATTTTGATAAATGATTGAGTTTAATTTAAATTGAAAAATATTTTTAAAACAAAAACAAATAAAAAATTACAAAAATAATTTAAATTAAATCTTTTTATATCTATTTAAATTAAATTATTAGAAATTTATTTTCTAACTAATTTATTTCATGGTTTATTTTAATTTAATAAAAATAAGAGTTTTTCTTAATAAAAGAATTAATTCTCGGAAATGATAAAAATAATAATAAAAGTAAATTACACAAATGGTCCCTATGGTTTGAGATAATTTACACGTTTGATCCCTAACTTATTTTTTTTAAACTCTGACTGTCCCTATGGTTTGATTTTATTATGCGCTTGGTCCCCGCCTGACTTAAATGACTATTTTATCCTTAATGATTTCTTTTTTAATTTTCTGTTTTTTATTTATTATTTTTTAATTAAAAGAATCTTATACATCTATCTCTCTCTTCTCCCTGTTATTCTACTCGATCAATTCTTCTTTCCCGTTCTTCTACCCGATCGATTCATTTTCCCCTTTCATTCTGGTTTGAAAATCGAGTTCATCTCCCTTCCCTTTATATTTGTTTACTAGCTTATAAACCCGTGTGTTACACGGTTGAAAAATAAAAAAACCTTTATACTAAGAAAAATATTTTATTTTAAAAGTACAATGCTATTAATGAAATTTTTTGTATAATTCAATGCTAAAATCTATGGAACTTTTATTTATCTACATGCTTAAATCTTAATTAGTGAAGTGCTATTAAAGGACATTGTTGCTTTAAATTGGAACCTATTTGTTTTTTATATAAGGGTGTTGGAATTTGTTTGTTTTTTCCTGTACGTTACTACACAACTCATGTTAACCTACAGGTTAGACATACAAGTAATAACTCTTCAACAATGATAATTAATAATAATTATTATTATATTAATATACTAATATAAGTACATTCATATCTTTTAGAACAACAAAGAATTTTTTTTAAAAAGCAAGCGGAAAACTTGCAATAAATTACAGAGTCCAAATACAATGAGCACTTTTGGACCCAGGGGTAAAATCGTCCAAAGAAAAAGGAAAATCTTCCCCAACCAATCTTCATCCAATAGCCATTTCTTCAACTATAACATGCTATTATCCTAAAACATAATCAAATATCAGCATTGCATCCATAGCTGTAATTTAGACAATGACCATACATTTGGAAATCAAATGTGAAACAAGAAGCTTACAATGAAACCATTAACCCAAAAACTCTGGACAATGAAAATAAAATTAAACCTATTGTAGCACTTTTTCATCACTTAAAACCGTTATTCAAAATAATGTAGTTGCTGGCTCATACCTATATCCCAAGAGGCAAGACCTGCTTTTATAAGTTCTGCAAATACAATAACAAAATATTAAACCATTCAATCGATTTTTTATTTTTTAGAAATTTATAAGTGGGATTTACAGTAAACTGGTTTAAGAAACTAAATTTCAGTTTTAGTTGTTTAAGTTAGCACGTACGAAAATTCCTAAATCGAGAAATTGACTTTTTACCTTAAAAAACCTTCAAAAGCGGAATCAAATATTACCATGGAAGCAACTTAATCTAAGAAGAAAAGACATGTACTCCCTTTTTTGTTCCTCTCATCTTCAGCAACCTAAGGGTAAAAAAAGGAATGACAATAAATAAAAAATAATCAAAAGAGGTTCCAAAAGGCACATGTTAGACACATGACTTACTTTCAACTCATGAGGTAATTTTAGATTTTCATCAAGAACACCTTTTCTACCAGCCAGTTCATTTGCTGCAACCTCAATGGCTTCATTTTGCTTCTCATCAAGCGCCTGTCACCAATCAAAATATTTGGAAAAAATACCGATTTGCCCTTGAACAATCATTACAAAATGAACATCTTGGTAAGTTAACTATCTTGTCTTCCATAAGTTTTCTGAATGTTGTAAAGGTATTTTCCTTTCAGACACTGTGATTGTATTTTTATTTGTCAAGGGTAAAACGGTCATTTCATTATATTGGTGTACTTGGTCTAAAGTTGAAACGTCTTCGTTTATACTACACTTACTCCGGATAGGCATCATTTATCCATTCTGCACTTTATCTATACAACACTTAATTGAAAAAAAAAAACAGCCCTAAATATTTGATCAAACAATGAATATAATTGAACATCAGAAAAAAGATAAGAAAATTAAATATGATTTGTTACATTGTACTTTGTTGTAGGTTTATAACGTTTTTGTAAGATTTAATTTCTTTTAACCTTCATTAAATGTTGTTATATATTAAAGGGTTGTTTTTTTGTTTTTTTGTTTTCATTTTTAGCTAGGTCTCTTTTTACATGGATTATAAAATTTTATATTTTTATGGTTAACTGGTTGTTTGAAAGATCGAATAGTATGAAGGTGTTTTGGGATATTTTGATGGGAAAAGTACTTTGGGTTGTAAAGAAAAATCCAAGGAAAACAAATTTATTGATAACAATATTGTGAGACCCGTGTATTACAAGGGACGGTTGCATGCAAAATTAGCAACATAGTTTGATTTATAAGTTAGTCAGAGTACCTTACTTTCAATTCTTGCCATTAAACCATTGTACTTTCAAACCTTTTCTTTTTAAGACAATGCACTCTACTTTTTCCAAAGTACAATGTTGCAATGGGAAGAAAACAAAGTAGGATGCTATGAAAATATAAATCAATGATAGTACGTTGCTATTACTTGCATTTAACTCGTTTAAAACAGATGCAGCAAAGTCTTCATAAGTTGCTATAAAGGCAAGAAACAGAAACATAATTTATTTTCTGTATGTTAAGACATTGTACTATAAGGTTTTGACCGGCATCATCTCAAATGAAGAGCTCTTTTAGGCATTTTACTATGTTCGTGATCAAGGGAAACCAAAAAAATTACAATTCTGAACCTTTAACACCAAAAATCCAAACTGTGAACCCGTAAAACCAAAAATCAAACAGGGGAAACGCAAAACCATAATCGATGAATACCGTCCATCGAGCTTCCACCTGCACCACTCACCCTAGAAATCTGCAAAGTAAGGAAATATTAATGGATTTTTCATCCGGATACAATTATCAACGATGATAATCCGGCCAGGTTTTTTTTGTTTGGGTAAAGGTGTAAGAGAGAGAGGGAGACTTAATGAGAGAAATTGAACCTTGGCGAGGGCACTATAAAGGCGGATGCAGAGAGTGATGACGGCGATTATGGTTTTTGCCAGAGGTGGACCACGTATAGCATTTTTAGCGGCATCTGTGGTGCGGTGGTTAAAAGGGTGGATGATGGAGATGCCGACGATGGTGATTTACAGTAATGACGATAGTGGTAGCCCGGCGGTGGCGCAGCGCCAACGGTCGCGATATGGTGCAGGATGCGGGTTGTGGTGCTGCTATAGAATCAGTGGCTGTAGAGTTTTAGAGAGATGAATTCGAAAGAAATAAGGTTTTGTAGGGTTGAGAGAATGAGAGATTTGGTGGATAAGAACACCGCTTATATCTAATCATTTGAATTTCAATTTCAAAAATGGGATAAGATGGGGAACTTGTATGTAATCATAGTAGGGAAGAAGAAGAAGCGGCGGAATAATGGTATAGATAGAAGAAAATCAACTTTTCGCGAGATTTATGGCTGAATCTATGGGATCATACGTATCTAAATTGATAGGGTGCGATTGAACGAGAAACAGAAGTATGAAGATACCATCTCTAGGATTCAAAAGGGCAGAGAAATTGTAGGGGAGTTGTTATACGTAGATTTTTAGGATTGAACAGGAAAAAAAATAGCGACTATCTAATAGGAGGCCATGTGGCATTCTAGAGACATGCCAAGTGGCATTAAAAGGGCTTCATTTATTAGTATCCAGACCATCCTCACCAAATTCAAGCTTAAAGGTCTTAATATCGTTAATTTCCTAACATTTTCTGGTAATCTTCATAGCCGATAGATAAATACAACCATCAATTTCAAAAACCCTTTGTCAAAATAACCTTTTTTGTTGCAGGAAGTAATGTCATCCAGAACTCTAGGTGTACGAGAACCGGTATTGACCAAAACGTGTTTAACATGGACCCTAAGAAAATTCGACTTGCTTCCTCAATTTGTAGATTCCTCGTTCCTCTCTCTCTCTCTCTCTCCTTCAATTTCGTCGACACTAAAAACCACACATCCAAATCAATTTGCGACTTCTTATTAAACCCACGATTAGGTGTGCAACATGCTTCCTCAATTGGGTGTATTCAAGGTTAGATGGCAGTAGGATTGTTGTGAAAGGTAAGCAGCAAATGAGCGATAGAAGAGAATCGTTGTATGGCAGATGAGATATGGAGTAAACCTCTCTTTGAACCTTGAAATCCATCGGGAATATAGCAATGGTTAGAGAGTCGGTGAAGAAGTTACCGATTAATGATGATGGTCCGGTGGTTTAGGGTTGCTGATGTAGTGATGTCCGGTGGTTTAGGTTTCGATTTGTAGACATAGGGAAAAAGAATCTGACGTAGTTGAAGATAAAGATGCAAACTTGTAATTCTTGTTATAACCTTTTATGCAAGTTAGCATATTTTACAAAGGATCCAAGGAATCCATGGCAATTTTGAAGTTGAAGTTGGTTTATCTTGACAGATAAACTGTGGCTACAATACGAAGGTTTGTAGGTGTAAATGTCGGAGACGAATTAACTTCTTCAAACGAAATTTCATCGGATTGGAGTTATGTAAGCGAAACCATCGGGATTTCAGGTAATAATGCATTTAAAAGATTTAAAAGACCGATTAATAAAAAAAAGATAAAAAAGATGAGTTTATTTCATAAAAAATCCTATATTTTCAATTTTTTTTTTAAATCTAAAACTTTATTTTTTTTAAAAAAAGACCTAAATTTTGGCGAAACTTTTTAATATAGCTTTCTTTACTCGGTTTTACAGGTTAAATATACTTTTTTTTTCAGAAAAAACCTCAATTTCTTTTCTTTTTTCCGAAGAAACCCTCAATTTTTTTCATAGAACTTTTTAATTTAGGTCATTTACGGGTTTATCCGTAAGTTAAACGATTTTCAGAGACTTTTTTACAAAGAAAATGATTTTTCTTCTTTTTTGTAATTGACATATCTTTCATATACGATGTCCAAATTCTACCAACATTATATCTCTGGAAAGATCGTACGTAATACTACAACTTTATTTTACCGACTTTTGTTTGAATATGTTCAGATATTTCGCTATAGTCTCTTACACATGAGCATAAATATAATTATCTATAACTAAATTTGAAAAATTAATTACATTAAATATAATTAAATGAAAATAAAACACTTCATTAATTAAGAAAATAAAATTACAAACGTAAACTAAAACGACAAATTACAAATTAAAAAAAAACGAACACCCACAAACATAAAAAAAAAAAAAAACAAAACTACGACATATATTTTTTTATGATATCGTCTTTGTATTTCAAAACCATCTCGAGTGCTCCCCCCTCGAGACCCTCCTCCGGATTCGACGACAAATTTTATGTCTTTTAGTCGTTGGTTTTCCTTCGCGGATTCGTTGTTTTTCTTCGCGGGCTTGTTGTCGAACATGACAGGATCGTTGTTTGTCTTCGTAAGTTTTTTTTTTCAAATTTCATCTGCTCGTGGAGATTTAAATTGTACCGTTCAAACTTCAACCACATAAGTGTCATGTCGTCGCTTTTTTGCGACCCCGTCCCATTAGACGAAGTCACTTTTCTATTCCGTTTCGTCGCATCTCTCCCCGTCGGACCGACGAAATCAGCAAACTCAAGTTCGTCCTATTCCGCCTCCTCCTCATTCAAATCTATAGTGTGGTGGCTTGTCTCGGACGTTAGGAGAGGATGTAAAATGTAAAAAAAAAAAAAAAAAACTTTAACTGCACGGTTTGAGGAACCCGTATGAGAGAGGAACCCGCGGTCACCCACCCATCCGGGACTGTGTACCCGTGCAGGTTTTTGAGGCCACGTCAGAGCCCGCGGGTTTTTGGGGCCCACAAATTTAATTAGCATTTTTAAATAATAAATAATAAATAATAAAATAATAAAATATTAATAAGGGTAATATAGTCTTTTCATGTCTAGCAGGGACCAAGCGCGCAACAGAAACAACCAGTAGAGATGGTCCGAGTTAAAAAAATAAGTTAGGGACCAAATGCACAAATTACCCCAAACCACAATACCATCTGTGTAATTTACTCTAATAATAATAAATAAATTGAATTGGACGCCCTGCTTTGCGCACAAGACCAACCCAAGAAACAAGTGTCGGCCCATCTATAGCTCCATCCCATCCATTGCCAAGCGGCCTACTCCAGAGCCTTGATCCACAGTCCATGGATCAGTATCCACTACGCTACCCGAATCCGTGTTCACCGACCCAACACTCGAGCTCCCCTCACATGCTTCCGGATCCACTCATCTGAACCGCCTCAACCGGGTCCATGACCCGCCTAAACCGAGTCCGCCTCCTTCCTTACGCGATACAACAGCAAGATCTGGACCCGAGAACAGCTCCGCCCCATTTTCTCTCACAGCCTTTGACCCATGGATCCCCCTCCAGACCCACTTGGTGGATCCCAAAACCAGCCAAAAATTCCAGGAAAATGCTCCTGTGCGACGTCGTTCAAGGATTGCCAGCCTCCACTATTCCTTTCCGGCCTTGCCAAATTTTTCTCACTTAAAACCTGTTTTTTTCCAACCAATTCTTCCAACATTTAATTCTTTTAAATTCTTTTTTATTATCCAATTTAAAAGCTTATATACTTTTTGATATTAAACTCATCAATTTTTACTATAAATACCAACTCAAACTCGCCATTTAAAACACACATCGTTCCTTGATATTCTTACACACCTCACACATTCTTATCCCAAAACACAATATTGATATTCTTACACACCTCATATATTCTTATCCCACACACCTTCATGTCTCTTATCAACCTTTCTACACCTTAATTATCTCTTCATCTCTTATTGGGGACTTCTTTACTTCTTTAGAAGTGTCCAAGGTTTCCAAACCTCTCTTACATTTCTCAAATCAAAGTTTTTCAAAGCTCAAGCCCTAAAACATCAAGAGTAAAGAACATGCAATTTATGTCGTTGAAGTACGAAACAATACTCAAGTTTAATTTGTTAACTAAGATGAAAGGATAAACATCTTAGGATTGCTTGCGGTAAGATTTTTATGTAATTGGATTGGTTGTTTTTTATTATTACTTGATTGAGAACAATAAAAATTTGTCTATTTGTTTTGACGTTATAATCATTTGATTAATAGCAATTTTATTGTGTTTATTCTATCAAGTGCGTTGCTTTAATTAATGAGGCATCATATCGTATGCAATATACATAACAATTATGTGTATTGATGAAGTAATAATCTTATATTTTATAAATATTATTTAATTGAAAGACACCATATTGCGTTTCAATTATTTGTATTGTAAATATTGCTAGACTTAGGATCTAATACAAATAATTGGAAAGACATATGACGTGCCAACAATTTAACTTTGTATTTTATCATTAAAACTAGAATTATATTTATGCAGTTTTATCAAAATACAATCCAAGAGGAGATAAAATAATCAATTCCAATTACGTAACGATCAAGCCGTAAGCGATCCTATTTCTTCCATTATTTATCTCATTTATTTTTAGTTTCAACTTCGTATGCAAAGTTAAAGTCTTTTTAAATTGTTCCATCACGAAAGTTTGTTGTATTTTTTGTCATTATTTTTGAGTTATAACAACTTGAGTAACACAATATTTGACCACATACTCTCTGTGGATTCGACCCCGCTTACCTATCTCTTTAGGAATAGTGGAATATAAATATTTTTTGACGTGTATGACAATGCGATGTCAAGTGGTCGAAGCCGTGACTGGGGTTGCACCTTCAACTTAAGTAGGGGAAACAGACACGGTCTCAGTTGTGGGAGAAAAAGGGTAACAGAGAGGTGGAGAGATGATAACCTTTTGAGTAATATATGTCAAGACAACAATAGCCTCGATGGTGAGAATAAGGACCAAGATAGGCACAACCAATCGATCGATGAGAGAGTCTGTGAGTAGCAACTATGGATGAAGTATTTGTTGGGTTAGGTGTTGACTTGAAGGCTAGTGGGTTAGTGGTCCTTGTTTCTTTTATGCTGGAAAGTAAAAAAGAAAGACTAGTGCTCCAAACATTTCTTGCTGGCAAGTTAAGTGGGTTTTGCTTTTCTCATTAATTTATGGCAACTTCCTATTATAAATAGGAGTGGTATGAAAGACGGAGAGATGTACAACACAGATAGAAATACATCTTGTAATTTCCATATATTCTCTGATAAATATAAAACCTAGTTGTAGCCCGTGTGTGACAACCGTGTCCCGGGAGGGACTGTAGATCAAAAGTAAGAGCGTTTTGGCCTTTGGTGTGGTCAAATAACGATGTTAAGGTCATTATGAAATAAGAAAAATATAACGATCAAAGCCTAGAAGTCAAAACGTAGCAAAAAGCGGAAAAAAACGGAACATTTTATTGTCGGCGCCTCGCGACGCGACGGGGATGCTGGTCGCGACGCGACAACTGTCGCGAGATCCGGAATTTGCGCCGTAAATTGCGCAATCAGGCAATAATTGAGTGTGAGTCATCGCGACGCGACGGTCATAGTGGTCGCGACGCGAAGGGCTGTCAGAGGCTATAAATACGAGGCACAAGCCTCATTTTTGAGGCAGAACACACACGAAACACATATACGATATAAGAGAGTGTTCTGGTAAGGAGTACATGTTGAGAGATGATAGTGAGAAGTAAGAAGCCAGCGGTAGCTAGCGTTGAGATGCTCGGGAGCTGACAGAAGTCCGGAACGAGAACCGTGCCAGGACTCCGGAAAAGCACCAAACTCAAGTGAGTAATCGCTACCGTATCTCCCTAGTAGTTTATATGTGTTAAACTATAGTAGAAAGAGATTATTGAATGAAATACAGTATAATATAGTTATGATTTATGAGTTAGTAGTTACGAGGGAAGTAGATATGCTACGGGTTCGTTTGACGAGTCTGACCCAGGAGAAGTAGTGTATCACGGGGTGATGCTAAGTAGAGTGATTAACCAGTAGTGTAGTGCCCATGCGAAAGAATGACATACGACATAGAAACCACTATAATTTGACCAAAATTTTTGGTTTAACCATTATATTTTTTTGTTCCATAAAAACCACTCATACTTTCAAAGAATTCCATAATGACCACTATTCGTTTTATTTATAACTTTTAAGGATTATTTTCATCGGAAGATTATGTGAAAAGTTTTATATCAACATTTGAAGCAAATATTGGAACTCCATTGCAGTGAAAGTTATACATAAAGTTGTCTACATGTGAATTTTGTCTGCATAAGTGCAGCTCTTCGGCCACGTTGTGAGCACGTAGGGTGTCCAAGTAAATCTATTAAATTTTAAATGCAACGGGGTAAGGAGTGTTCCGAGTTGGCAACATACAATCATAACTTTTATTTGTTATAGTGGTCGCAATGAATCTTTTTGAAAATATGAGTGGTTTTTATGAAATTTTCTTGAAAGTATGAGTGGTTTTATAAAACAAAATAAAATATAGTGCTTAAACTGGATTTTTGGTCAAACTACCGTGGTTTTTATGTTATAAGCACTTATTTAAAAATTATTTTTGAGAAATTATTATTTTAATTATTTTTTAAATAATTGATTTTGATAAATGATTGAGTTTAATTTAAATTGAAAAATATTTTTAAAACAAAAACAAATAAAAAATTACAAAAATAATTTAAATTAAATCTTTTTATATCTATTTAAATTAAATTATTAGAAATTTATTTTCTAACTAATTTATTTCATGGTTTATTTTAATTTAATAAAAATAAGAGTTTTTCTTAATAAAAGAATTAATTCTCGGAAATGATAAAAATAATAATAAAAGTAAATTACACAAATGGTCCCTATGGTTTGAGATAATTTACACGTTTGATCCCTAACTTATTTTTTTTAAACTCTGACTGTCCCTATGGTTTGATTTTATTATGCGCTTGGTCCCCGCCTGACTTAAATGACTATTTTATCCTTAATGATTTCTTTTTTAATTTTCTGTTTTTTATTTATTATTTTTTAATTAAAAGAATCTTATACATCTATCTCTCTCTTCTCCCTGTTATTCTACTCGATCAATTCTTCTTTCCCGTTCTTCTACCCGATCGATTCATTTTCCCCTTTCATTCTGGTTTGAAAATCGAGTTCATCTCCCTTCCCTTTATATTTGTTTACTAGCTTATAAACCCGTGTGTTACACGGTTGAAAAATAAAAAAACCTTTATACTAAGAAAAATATTTTATTTTAAAAGTACAATGCTATTAATGAAATTTTTTGTATAATTCAATGCTAAAATCTATGGAACTTTTATTTATCTACATGCTTAAATCTTAATTAGTGAAGTGCTATTAAAGGACATTGTTGCTTTAAATTGGAACCTATTTGTTTTTTATATAAGGGTGTTGGAATTTGTTTGTTTTTTCCTGTACGTTACTACACAACTCATGTTAACCTACAGGTTAGACATACAAGTAATAACTCTTCAACAATGATAATTAATAATAATTATTATTATATTAATATACTAATATAAGTACATTCATATCTTTTAGAACAACAAAGAATTTTTTTTAAAAAGCAAGCGGAAAACTTGCAATAAATTACAGAGTCCAAATACAATGAGCACTTTTGGACCCAGGGGTAAAATCGTCCAAAGAAAAAGGAAAATCTTCCCCAACCAATCTTCATCCAATAGCCATTTCTTCAACTATAACATGCTATTATCCTAAAACATAATCAAATATCAGCATTGCATCCATAGCTGTAATTTAGACAATGACCATACATTTGGAAATCAAATGTGAAACAAGAAGCTTACAATGAAACCATTAACCCAAAAACTCTGGACAATGGAAATAAAATTAAACCTATTGTAGCACTTTTTCATCACTTAAAACCGTTATTCAAAATAATGTAGTTGCTGGCTCATACCTATATCCCAAGAGGCAAGACCTGCTTTTATAAGTTCTGCAAATACAATAACAAAATATTAAACCATTCAATCGATTTTTTATTTTTTAGAAATTTATAAGTGGGATTTACAGTAAACTGGTTTAAGAAACTAAATTTCAGTTTTAGTTGTTTAAGTTAGCACGTACGAAAATTCCTAAATCGAGAAATTGACTTTTTACCTTAAAAAACCTTCAAAAGCGGAATCAAATATTACCATGGAAGCAACTTAATCTAAGAAGAAAAGACATGTACTCCCTTTTTTGTTCCTCTCATCTTCAGCAACCTAAGGGTAAAAAAAGGAATGACAATAAATAAAAAATAATCAAAAGAGGTTCCAAAAGGCACATGTTAGACACATGACTTACTTTCAACTCATGAGGTAATTTTAGATTTTCATCAAGAACACCTTTTCTACCAGCCAGTTCATTTGCTGCAACCTCAATGGCTTCATTTTGCTTCTCATCAAGCGCCTGTCACCAATCAAAATATTTGGAAAAAATACCGATTTGCCCTTGAACAATCATTACAAAATGAACATCTTGGTAAGTTAACTATCTTGTCTTCCATAAGTTTTCTGAATGTTGTAAAGGTATTTTCCTTTCAGACACTGTGATTGTATTTTTATTTGTCAAGGGTAAAACGGTCATTTCATTATATTGGTGTACTTGGTCTAAAGTTGAAACGTCTTCGTTTATACTACACTTACTCCGGATAGGCATCATTTATCCATTCTGCACTTTATCTATACAACACTTAATTGAAAAAAAAAAACAGCCCTAAATATTTGATCAAACAATGAATATAATTGAACATCAGAAAAAAGATAAGAAAATTAAATATGATTTGTTACATTGTACTTTGTTGTAGGTTTATAACGTTTTTGTAAGATTTAATTTCTTTTAACCTTCATTAAATGTTGTTATATATTAAAGGGTTGTTTTTTTGTTTTTTTGTTTTCATTTTTAGCTAGGTCTCTTTTTACATGGATTATAAAATTTTATATTTTTATGGTTAACTGGTTGTTTGAAAGATCGAATAGTATGAAGGTGTTTTGGGATATTTTGATGGGAAAAGTACTTTGGGTTGTAAAGAAAAATCCAAGGAAAACAAATTTATTGATAACAATATTGTGAGACCCGTGTATTACAAGGGACGGTTGCATGCAAAATTAGCAACATAGTTTGATTTATAAGTTAGTCAGAGTACCTTACTTTCAATTCTTGCCATTAAACCATTGTACTTTCAAACCTTTTCTTTTTAAGACAATGCACTCTACTTTTTCCAAAGTACAATGTTGCAATGGGAAGAAAACAAAGTAGGATGCTATGAAAATATAAATCAATGATAGTACGTTGCTATTACTTGCATTTAACTCGTTTAAAACAGATGCAGCAAAGTCTTCATAAGTTGCTATAAAGGCAAGAAACAGAAACATAATTTATTTTCTGTATGTTAAGACATTGTACTATAAGGTTTTGACCGGCATCATCTCAAATGAAGAGCTCTTTTAGGCATTTTACTATGTTCGTGATCAAGGGAAACCAAAAAAATTACAATTCTGAACCTTTAACACCAAAAATCCAAACTGTGAACCCGTAAAACCAAAAATCAAACAGGGGAAACGCAAAACCATAATCGATGAATACCGTCCATCGAGCTTCCACCTGCACCACTCACCCTAGAAATCTGCAAAGTAAGGAAATATTAATGGATTTTTCATCCGGATACAATTATCAACGATGATAATCCGGCCAGGTTTTTTTTGTTTGGGTAAAGGTGTAAGAGAGAGAGGGAGACTTAATGAGAGAAATTGAACCTTGGCGAGGGCACTATAAAGGCGGATGCAGAGAGTGATGACGGCGATTATGGTTTTTGCCAGAGGTGGACCACGTATAGCATTTTTAGCGGCATCTGTGGTGCGGTGGTTAAAAGGGTGGATGATGGAGATGCCGACGATGGTGATTTACAGTAATGACGATAGTGGTAACCCGGCGGTGGCGCAGCGCCAACGGTCGCGATATGGTGCAGGATGCGGGTTGTGGTGCTGCTATAGAATCAGTGGCTGTAGAGTTTTAGAGAGATGAATTCGAAAGAAATAAGGTTTTGTAGGGTTGAGAGAATGAGAGATTTGGTGGATAAGAACACCGCTTATATCTAATCATTTGAATTTCAATTTCAAAAATGGGATAAGATGGGGAACTTGTATGTAATCATAGTAGGGAAGAAGAAGAAGCGGCGGAATAATGGTATAGATAGAAGAAAATCAACTTTTCGCGAGATTTATGGCTGAATCTATGGGATCATACGTATCTAAATTGATAGGGTGCGATTGAACGAGAAACAGAAGTATGAAGATACCATCTCTAGGATTCAAAAGGGCAGAGAAATTGTAGGGGAGTTGTTATACGTAGATTTTTAGGATTGAACAGGAAAAAAAATAGCGACTATCTAATAGGAGGCCATGTGGCATTCTAGAGACATGCCAAGTGGCATTAAAAGGGCTTCATTTATTAGTATCCAGACCATCCTCACCAAATTCAAGCTTAAAGGTCTTAATATCGTTAATTTCCTAACATTTTCTGGTAATCTTCATAGCCGATAGATAAATACAACCATCAATTTCAAAAACCCTTTGTCAAAATAACCTTTTTTGTTGCAGGAAGTAATGTCATCCAGAACTCTAGGTGTACGAGAACCGGTATTGACCAAAACGTGTTTAACATGGACCCTAAGAAAATTCGACTTGCTTCCTCAATTTGTAGATTCCTCGTTCCTCTCTCTCTCTCTCTCTCCTTCAATTTCGTCGACACTAAAAACCACACATCCAAATCAATTTGCGACTTCTTATTAAACCCACGATTAGGTGTGCAACATGCTTCCTCAATTGGGTGTATTCAAGGTTAGATGGCAGTAGGATTGTTGTGAAAGGTAAGCAGCAAATGAGCGATAGAAGAGAATCGTTGTATGGCAGATGAGATATGGAGTAAACCTCTCTTTGAACCTTGAAATCCATCGGGAATATAGCAATGGTTAGAGAGTCGGTGAAGAAGTTACCGATTAATGATGATGGTCCGGTGGTTTAGGGTTGCTGATGTAGTGATGTCCGGTGGTTTAGGTTTCGATTTGTAGACATAGGGAAAAAGAATCTGACGTAGTTGAAGATAAAGATGCAAACTTGTAATTCTTGTTATAACCTTTTATGCAAGTTAGCATATTTTACAAAGGATCCAAGGAATCCATGGCAATTTTGAAGTTGAAGTTGGTTTATCTTGACAGATAAACTGTGGCTACAATACGAAGGTTTGTAGGTGTAAATGTCGGAGACGAATTAACTTCTTCAAACGAAATTTCATCGGATTGGAGTTATGTAAGCGAAACCATCGGGATTTCAGGTAATAATGCATTTAAAAGATTTAAAAGACCGATTAATAAAAAAAGATAAAAAAGATGAGTTTATTTCATAAAAAATCCTATATTTTCAATTTTTTTTTTAAATCTAAAACTTTATTTTTTTTAAAAAAAGACCTAAATTTTGGCGAAACTTTTTAATATAGCTTTCTTTACTCGGTTTTACAGGTTAAATATACTTTTTTTTTCAGAAAAAACCTCAATTTCTTTTCTTTTTTCCGAAGAAACCCTCAATTTTTTTCATAGAACTTTTTAATTTAGGTCATTTACGGGTTTATCCGTAAGTTAAACGATTTTCAGAGACTTTTTTACAAAGAAAATGATTTTTCTTCTTTTTTGTAATTGACATATCTTTCATATACGATGTCCAAATTCTACCAACATTATATCTCTGGAAAGATCGTACGTAATACTACAACTTTATTTTACCGACTTTTGTTTGAATATGTTCAGATATTTCGCTATAGTCTCTTACACATGAGCATAAATATAATTATCTATAACTAAATTTGAAAAATTAATTACATTAAATATAATTAAATGAAAATAAAACACTTCATTAATTAAGAAAATAAAATTACAAACGTAAACTAAAACGACAAATTACAAATTAAAAAAAAACGAACACCCACAAACATAAAAAAAAAAAAAAACAAAACTACGACATATATTTTTTTATGATATCGTCTTTGTATTTCAAAACCATCTCGAGTGCTCCCCCCTCGAGACCCTCCTCCGGATTCGACGACAAATTTTATGTCTTTTAGTCGTTGGTTTTCCTTCGCGGATTCGTTGTTTTTCTTCGCGGGCTTGTTGTCGAACATGACAGGATCGTTGTTTGTCTTCGTAAGTTTTTTTTTTCAAATTTCATCTGCTCGTGGAGATTTAAATTGTACCGTTCAAACTTCAACCACATAAGTGTCATGTCGTCGCTTTTTTGCGACCCCGTCCCATTAGACGAAGTCACTTTTCTATTCCGTTTCGTCGCATCTCTCCCCGTCGGACCGACGAAATCAGCAAACTCAAGTTCGTCCTATTCCGCCTCCTCCTCATTCAAATCTATAGTGTGGTGGCTTGTCTCGGACGTTAGGAGAGGATGTAAAATGTAAAAAAAAAAAAAAAACTTTAACTGCACGGTTTGAGGAACCCGTATGAGAGAGGAACCCGCGGTCACCCACCCATCCGGGACTGTGTACCCGTGCAGGTTTTTGAGGCCACGTCAGAGCCCGCGGGTTTTTGGGGCCCACAAATTTAATTAGCATTTTTAAATAATAAATAATAAATAATAAAATAATAAAATATTAATAAGGGTAATATAGTCTTTTCATGTCTAGCAGGGACCAAGCGCGCAACAGAAACAACCAGTAGAGATGGTCCGAGTTAAAAAAATAAGTTAGGGACCAAATGCACAAATTACCCCAAACCACAATACCATCTGTGTAATTTACTCTAATAATAATAAATAAATTGAATTGGACGCCCTGCTTTGCGCACAAGACCAACCCAAGAAACAAGTGTCGGCCCATCTATAGCTCCATCCCATCCATTGCCAAGCGGCCTACTCCAGAGCCTTGATCCACAGTCCATGGATCAGTATCCACTACGCTACCCGAATCCGTGTTCACCGACCCAACACTCGAGCTCCCCTCACATGCTTCCGGATCCACTCATCTGAACCGCCTCAACCGGGTCCATGACCCGCCTAAACCGAGTCCGCCTCCTTCCTTACGCGATACAACAGCAAGATCTGGACCCGAGAACAGCTCCGCCCCATTTTCTCTCACAGCCTTTGACCCATGGATCCCCCTCCAGACCCACTTGGTGGATCCCAAAACCAGCCAAAAATTCCAGGAAAATGCTCCTGTGCGACGTCGTTCAAGGATTGCCAGCCTCCACTATTCCTTTCCGGCCTTGCCAAATTTTTCTCACTTAAAACCTGTTTTTTTCCAACCAATTCTTCCAACATTTAATTCTTTTAAATTCTTTTTTATTATCCAATTTAAAAGCTTATATACTTTTTGATATTAAACTCATCAATTTTTACTATAAATACCAACTCAAACTCGCCATTTAAAACACACATCGTTCCTTGATATTCTTACACACCTCACACATTCTTATCCCAAAACACAATATTGATATTCTTACACACCTCATATATTCTTATCCCACACACCTTCATGTCTCTTATCAACCTTTCTACACCTTAATTATCTCTTCATCTCTTATTGGGGACTTCTTTACTTCTTTAGAAGTGTCCAAGGTTTCCAAACCTCTCTTACATTTCTCAAATCAAAGTTTTTCAAAGCTCAAGCCCTAAAACATCAAGAGTAAAGAACATGCAATTTATGTCGTTGAAGTACGAAACAATACTCAAGTTTAATTTGTTAACTAAGATGAAAGGATAAACATCTTAGGATTGCTTGCGGTAAGATTTTTATGTAATTGGATTGGTTGTTTTTTATTATTACTTGATTGAGAACAATAAAAATTTGTCTATTTGTTTTGACGTTATAATCATTTGATTAATAGCAATTTTATTGTGTTTATTCTATCAAGTGCGTTGCTTTAATTAATGAGGCATCATATCGTATGCAATATACATAACAATTATGTGTATTGATGAAGTAATAATCTTATATTTTATAAATATTATTTAATTGAAAGACACCATATTGCGTTTCAATTATTTGTATTGTAAATATTGCTAGACTTAGGATCTAATACAAATAATTGGAAAGACATATGACGTGCCAACAATTTAACTTTGTATTTTATCATTAAAACTAGAATTATATTTATGCAGTTTTATCAAAATACAATCCAAGAGGAGATAAAATAATCAATTCCAATTACGTAACGATCAAGCCGTAAGCGATCCTATTTCTTCCATTATTTATCTCATTTATTTTTAGTTTCAACTTCGTATGCAAAGTTAAAGTCTTTTTAAATTGTTCCATCACGAAAGTTTGTTGTATTTTTTGTCATTATTTTTGAGTTATAACAACTTGAGTAACACAATATTTGACCACATACTCTCTGTGGATTCGACCCCGCTTACCTATCTCTTTAGGAATAGTGGAATATAAATATTTTTTGACGTGTATGACAATGCGATGTCAAGTGGTCGAAGCCGTGACTGGGGTTGCACCTTCAACTTAAGTAGGGGAAACAGACACGGTCTCAGTTGTGGGAGAAAAAGGGTAACAGAGAGGTGGAGAGATGATAACCTTTTGAGTAATATATGTCAAGACAACAATAGCCTCGATGGTGAGAATAAGGACCAAGATAGGCACAACCAATCGATCGATGAGAGAGTCTGTGAGTAGCAACTATGGATGAAGTATTTGTTGGGTTAGGTGTTGACTTGAAGGCTAGTGGGTTAGTGGTCCTTGTTTCTTTTATGCTGGAAAGTAAAAAAGAAAGACTAGTGCTCCAAACATTTCTTGCTGGCAAGTTAAGTGGGTTTTGCTTTTCTCATTAATTTATGGCAACTTCCTATTATAAATAGGAGTGGTATGAAAGACGGAGAGATGTACAACACAGATAGAAATACATCTTGTAATTTCCATATATTCTCTGATAAATATAAAACCTAGTTGTAGCCCGTGTGTGACAACCGTGTCCCGGGAGGGACTGTAGATCAAAAGTAAGAGCGTTTTGGCCTTTGGTGTGGTCAAATAACGATGTTAAGGTCATTATGAAATAAGAAAAATATAACGATCAAAGCCTAGAAGTCAAAACGTAGCAAAAAGCGGAAAAAAACGGAACATTTTATTGTCGGCGCCTCGCGACGCGACGGGGATGCTGGTCGCGACGCGACAACTGTCGCGAGATCCGGAATTTGCGCCGTAAATTGCGCAATCAGGCAATAATTGAGTGTGAGTCATCGCGACGCGACGGTCATAGTGGTCGCGACGCGAAGGGCTGTCAGAGGCTATAAATACGAGGCACAAGCCTCATTTTTGAGGCAGAACACACACGAAACACATATACGATATAAGAGAGTGTTCTGGTAAGGAGTACATGTTGAGAGATGATAGTGAGAAGTAAGAAGCCAGCGGTAGCTAGCGTTGAGATGCTCGGGAGCTGACAGAAGTCCGGAACGAGAACCGTGCCAGGACTCCGGAAAAGCACCAAACTCAAGTGAGTAATCGCTACCGTATCTCCCTAGTAGTTTATATGTGTTAAACTATAGTAGAAAGAGATTATTGAATGAAATACAGTATAATATAGTTATGATTTATGAGTTAGTAGTTACGAGGGAAGTAGATATGCTACGGGTTCGTTTGACGAGTCTGACCCAGGAGAAGTAGTGTATCACGGGGTGATGCTAAGTAGAGTGATTAACCAGTAGTGTAGTGCCCATGCGAAAGAATGACATACGACATAGAAAAAGATAATGTGTAGATACTGTGTGCCAGCTCCATATGTTGCACCAGTATTGGTTTAATAAAAATGTAGGGGATATGGATATCCCATAAAACAAGCATAGAAGATCGTAAAAGACAGTACCAAATAATAAATTTGGTTAAGAATAATAGTATCGACAGATAACCCGGTGCGGAACCGGTAAACATTTATCAAAAAAGTAGTAACGAATGAGTAGCCGTATAATAAAAATAGGCGGCATAATAGTAAAATACAGAACGGTATACGATACCGTAAGTGAGTAACGTTAGACAGTATGATAATGCTATAAGACAGTAAAAGGAAGTACAGAAAGACAGACAGTACGGTAACATTATAAGTTACCAAGTAAAAGAAGAAAGTGCAGACAGTACGGTAACGTCATAAGTTACCATACAGTAAAAGAAAATAGTAAAAGAGTAACATTATATGTTACCAGATAGTAGAAGAAAGTATAGTAAGAGTGTACGAAAGAAGTGAGTTCCGTCGGGTAATACGGTAGTTTCACAGTATGATCGTAGGACGGTCAAATGTTGTGAAAGAAGTCTGTGAAACGAGTGTGGCTATTTAGGCCATACTGTGATTCGATTACTCACTAAGCTTTATAGCTTACCCCTTTATTTATGTGGTTTTTGCAGGTATAGGTAACGCTCGGCTTGGATCATGGGATGATCCCTGGTGATATTATTTTGTAAAAGACAGGCTTTGGAGAGCCGGGTCGTTACAAATGGTATCAGAGCCGAGATTTGAGTGAACTAGGTGTCAGTAGAAAAGATTCCTAGACTCAAATCAGTAGGTATATGTAAATTACCTAATGATAGGTAAATATCACAAACATATTGTGATAAGGAAAGAGGTGGGTAAACATCACAAGCATATTGTGATAAGAAGATAGATAAAGATAAAGCAAACTATACATAATGAGAACTCCTTAGAAATTTAAGGAGAAAAAGATAGTAAGAACAGAGATAAGATAGCTTATTAAAAATATAAACAAGAAAGTAAGTAAGAAATAAGAACTACAAAAAAGTGTTAAAATATGAGAATGGTACATAAAAGTACCAAAGAAGATAAGAAGTAAAGTAATGTAAGGAAGCTGAGAAATAAAAACATGATTAAAAAGCAATGAGTAAATAAGAAAGCAAGTAGTTTGAGTCAGAAAACAGTTTAAAAAAAAAAAAGTAAAAGTTTGGCCAGAAGGCCATAAAGAAAAGAGTTGGCTTCTAGCCATAAGAAATTTTTGAAAGCATAATTTAAAAGTCGAAAAGGTAAGAAAGAATGTAAAAGTAATAATAAAAGTAGCTCTACGTAAGAGCTAAAGATTTGAAAGAAGTTTGTAAAAAGCTAAAATAGTAGCTCAACATACGAGCTAAAAAAATGTTTTACAAGTCTGTACTATGTTTCAGAAAAGAGTTTTAAAAGATATGAGATTTGAAAAGAGTTTTGAAAAGCTATGAGATTCGCTCTATATAAGCGAAAGATGTTTTAGTTTAGCTAAGACCAATTTGAAACAAATGATACTAGAGAAGAGAAGAGAAAGAGGTCCGGACAGGCTTTCGCCATTAAGAAAGCCAAGAAGACACTACTGGGATGGTACCTCCCTTCGCGAAGTAGTTGTCTAGCTTAGTATACCCTTGTGCTTGAATCTGTTCCAAGTCACAAAGGGGAGACAGAATGAGCATAACCTAGCGGACGGATCTGTTCTGTTCCGCGAGGGGAGCTAGTAAGATGAGTTTCATGAGTATCAGTTGGTCTTATGCTAAGAGAAAGAAAGAGTTAAAGAAATAATTATTTTCAAAATGAGGGTTATTTTATAACCAAAGAAAAGTAAGGGTCTTTTAAATGACCAAAAGTTATGATAGAAATTATTTTAACAACAGAGTCGTTTTATGACCAAGAAGTGAAAAAGATTTTCTTAAAAGAGTCATTTTTCATGACTAGAGTATATAAATTTTTAAAGTATAATAGAGTCACTTTATGACTAGAAAGAGTAAAAAGGCAATTTTTAAAAGAACGAAAGACTCAACTGTAACAAAATATAAAGATATTTTTCAGTTGGAAAGTATGAAAGTAGTAGTAAAAGTCACAACAGTAATTATATGAGAAAGCTAATATGTACGGGATTAATAAATTTTGGTATAGAAAGAGAAAAAGTACAAGTATGTTATACCATGCGGTATATAAGTAAAGAGAACCAGCAAGCCACGAAACCTAGTGTAACATTAGAATCAGTGCATATAGTATTATCAGAATCACATGATATGTATTGATGCTGATGGGATCACGAAGGAATCAGGGCAATCTGGTAGAAAATATAACAAACATAAAATTATGTTATAAAATGAGTAAGATGTACGGGAACCCTTGTACCCGAAAGTATAAAGTCAAGCAAGTATGAGTAACGAAAGAGAAAACAAGTAATGATAAATGTAGTATGGTAAAAAATACCTAAGTGTGTAGAAGAATGTGTACACAGGTACATAAGAGTTAGTTTGAGAGATTACTGAGATTTCGGGGACGAAATCCTGTAAGGGGGAAGGATTGTGACAACCGTGTCCCGGGAGGGACTGTAGATCAAAAGTAAGAACGTTTTGGCCTTTGGTGTGGTCAAATAACGATGTTAAGGTCATTATGAAATAAGAAAAATATAACGATCAAAGCCTAGAAGTCAAAACGTAGCAAAAAGCGGAAAAAAAACGGAACATTTTATTGTCGGCGCCTCGCGACGCGACGGGGATGCTGGTCGCGACGCGACAGCTGTCGCGAGATCCGGAATTTGCGCCGTAAATTGCGCAATCAGGCAATAATTGAGTGTGAGTCATCGCGACGCGACGGTCATAGTGGTCGCGACGCGAAGGGCTGTCAGAGGCTATAAATACGAGGCACAAGCCTCATTTTTGAGGCAGAACACACACGAAACACATATACGATATAAGAGAGTGTTCTGGTAAGGAGTACATGTTGAGAGATGATAGTGAGAAGTAAGAAGCCAGCGGTAGCTAGCGTTGAGATGCTCGGGAGCTGACAGAAGTCCGGAACGAGAACCGTGCCAGGACTCCGGAAAAGCACCAAACTCAAGTGAGTAATCGCTACCGTATCTCCCTAGTAGTTTATATGTGTTAAACTATAGTAGAAAGAGATTATTGAATGAAATACAGTATAATATAGTTATGATTTATGAGTTAGTAGTTACGAGGGAAGTAGATATGCTACGGGTTCGTTTGACGAGTCTGGCCCAGGAGAAGTAGTGTATCACGGGGTGATGCTAAGTAGAGTGATTAACCAGTAGTGTAGTGCCCATGCGAAAGAATGACATACGACATAGAAAAAGATAATGTGTAGATACTGTGTGCCAGCTCCATATGTTGCACCAGTATTGGTTTAATAAAAATGTAGGGGATATGGATATCCCATAAAACAAGCATAGAAGATCGTAAAAGACAGTACCAAATAATAAATTTGGTTAAGAATAATAGTATCGACAGATAACCCGGTGCGGAACCGGTAAACATTTATCAAAAAAGTAGTAACGAATGAGTAGCCGTATAATAAAAATAGGCGGCATAATAGTAAAATACAGAACGGTATACGATACCGTAAGTGAGTAACGTTAGACAGTATGATAATGCTATAAGACAGTAAAAGGAAGTACAGAAAGACAGACAGTACGGTAACATTATAAGTTACCAAGTAAAAGAAGAAAGTGCAGACAGTACGGTAACGTCATAAGTTACCATACAGTAAAAGAAAATAGTAAAAGAGTAACATTATATGTTACCAGATAGTAGAAGAAAGTATAGTAAGAGTGTACGAAAGAAGTGAGTTCCGTCGGGTAATACGGTAGTTTCACAGTATGATCGTAGGACGGTCAAATGTTGTGAAAGAAGTCTGTGAAACGAGTGTGGCTATTTAGGCCATACTGTGATTCGATTACTCACTAAGCTTTATAGCTTACCCCTTTATTTATGTGGTTTTTGCAGGTATAGGTAACGCTAGGCTTGGATCATGGGACGATCCCTGGTGATATTATTTTGTAAAAGACAGGCTTTGGAGAGCCGGGTCGTTACACCGTGGTTGTAGGATTTACACCGAATCCGAACCACGTAAAATCCTTGTGTTCGTTATTGCTTTATTTACTGCTTTCGTGTGTGTGTGATAGTGTTTTCGCTGCGTGTACCCTGTCCGATTCCTAACAACTGGTATTAGAGCTTCGGGTTTTGGAGGAGGTCTCGGTTTTAGAAATTAGAGTATGCTCTGTGGTTGCAGTTTTGTATGATCTTCCACATCATAAACTAATTTCTATTAATCGTATTAAAGGTGTGTTAGTACTTTGAAGGGTACTGTTCTGTTACACACGAGTACACTGAACGAACCGGTCAGGTCCGTGCCATTGTTGTGTCTGTTTTCGTTGTCTCAATTTGTTTCTTGTTTGTCGTAATGGCTGAAGACAAGGTTGTAATCGAGAAGTTCAACGGTTCTGACTTTAGCTGGTGGAAAATGCAATTAGAAGCATTGCTATGTCAGAAAGATTTGGACGTGGTACTTGGAGACAAACCGGAGAAAATGGAAAAAGCTGCCGAAGATGCGTGGAGCTCAAAGGACAAGAAAGCTAAGGCGGTTATTACGTTGTCGTTGGAAAGGAGCGTTGCTTTCAACATCATGAAGGAAACCACGGCGCGTGGTATGATGGATGCTCTGACGAACATGTATGAGAACCCGTCGGTGGTTAACAAGGTGTTCTTGATGATGGAGTTGTTCACGACAAGGATGAATGAAGACAGCTCAATTACGGTTCACATTAATAATCTAAATTCAATTCTGTCCAGATTATCATCTATGGGAATTAAATTTGATAATGAGACTCAAGCTTCACTGCTACTAGCTTCACTACCTGATAGCTGGTCAGGAAAAGTTACTGCTGTTACGAGTTCCGTGGGGACCAGTGGTATGACGTTTGAAGGGGTTCGAGATTTGGTTCTAGGCGAGGATACCAGACGTAAGAATCAAGTTGGATCATCTTCTTCTGAGTTATTAAATATCGGAAGAGGTAGAGGAAATGGCAGAAACGGTGGGAGCAGTGGGAGTCGGGGAAGAAGTTCATCTAGAACTTGGAAGAATGTGAAGTGCTGGAACTGCCAAGAGGTGGGACATGTTAAAAGTCAATGTCCAAAGAAAGAATTAAACAGTGTTGGTCCTGAGAATGTTTATCAGGAAGATGCATTGATACTCAGTATGGAAAACTATGTAGACTCTTGGGTCATGGATTCAGGGGCTTCGTTTCACGCCATGGACAACGGAGAAACGATGGTGAATCTAAAAGAAGGAGATTTTGGGAAGGTACGGTTAGCAAATGACGAGATGCTTCAAGTAACGGGCATAGGAGATATTGATCTGGTTACTTCATTGGGAACTACATGGAACCTGAAGAATGTTAGGGTGATTCCGGAGCTGAAAAAGAAATTGATTTCTGTTGGTTAGCTGGATAAACAAGGACTGGAAGTAAGGTTTGGTGGTGGTCAATGGTAATTCGGTGATTGCTCAAGGTATGAAGCGTGGGTCATTGTATATGGTTGAGGTACCTGCTGAGGGAAGTATGATTGTCCCCGTTAAGCATGACAAAATCTAGTTCGCTAAATCTAGTGCTAAGAGAGTTCATTTTGCAAACATGAATTCTGGAGCCAATGGGATGTTAGCTGAACGAGTCGGAAAATCTAAACCATTCAGGGGATTTTGTGACAGTGGGAGCACGGGGTGTGTTCCTAGTACAGTTACAAAGAGCCGTTGGGTTTTAAAGACTAAGACTGGAAAATTCTCTCCTGTTGGAAGTTTGCAAAGTTTGGAGAGTGTTAGTGGTCCTCGGTGTATCTCTGGAGCTAGTGGAGTGTCCAAACCGGTTGAGACAGAGGATGAGTCGGTTGTAGGATTAGCCACGGCTGAGTTAGAGCTAGTGGGAGCTTCAACTGGCCCTTCTAGTACTTGAAGATGAGGGACGGCTGTAACTAGGGAATGTGACTGGGTTTTAGCTTGTTCTTGGGAACTGGAAGCTTGGAAGAATTGTCATGTTTGAAGATTAATGGCAGAGTTGTTCAGGTCTCCAAGTGGGAGATTGTTGGGTTAGGTGTTGACTTGAAGGCTAGTGGGTTAGTGGTCCTTGTTGCTTTTATGCTGGAAAGTAAAAAAGCAAGACTAGTGCTCCAAACATTTCTTGCTGGCAAGTTAAGTGGGTTTTGCTTTTCTCATTAATTTATGGCAACTTCCTATTATAAATAGGAGTGGTATGAAAGACGGAGAGATGTACAACACAGAGAGAAATACATATTGTAATTTCCATATATTCTCTGATAAATATAAAACCTAGTTGTAGCACGTGGATGTAGAATTTACACCGAATCCGAACCACGTAAAATCCTTATTTGGATAGCATAAGCATCCAAAGATCCTGAGATGAGAATAAGAGGGAAAATACCAAACAACAAACCAAAACGGTGTTTTGTTTGAGAGGGTTGTAGTGGGAAGAAGATTGAGAGAGTAGACAGCTGTAAGAAGATCCTCAGCCCAAAATTTGGAAGGTAGGGAGGCTTGGAAAATATGGGTACGTAATATATTACTGATACTACGTATGGAACGCTCAACCTTACCACTTTCCTATGACATGTAGGGCAAGACAAGCGAATTTTAATACCATTAGAGGTGAGAAATTGAAAAAAGGGGCTGGTTATTAAATTCACGACTATTATCACATTGGAAAAACTATATATCATTTTTGAACGGATGTCGACGATGATGTAGGTGATTGGTTTATCGGAGTTGGGTCAGCTGGAGTTTGGTCGGAATTAGCAGTCGAGTGGTGGGAAGAGAATGAGAGAAGAAGAGGAGAGTGCCATGTGGGGTTTGTCACTGGAGATGAAGGTAGAGGCGAGATGGTTCATGACTTCACATAGAAAGGGCGGGGTTAGGGTTCAGGAAGAGATAGAGAGGGAGTGTACCGATTTCTAGAAATATAGCATTTATATTTGGATATTTATTTAATTGATGACAAATTATTGGTTTGTTATTTTAGGATAATAAATTAATCTAATAGAAAATCACGAAAAATACTTTTATAAATGATTGGTTCAAACTTAGTCATACATTCACACAATCCTTACTGTTAGGGGTATGAAAAAACCGAAATTGAATAACTAAAACGAACCGAATGATGTTCGGGTTATTTGGGTTTCGGTTAATTTGGTTTGGTTATCCGAATAAGGATGATCTTATATGGTTTGGTTTTGGTTAAATTTATATTATTTCAAATATCTTTATATTGTATTATCCTTAATAACATTCATACAAAGAAGAAAAGAAAATGTGTTCTAGCAGATTATTGAACAATGTCACGGTAAACCATGAAAAAGATAATGGTTTGGGTGTCTTTGACTTGGTGGCCAAACCATTCTTTCAAATCCAAAATTGTTGGTTATCTACTTATCCTGTTAAAAGAAATAATATTATATTGTAGGGATCAGTTTCCATCATCTCCCATCATTTATCCCACTCAGATCCAATCTGATTCTCTATGTTTCCCACTGTAATTTGTCAGACTATTATTTATTTCTGTAAAAGGGTCAAGCTGCTGTATTTAAGTGTAAGGCTTCCATGAATGAAATACAATGAAATATTTAGTTATCAGCTTCTATATCCTTTAACATGGTATCAGAGCAGTGTTGAGATCCTCAACTAGCTCATCACCTACCGAAAAATGTCTGAAGGTGATGTTCCAAATACAGATTTGGCTATACAACTAGCAAATCTGATCAGAAACTCCCAACCACAAAATCCCAAATTATCCGACAGCCTACAAATCAATCTCAAACTCAATAGCCAAAACTATGCTCTATGGACTCGGATGATTCGAGTTGCCATAGGCGGAAAATCAAAGGCCCTGTTATCCCACTTAACCTCAAATCCTCCAGATCAAGATGATGGAAAATTCGAGCAGTGGGAACAAGATGACCTGGTTGTTTTTTCTTGGCTAATACAAAACATTGAACCACTACTTGCAAGCAACCTGACCGAGTATCCCACAGCAAAATCACTCTGGGATGCCTTGGTGGTCACTTACAGCAGTGGAAAAGACAAGCTGCAAACTTTCAATCTCCATGTCAAGGCAAATGAATTTAAACAAAGTAGTACTTCTCTTGAAGACTTCTGGATCACTTTACAAGGAATTTGGGGAGAAATCGAAAGAATCGATCCAAATCCCATGAAATGTCCTGTAGACATTCAAACTTACACCCGAATCAGGTCAGAGCAAAAACTTTTTCAATTTTTAAATGCCATTGATCGAAAATATGATTCTGTTAAAAGAGATATCCTCCGATGGGATCCTCTACCAACAGCCGAGGCCGCTTACGCTGCTGTTCGAAAAGAAGCGGCTCACCAAAACATTTTGGGAACCATTTCAAATGAACCGCAAGGGTTAGCGATGGGATTATTTACCTCAGATTCATGTGGAGGTGGATTTATCTCAAAAGGTAACCGGCGACCAGAAAATTTCTCAAAAGGTAACCGATTTTCCAAAGAAGATAAATCACACCTAAAATGTGAACACTGCGGGATGATAAAACATACCAAGGAGCAATGTTTCAAGCTTGTCGGGTACCCCGAGTGGTGGATCGACGGGCATAAAAAGACTAAAGCTTCGGTCGGACAAGATGGAGGGGGACGAGGTAATGCTTCCGCCGCCGTGGGCAACAGCAGCGCCGCCATCAACGGCGACGGTAGCTATGGTGGTTTTGGAGGAATAGCAATCGGATCTACAACTCGACTCCGACCCACAACTCAACCCACATCCCCGCCAACAAATAACCAACGCTCGAATCGGACCATCGGGGCCAACCGGACCACTCCCGCCGCCGAATACAACAGCAGCGCCGCCCATTCAGTATGGAACGGCGGTAAAAAAACCAGCTGCGAGCTGGTCTCTGGTGCGCCTCCACAGGAAAAAATGGAGGATCGGGACAGAACACCCTACACCGCCGAACATAGCAGCAAAACCGACCGGAAGGAGGACCGATGCTTCGGTTTTCTTGGAGAAGAACCTGCGTTTTTAACAGAGGAAGAAGAAGCTGCGATTTTAAGAAATGAAGGGAGCTCCACTGGAAAATCAAAAGCAGGTAAAGGGAATGGAGGCTCCTTCCCGATTTTTAACCCTAAAAAAACAAAAAACAGTTTTGACCCTACAAAAATTGAAATGTCAGAATTGACCCTTGAAGTTTATTCCCTTGTTCCATATATAGAAAGAAGCTTAAAAAACTGCAGAAATGATCTACAAAATGGAGGAAGCGCAAATATAACATTTTCTTGTGATAATATACGAGATAAAACTTGGATCCTTGATAGCGGGGCCACCGACACCATGACTTACGAAATATCGGATCTTATTTCGTTATCCAAACCACAAAAAGCGCAAATACAAACTGCAAATGGTGAAAAAATGGAAGTTAAACAAGGAGGAACAATTGAGTTTTCTCCTTTGTTAAAGCTCTCTAATTGTCTATATGTCCCATCTCTGTCTCAAAACCTGTTATCAATAAGTCATGTTACAAAAGAACTAAATTGCTCAGTTCTAATGCATCCAACTTTTTGTATCTTACAGGATATCAGGACGGGAACGATTATTGGGCGTGGCACTGAGAAACAAGGATTGTATTATGTGGATGAGATGACTCAAAATGGTACTGTGATGATGGCTCATGGAACCACAGAAAGAGAAGCCTGGTTATGGCACAGGAGATTGGGTCATCCCTCTACGGGTTATTTACATACTCTTTTTCCTAAGTTATTTCCTTCAAAAAAACTATCGTTGTGTGAAACATGTGTCTTAGCCAAAAGTCATAGACAAACATTCAAACCAAATAATACCAGAGTTGATGTTCCTTTCTCATTAATTCATTCTGATGTATGGGGTCCATCGCCAATCATTGGAGGACAAAACATTCGGTTTTTTGTACTGTTTATAGATGATTGCACTCGTATGACATGGATTTATTTCTTAAAAAATAAATCTGAAGTTCTTGACAAATTTGTTATGTTTCATACCATGATTCAAACCCAATTTCAAAAGAATATCCAGATTTTTCGATCTGACAATGGAGGAGAATTCGTTAACACTTCTATGAAACAATTTTTTCAATCAAAAGGAATAATTCATCAAACTACTTGCCCACATACCCCAGAACAAAACGGTGTTGCCGAGAGAAAAAATCGTTTTTTGTTAGAAATAACTAGAGCTCTTTTAATCGAATCAAAAGTTCCAAAATTTTTTTGGCCTGAAGCTCTTGCCACAGCTACATACCTTATAAACCGACTTCCAACCAACACTCTCAAATTTAAAACTCCACTACAAACCCTATCAGAATTTGTCAAAATTCCTTCACTTCTTATGCTAGAACCAAAGATCTTTGGGTGTACTGCCTTTGTTCATATACCAAGGGCTAACCGAAATAAGCTCGACCCATGTGCTGAAAAATGTGTATTCGTAGGATACGGGGTAAATCAAAAAGGGTACAGATGTTATAATCCAAAGACTCATCACATGTTCACCACTATGAACTGTGATTTTCTTGAAACAGATTACTACTATGCCTCCCAACATAGTGGTCAGGAGGAGATAGAGTGTTCAGACGCACTAAGTTGGTTAGAATATGTTCAGGCGACTACAACAGAAGAATCATCCACACAATATACAAATCCTAATTCTAGTGCCATTCCAGATCAATCTCCCAACCTGACATCCGAGGTAAGTAACACTCAGTCTCCTCACACTCTTGAATCTTCTCAAAATGATGAACATGTTACCCCTGATCATGAAACTGCCACAGAACACGAAGAACTAATACAGGAACAACCAACAGAAAGATACACATTACCTCCAAGAACTAACAGAGGGATTCCTCCAAAAAGATATTCCCCAGAAAGAGAATCTCGAGGTTCTAGATATCCTATGGCAAATATGGCTAAAGGAAACTTGACTCAAGAAGCTAAGGCCTTCAATGTTGCACTATACTCTGACGAAATTCCAACCACAGTGGAGCAAGCCTTAAAGACGAAGAACTGGAGAAATGCAATGGAAGCTGAAATAGAAGCCTTATTAAAAAATGACACATGGAAAAAATGCATTATTCCAAACGAGAAAAAACCAGTAGGATGTCGATGGGTCTTTACAATAAAACATAAACCTGATGGTACTGTTGAAAGATACAAAGCAAGGTTGGTAGCCAAGGGCTATACCCAAACCTATGGAATTGACTATGCTGAGACTTTTTCCCCAGTTGCAAAGATTGATACTATTCGAGTTCTTTTTTCCATAGCCGCAAATGAAGGATGGCCGCTACATCAATTTGACGTTAAAAATGCATTCCTACACGGAGAGCTAAAAGAAGAAGTTTATATGGAAGCACCTCCTGGTTTCACAAAGAATTTTAAACCAGGTGAAGTTTGTCGCCTGAAGAAATCTCTTTATGGATTAAAGCAATCTCCTCGAGCCTGGTTTGGCAGATTTACCTTAGCAATGAAAAGATACGGTTTCAAGCAAAGCAATTCTGATCATACTTTGTTTCTTAAAAGGAGAAACGAACTTATAACATGTTTAATTATCTATGTTGATGATATGATAATTACAGGAAATGATAAAGAAGAAATGGCGAAACTAAGAAAAAACTTATTCCAAGAATTCGAGATGAAAGATCTAGGCCGGCTTAAGTACTTTCTTGGAATTGAAGTTTTAAGGTCAGCACAAGGGATTTTTATCTGCCAGAAGAAATATGTCCTAGATCTATTAGCAGAAACTGGAATGATTGATTGCAAACCCGCAGAAACTCCCATGGCAACAAACCAAAAGTTATATATCGACAACAATGCAAAATCAACAGATAAGGAAAGATATCAACAAATTGTGGGAAAATTGATATATCTCTCGCATACGCGCCCAGATATTTCATATGCAGTAGGGGTAGTCAGTCAATTTATGCATCAACCCCAAATCTCTCATATGGAAGCAGTATGGAGAATTATCAGATATCTCAAAGGAACAGTAGGACATGGAGTACTGTTTAAAGCAAATGGGCATCTAAAAACTCAGATCTATACTGATGCAGATTGGGCAGGAGACAAAGGAAATCGAAGATCAACCTCGGGATACTTCACCTTAGTTGGTGGAAATCTAGTCACATGGAGAAGTAAGAAACAAAAGGTGGTATCTCTTTCAAGTGCTGAAGCAGAGTTCAGAGGAATAGCACGAGGAGTCGCAGAAGCCCTATGGATACGAAAACTTCTCACTGAAGTTGGTCTCTTCCGTAAAGAAACAAGTAAAATTATGTGTGATAATAAAGCTGCTATTCAAATATCAGAAAATCCTGTTCAACATGACCGAACAAAACACGTGGAAGTTGACAGACACTTCATCAAAGAAAAGCTAGAAGCTCAAATCATTGAATTACCGTTCGTTCGATCAGAAGACCAAATAGCCGACATTCTGACAAAAGCTGTAAATGAAAAAATTCTTAACAATTGTCTGGTCAAGTTGAATTTTGGGAATCCCACTATTCAACGTGAGGTGGAGTGTTAAAAGAAATAATATTATATTGTAGGGATCAGTTTCCATCATCTCCCATCATTTATCCCACTCAGATCCAATCTGATTCTCTATGTTTCCCACTGTAATTTGTCAGACTATTATTTATTTCTGTAAAAGGGTCAAGCTGCTGTATTTAAGTGTAAGGCTTCCATGAATGAAATACAATGAAATATTTAGTTATCAGCTTCTATATCCTTTAACATATCCAACGTTTACTATTGGTTTTATGCAAATCTAGTAATATTATTGTAAAATTAGAAGGTGGTTAAGATTAATTTTACCTCCTCTACCGATCTTTGTATCTCCCTCTCTTACAATATTTCGTCTCAATCTCTCGGTGCATTATTGGGATTAGAAGGTGGTTAAGTGTAAAATTGTCGATCCGTAATCAATCAAATGCAAAAAAGATGTCAATAATTTTCCTCCGTGACTGGGAACAGTTGCTATACATCTTCGCAAAAGAACCACCTTAGCTCCCCCTTTATGCCACAAACAATTACAGAAACTGGTAAACCACATAGAGCAGGACCTATGTGGAAACTTTTAAGCTATTTGGGCAGCACCTAAAGTAAAATTACCAAACTAACCCCAACATTAATCAAGTATTTAAATGATTCTAATTCATCATGGAATAGTTTCATGTATTACCTCAGATGACAATTCAAACCAAAATATTTCATTCATCTACAATAAGTCTGATAAAAAAATGCTTCCTACTTATAGTTATGTTTTCTTTGAAGTTAAGTCATGGAAACATACTTGTATTTCAACAAAAAAATCACAAGCACCTTGATAAGAACTTCATGGAAATAAAATATATAAAAGACAAAATTTCATAAGAATGGAAACGGATTTTAAATCAACTTTTAGATACTTTAAAATTATGTCAAAAATGGGTTGTCCGTACAATCCACATTGGCTTCCCCGTTAATATCAAGGTTACAGTGGAGGGGGCTCACCTTTGATGAAAATATTAATCCCCACAGTTTGAAGTCGATATCTGACAAAATAAATCCATGGTAAGTTTTGAACCAAGACCTCCGTACGAAGACTTTATCTTTTACCACTAGACCACACTTAGGTGGTCGTTCAAGTAAAAATTATCTAAATACAACAAATATAAACTTAATATTTTATTTAAAGATATTGTCTAGAAGTGGTAAAACCCAAATACCATGGAATTCTTTGTTTACTAAAGATGGCAAATTGACATCAGCATCTAGGGTTTGAGAGTCCTGAATATGGCCCTAAAAACCAAAAGCTTAGATTTGAAAATGATGGTATAAATGGAAAAAGAGATGGTATTTGGAATATGGGGATCAAAATTCAAAAGGGACATGACATTGGAAGGCCTGTCACCCCCACCCCTATGCAGCGCCTGCTTGTACTCCTTTTCCCTTCCACTTGTACTTTCTACTGTTTTCGAAATAAATAGTCCAAATAATTTTAAACTTAAAGGCTATCATTGACCATGAACCCATAACTTGAAGATTTAAAACTTGACAGGAGAAGGACAATGACTTAACCAACATCCTTAAATGAATTTTTGGAGATAAATGAGCTCGAAACTGCCTTGCAACTAATCCTTTGAAAAGTTTAAACTTGGCTTAGAATCCTCATATATCAGTAAAAATAAATAATTTCAGTGGGTCCTATTATCTTGATTTATGCAATAAATGTGTTCATTGTATGTAAAAACTCTTGATGTTTTCATCCTTTTATATATGGTTTCTTCTAACAATTTTAGAAATTGAATCGAGACTCCAACTCTCTTTAGGTATCAAGAAAAGATATTGAAAATAAGAGGTATTACATATAATCCATAATTATCTGATTATCTATATATTAAGATAAACATGTCTTGATAAGCTTGAAGGTGTTTTGTTAAGAAGTATTCTACTCTACGTGCGCATGCTACTATTTGAAACTTCACTAAATTTAAATGTGGTTTGATAAAATAAGGTCATGTTTTGGACAGAAATGAAACTTGAAAAACTCTAAGGAAATTGCTTTTGTAAGCCTGAGTTTCATTTGAGAGAACTTAGATTACAAAGAAAATGAAATTAAAATTAGAGTTAATTACACATTTGGTCCATGTGGTTTGCACTTGGTTACTGTTTTGGTCCAAATAACGAACAGTTGATCTGGAAAGTCTTTGTGGTTTCGAAATCATTCATGGCAGGTCCATGGTCCATATAAAAAGACCTTCTTACCCTTTCCTATTTCTTTTTTCTTTTTTTATTCTTGTAATGATTAAGAACTTAAAAATAGAAACTCCATCCCAATGCTCCCATCTCTCTCTCTCTCTCTCTCTCTCTCTCTCTCTCTCTCTCTCTCTCTCTCTCTCTCTCTCTCTCTGGTAAATCGGACGCCAGTAACTCAACAAAAAACCCACCCTCTTTCATATTCCACTCTCAAAACATAAGAGAATCACTCCCACCATATGTTGATAAACCACCGGCGATTTCAGTTTCATTCTCAGTCAACCACCGATGCTAATAAATCATCGGTAACTTCCAACGCTACATCCAGAAGTGGGTTTCTGTTTCATTAAGAGAAAAACGAAGAACACGGTGACTCCTAGCTGAGAGGCGATGACGAGGAAAGTTGTGGAGACAGGGAGGCGTGAGACCCCGTAAGCATATAGGAAGTCATCGAGGCTGGTGGGGACACCAATGATGACCACTGCGAAGGTCGTCATTCATTTTATGCTTCTTAACTTTAAGATAGGAGTCTAATAAATAACAAAATAACAAACATGTGTAGGTGTCATTTGATTTTGGAGTTACTCTCATAATTAACGACTCCTTGAAACTCCTTTGATTTGGGGGTTGCAGTTAAGTGCAAAAATGATGTGAAAGCTTTTTAAAGGTTTCCAAAACTATATAGTTATGCTTTCATCATTTGATTCAAATTTGTGTTTTTTTCTAGTTTAGTATGTTTTTTTTAATTTGATTTGAATTTGTATGTTTTATCTTGGTTTATTATGTTTTGAAATACAATTTTGTTTGGATTTGAACTGGGTTTATTTATCTTGGTCAATATCATGAGTTTGTTGCTCATCTTCATATTTTCTAGGTTGAATGTTCTTGAAGAACATCGTCGTGAGTGGTGGATTGTGTATGATTGAGATTTGTATGTTTTATTTGGGTTTAATATGTTTAAAATTATATTTGAGTTTGAATTTGAATAAGACTTGTTTTACTTTTAGTTTCTTAAGCATCTGGAGAGCGAACGGAGAGATAGAGAGAAAAAATGAAAGAGAAAGAGAGAGAGAGGGAGAGGGAGGGAGGGAGGGAGAGAGAGAGAGAGAGAGTCGTGGGGGGTGTTCAACCTTAACAAAATCTTCCCGCCTATATTGAATGAGTCGAGTCCAGCAGGACAAACGGATCGTCGCGGGTCCAACCCTAACGGAATTGGAGAAGTTAAAGGAGATATCAGATATGATAATGAGATAATGAAAGATAGATTTGGTTCTAGTCAAATCTTAGACGAATTAAGATGTTGTTTGTGATGAGAAATTGATGAACAATTCATGTGTGAAACAACCCAGACAGAAATTTGCAAGTTTATGGTTTTAAAAAATTGGATTACTGGCAATAGATTTGTTTGTAATATCCCGTTTCTCGATGCGTTCGATCTCGAATTTATTATTTTCTAGCGAATAATCCTAATAAAATTTAATAATAATAATAATAATAATAATCCTCATTTTTTATTTATGATGGGGGGGGGGGGGAATGTCAATATTATAACTTGTTTTGAAGGATGTTTGAGTTTAGTGTTAAAAGAAAATTAACTAAGTAAGTCAAAGGACCATATGTGTAATTAATAAAAAGTTGCATGGATTAGAGGCCTTGGGGCTGAGATGCTTTCACGAACTCATAAAAGGGCTTCAAGCCCTCGGCTTCTCCCTTAACACCCGTCCAAAACCTTAGTTGTATCCTTTTAAGCTTCATATGATCTTGATAGTAGCCTAGTGATCCATCTCGGTTTGCCCTAGTCGACTTCTCTCCTAGCCGTGAATTTCTTATTGTGAAAGAGAAGGAGGGACTGTGAAGTTGTGTGGGAAAGAAGAAGGAACGTGAGGCAGTGTGAGGCTTCGTGTAGAAGGATGCAGGTGGCTTGGTTGTTCATCATTTAGGTAGACTATTCTTTCCCTTCTTCTTGTTCTATAACCGAAGACACCTCCACCGTGGGGGGTGTATGAACATGAATCGTGGTTCTTATAGTTTCTCATCAGAATTGCTTATCTAATTTAGTATTCTTAATCCCATGTATGGAGTGGTTTAGGGTTTAAGTGTTCTAGTCGATTTTTCCACATTTTGTGTGTGTGTTGGTGAGAGTGTTTGTGCATGGTTTTGGATATAAAGATTTGTTTCAGATTTTTTGATCCTTGAGTGTCCCTTTGAAGTCAATTCAGATCCCAAAGGTCTTAATGGGTTTAGGGTTGAAAACCCTAACCCTAGTGCTTTTGGTTGTATGTTGGAAATTCATTGCTTTTGGGTCATCTTGGAAAAATCATGTAAAATCATGGGAGTATCCATTGTGGTCGAATATTATGTCCCTGAATTTTTATAGGAGTCTACTTTCTTCCTTCAAAAGGGTTAATCTGATTCCAACCCTGGATTAGCTTAAATTGGCAACCTTTGATGACTAGTTTGGAATTCTGACAAATTATGTCATTTGTCTTAGGAAAATCACTAAAAATCATACAAAAATTATTTAGGGGTGAGGTCAGTGGCCTTACTTCGGGCTAGATGTCTAGTTTGTCCATAACAAATTTTAAAATCCAGTTCTTAACCCATTTAGAGCTTAGACTAATTCTTTAGGGTCTGGTCCAGCTTGTTGACTGGACTTATTAGTCCACTTGTTAAATTCACCAAGAATTATTAGAAGATGAAAATGGCATGAGGTCAGGCCCTGTAGTCTTTCTTTAGGGTCTAGTTGATGTCATATTTTTCTAAAGATTTGTTGACGATCCTTACTTGTTTAAAAGTTACAAAGTTTGCAACCTGGTCCGGGTTTGACAGATTTGGTATCCATGACTTGTTTAATTCATATAAAATAGTAGAAAAATCATTAGGTCACCTTATATACATAGAATGGTAAAGAGATGAACTATGTGATTATGTAAAAATATCAATGATTGGTTAGGTTTAGGATGGGCTAAAGGGGTCATCAACAGACCTTCTGTTTTAGGGTTAAAAGTTAAAAATGACCTTAATAAGTATATTAATACTATAAGTATATAATTAGGGTAAGGCTTAGTTATTATACTTTATAATAACTCAATATACCTTATAGGAGTATAAGGTGTGCAGGTTTGAGCTTGGTTGGATTCTCGGAGTTGCTGCACGAATTTTTGCATTGTTGTTCGAGGTGAGTTTCTCACTACATTGTGTGGATGTTATATGTGCTTTAGTGTAGCTCATGTGTGCTTATAGGATGTGTGTGGGTAGTACTAGGCTTTTTGGATGTCTAGTGTGTGTTGATTTATTATTGTGTGGTGCTAGACTGTTTTGAGGTCTAGTAGAGGTTATATAGAGATGGATGTGTACAGAGCAAGATTTACATGAATGGCTAAGGATGCTGACCAGATGGCAAGACGTACTGAGGGTGCTAAGCGGCTGGCAATACGCACTAAGAGTACTGAGCAGATGCAAGATGCACTGGGCAGATTTGTATGTACGGCTCAATGTATAGGGTAGAGTAGACTAAGGTTTACTATGATGTGATGTTGTATTCTTTCTGATAGGGGTAGGGTATTTGTGACTAATATATTGTGTATGTGTTGGAACTCACTAAGTTGTGTACTTACCTTTTCCCTTTAAAACCATTGTTTTAGGTACATAAGGTGTGGGTGATGGCAAGACGTGACATGTACACACTTGTGCAGCTTCTTCTGGGGGACTTATGTTTATTTGATCTGATGTTAGCTTGATTTATGCTATTGATGAATGTTGTTGACAATGAAATGTTTTTAAATGATTTGAACGATGTTTATGATCGATTTTTTATAAATAAAAATAATATGTTTTATTTAAAATGGTTTTATAAAAAATTTTAATCTGTCATAAAAACTGAGACGTTCCATTGTTGGAGTGTAATATCGATTATGCCTCTTGATGAATTGAATAGATCTGAGTGTGTAGTCACACTCATGCGATTTTGAAGATCTTGTGCATTCCCGGATCAAGATACTAGTATTGAGCCTATATAAGAATGATTTAATACATGGCTCATGTCCAAAGATATCAGAATGAATGGATATAAAATGGAAAATCTTGTACTACTAAGAAGTTAATTGATGCTTTACAAATACAAGAATTCGTATACGTTTAGGAACTGTGATATATTGCTAGACACTTAACACAGTCTATGTAGTTAAAATCTATTGTATCTTACATAAATTGGAGCTTGTTGGAAATAATATGTAAAGAAAAATAATTAACTCAAGAATTATTTGTATGTGAATCTATAGAGTCACATACTAGAGAAAAAAGATATATATATAAATAATAGTATTTATAGTGCATGTGTTTATTATCTCTCAACTTAAATAAATAATAACATAATAGTTGTTTTTATTTACTGGTGAAAAGTAGAATAAATTAAATACCTATTTTACGAATTTAATATAATGTTATTTAAATTAATATCGTTTAATTGAATAAGAATTAATTAATGGCTATGGATTTTATATCTAGTTAGCTTGGAAAACATTTTAAAGAAAGTCCACCAACTTAATATAAAATTAGTCTTTTGGATATGACCGTATAAGTGGCTTAGATAGCAAAAACAATAAAAAAAAGTCCATCTCCTCTAACCTAATATTGGCGCTACCCTTGCGTCCCCTATCTTCCTGATCGTCGATCTCAAGCTCTGGAGGAAGAGAGATCTGTTTGATATTGTTGGTACTACTCTATGTGGATCAATTGTAATGTTACTAGGTTGTAAAGGTTACTAGGTAATGGTTATTGTTCTCTAACATTAAATGACCATATCATTGTTGAGGTAGTATTTCTAACACTTTATGATTGGATCTTTCGTTGATCTAGTTCGTAGTAAACAAACTCATGACTTTGGGGATTAAAATGTTTTTAAACTATATTTTTAATTCTGTTATGCATGGTTATTAAACCTTTTTGTAATCATAAATCCCTAACACGGATATCGTAAGGTTGGTCATTATATGACGAACCTCAGATGATCCATTAGTGACTTTGTTTAATCGAATTGATGCCAATATGAATTCTATATGTTGGTGTATTCCTTAGATTGCCATTAGTAAGAGTGTGACTTTGGTGAGCTTCTAAGACGACTTGTTATTACAGAAGAGTATTTGTTTCCATTTTCTCGTACTTATCTTTTTCATTAATATTTTTATGTTTATTTTATAATACAAAACATAAATAGGTAAGTCCTACCCTCTAGACAGTCCACGTCGAACCCGTCCCACGGCTTACCATATGGAGGGTAAATCACAGAGCACTGACAATATTTTAGGCGTTCCAGGTTATTCACCATGGATATTCTTTGTGGAATTTCGTATCCGGACCTACTAGGCTCTCATCGTGGGGCCTCTAAACTATATACTAACGTGTTGCTATACTTATGTGATTCTTTACATCATATATATATATATATATATATATATATATATATATATATATATATATATATATATATATATATATATATATATATATATATATATATATATATATATATATATATATATATAGAAAGAGAGACAGACAGACAGGAGAGAGTTAGTATTGAATAAGAATGCTAATTATTGTGTGATTATAACACCATTTCTAAACCATTAGATTGAAAAAATGAGTAGTTGTGATCATGGTGGCATTTTTGTAAATAAATCAAAAGAATAAAACACTTCCTAATAAAAACGGACATGGAAGGGTATAAAAGTAATTTTGTGATACATGTAAACTAAGGAATGGATTATGTTTAAAACAAAAAGGCTACGATCAAGGACACGATCATACTATTAGTTAAAAAACATTACAAATATACTTATTAAGAAAGACAGTGGTATATGCTATCACTATTCTCATACCCTCCGATTACAGCAACGAAGGAACGTAGTATTCTTGTAGAAGTGAAAATGGCACACTGAAGAACAAGTTACATTTGAAGGAAAACTTCTGATTTAAATAACCTACTTCCAATCGCGAAGAATCCTAATTCAAGCTCGGTCTTTCAAGGGTTTGTTAATTTGATTTCACTTGAAACTCTTTGACATTCTTGAAGAATAAGGCAAATTCTCTGAAACCGTGTGTATGTAAAGCATGTAAAATGACTTCAACATTTCTAGGTTTTTTAATTTTAGGATAACTGATAGGTTTTACCATTCTTGATGAATAGTAACAATTTTCAATAACCTAAAAATTCCAGAAGTGTAAAATTCTTAGGGAATACTAACAACCCATCAAAGTAACTCCCATTCTCAAAGAATGCCTCACTATAAAAATTCTCTAAGAATACTAACAGTCCATCAAAGTTTATTCTCGAATAATACATTCTTATCACCAAACACGACTTACATTCTCTCGTAATACATACAAGTATCTAACAACAATAATTCTTCAAGAATTATTCTTTATCCGGGGTTTAAAAACAATATAAAAAATCTACTTTATCATTCTCGAAGAATATAGCAGCACCTACATCAACAGCGGCAACGACGGTTCTCTCATCGTGAACCAAACCGGCAGCAGTAACCCTCGATGTTGTAACTTGTCCCTCCATCTTTCTATTTTCGATTAAAGATTCAACAATCACCAGCCACACCCTAATTTCGGCCACCCACACCGCTGTTAGCCGCCCCCGATCACCATCGGCAGCTTCGACGCTGCCCTTCCTGTCACCTCCAACTCCGTCAGCAACCGGTTGGGTTTAAAATCTGATTGGAAGAAAACTATCTCCTTCCATGCTTGCACTTGATGGAGGATCTTATATATAAGAAGAGAAAAAGAGAGAGAGAGAGAGAGAGAGAGAGAGAGAGAGAGAGAGAGGGGGGGGGGTGGGAGAGGGGGAATGAGATAATTACGCGAACTATCTAAAATACTGGATAAATTAAAAATAAAATAAATTAATTATTATGTAAATTTACCTTCATACCCTTTATAAATGAGTGGATCACAATTGGTGTTACATTCACACAATATTTATGGTTTGTATTTGATCACACACACACACACACACACATACACACACACACACACACACACACACACATATATATATATATATATATATATATATATATATATATATATATATATATATATATATATATATATATATATATATATATATATATATATATATATATATATCGAACTTGATAACACCATATTATCTAGTTTAAGGTTATAGAATATATTGATATGGCTTATAGACTTACTCCATTATAATTATAATAATACCATTTTCTTTGTATTCTGTAAAAAAAAGTCATTATCATTTGTTTGTATTTTTGGAAGTTATGCTTGAAGAAGAGAAATGAGATTCAAAGGGTTGTGAAGACCAACCATTGATGAAGTGTAAGCAGGCCCGGTCCAGACGGTGGACGATACGGGCGACCGTCTAGGGCCCATCGTCTTAGGGATCCCAAAAAATTTATGTCTTATGTAATATATATGTATATATTTGTATTCTAATAAAATACAAGTTGTTGAGTACTTTTATAATTTAAAAAGTAGGTTATACCTCAGGGTTGAGACTTTTTAATGAATTATTAGACGTATTGAAATTGGTACATCTTAATGTGAATGATATAAGAGGTCAAGGTTATGATAATGATTCTAATATCAAAGGAATTAAACATGTAATGTGTTTGTCATAATCTTAACGTTAATCATGAGCTAAAAATACGATTTGTCGGAAAGCATCTTAAGGTTTATTATTTTTTGGTTGTTGTGGAGATGACAATTATTTCATTAGACGATAGATTTGAACAACTAAAAGTTTTTGAAAATATTTTTGGATATTTATATGATTCAAAGAAATTAAAGTCCTTAAATGAAAATAAACTTAAAGAATGTTATAATGTTTGGAACTACTTTTTCAAAATGATAATATATGTATATCCAAATGATCTTTTTTGTGAATCACAGAAATTGTTGATTTGGCTATCTTATATATAGGAAAGATATGTTAGACAAAATTGTTCTTGATAATGTTATTAATTATTTTGCATCTAAAAAAGCTACATTTTTTTTTAAATTAGTGGAGTTTTGTGTTGGTATAGCTATATGTATCTTTAAAACTATTATTAATGAAAAACGTTAGAAAATATTGTTTTCTAAATTATTTTTAAATTGTTTTGCTATACTTTGTCTTTGAGGGGCCTTTTTTTCTCTCGTCCCGAGTCCCAAAAATGTTTGGACCGGCCCTGAGTGTAAGTTGTGTCTAAATTGGGTAAAACTCATCACATTGATGAAGTGTAAGTTGTGTTTAAATTGGGTAAAACTCATCACACTTCTCAATAACTATTTGTAAATTCAGATGGTATTGCAATATTAAAGAATTCGGCTCAATTCAATTTTGATCCCTCATGAGTTCAAAACAATTCCGTTGATGAAGCACATGATGGAAGTAATGACCGGCAATGTTATAATGAAGAAAATTGATCTCCCATGTGGGTCCACGACAAATCTATTTTACTCCTTAACTACTCTTAATTTCACTTATGTCTCTTACAAGACTTGAATACCCCAACACCAAAGAGGGAGGGTGACGTTTTTACCACTTGGCCAAGAAACCATTGACTACCAGTTTTTCTTAAATGACACATATAGCGACGACATGTCATCTCGATACGCATTATTAAATCTTTATTTTTAAAATGATAAATAGATATACCAACAAACATATGGTGATTTATATCGACGAAAAATGTATCTATAGCGACGACATGTCGTCGTCAGGTTTTATAGCTACGACTTTTGGGCCTGTAGTTGACAACATTTGTCGTAGTGATAGTTCCTTTTTCTTGTAGAGTAAAATTATTAGTGTAATCATGTTCTTTGTTTGTATTATGTAACGTTGCTAGAGTTTTTATGATAAAATCGTTTCCATTAAAAATTTTTCAATACATAAAAGATGAGGCTTATATTTAGAGGACTAGAGGTATGTGCATATGTCCTTCATCCATGCACACAGCATCATTTCCATGCACCCAATGCATTGATTATTTATTCCTGTTACCTTTACCCTTTCTACATTTATTACTCGCTCTGAGTTTATATCATTATTTTATAAATAATCGAATACTATTTTCTAATATAGCTTCAATTCTTATCCCTTGGACTAGATTAAGAAAACATAAGTAGTTATACTATGGTACTGCCCTTTTTCGTTTGTAACTTCTATCTCCTATTTACATTTTGTTGAAAGATGATATTTTCTTATTCTGTATCGTCCTAAAAATCACATTCTTTTATTAATTACCGACAGATTTTGTCTGTTGTGCCTTCATTTCTCACCTTCCACGGATGTATACTTTTCGAGTCTCTTTTTTGGATCTCTGTCTCTTTCCCATGTGTCTGTTTTGTATCCATACTCTTCCATTCCTTCACATCTAACCCTTCAAAGACACAATATGTAGACTCGTTAAAAGATATTAGAATTAGAAGCCTCCGACTCCTTGATGAAGTTCACAAGAACCCATCAGCAACCCCCTTCCATCTTTCAAAATCGTTCATGAGTCCATTCAATTGAGTAGTGTATCTTTGCCTCTTCCAGAGGGCACTCAAACTACCCACATACATCCTACTTCTCTTTCTCTCATAAATTGCTATTAGCTAGGGTTCGGTATCATATATTCACCGTTATTCAATCTCTATGTTATCTCACAACATAGCATCAAAACAGGCTAACAAAGATGAAAGTCAAAGCATGGGTGGTGGTGAAAATGGTGGGCGGAAAACATCTTCCTTGAGGCCACCAGAGCAAATCCTCAAGTGCCCAAGATGTGATTCTCACAACACAAAGTTCTGCTATTACAACAACTATAACCTCTCCCAACCCAGACACTTTTGCAAGGCGTGCAGAAGATACTGGACTAAAGGTGGGGCTCTTCGCAACGTCCCCATAGGTGGCAGTTGTAGGAAGAACAAGAAGACAAAATCTTGTTCCTCGAGGTTTTTTGTGGGAGAGCCTTCGTCCAAAGGCTCTTCGGATATCGGAGGGATGAAATTATACGGTCTATCGGCCATGGATTCCCAGCTTGGTGGGATAAACTTTCCTCCTAGAATTACAACCACTAGCCATTTTTCTCCTTCGTATGGAGACACAAGTAATCCTTCCTTTGTAAATCTTGATCCACTGGGGTTTAATGTCTCATTTTTATCATCTCACATGGAGATGAAACAAGGACATCATCATCATCACCAACAGCATAATCAAAGTGGAGGCGGCTTATCAAGTTTTCATGAAATTATGGGATCAGCTAATCTTCCACACAATACTGATCTTGCTTCTTCTATAGAATCTTTGAGTTCGATAAACCAAGATCTGCATTGGAAGCTGCAGCAACAAAGATTGGCTATGTTGTTTGGTGGTGATGGTGGTGGCGGCAGCGGCAGCAGTTGTGGTGGCCGAGAGAATGATCAGCAACAGCAGAAAAAACAAGGTTTTCTTGAACCACAGGCTCAGAAATTACAACCCATTTTGTTTCAGAATCTTGAGATTTCAAAACCAGAACAGTCCTCCATGGATGGTGATTCGAGAAAAGATACCAATGGTAGCAGTGGTGGTGGCTTGGCGACAGAGTGGTTCTTTGACGACAGTTATGCACCGGAAAATGTGAATCAGGAAACTCCAACGGATAGCAACAGCGCAGGAAATGATCAAAGCGGAAGCATAAACAACTGGAATGGTATTCAAATTTGGAATCACTTAAAGCAGCACAGCTCTATTCCATAGCAGCATATGAATTCACCAGACAAAGAAACACTATTAAGGTAGTCTATTTTCTTTTTTCGTCTTTTGTGTTGGTTTTTAACCAAGTACGATGAGGATCATCAAGTTCTTAGTAATTGAGCTTAAGTTATTTTCATTGTTTGAAATGTATCCTTATTTAATTAGAAATATTTGAAATGTATGCATTCTAACTTCTGTTACAGTCTTTTTTTCGTATTAAAATTATATGTAACGTTACAATTAAGTAAAAATATTTGGCTATCATGACTTGATTAAGTTTCTATCAAAATGTAAAAGTTTTATGAATCAAAATAACTGTTAGTCATTAATAAATTAAATCAGCGAACGCCAAGGAGAAACTAAGAGCTGATTTCAGATTTAAACTTTCCTAAAAAGATATACGTTTATCTTGTAGCATCCCCAAAACAGAAATCATTCATTTTGAAAGCAAGATATATATGATAATCTTTCTTTTATTTTTTTTATTAATTCTTTAACTTGATCATGTTAAGAGCATTCACAAGAGCTTTTTCAATAACTAATTAGGTCAAATAAACTATGTAAAGTCAAAAACTAATTACGAGAAAAACCTGATTAATGATGTAATCCATTTGTAACAGTTTGTCCCTCTCCAGCTTCTAATTATACTAAGAGAGTCCTTTAATGAAATTCGATGTTTAAAAAAAGTCAAAAATGTTATTGTGGCAGCTTTTTTTTTTTTTTTTTAAGCTTTTTCATACTCGTGCAAAATTTACAAGTTCACTAAATAGAGGCTTTTCACCTTTTTAATATTTTATTTATTTATTCTATAAATTGATATTTATTTGACTCATAATTGAATAAGCTCGACGAAATTTTTTTACTATAATGGAGGTTTGATATATAGTTTTTATTTTAATTGGTCTGTTGACATAAGATTATGATAAAATGACACCAAATAGACTTAATGAAAAAACTCTCAAACTATCGATGCTCTAACTTCTCTAATATCATGGTTTAAGTACATCTTATCCATTTTTTCTTGGAGTTATTATTCGCATGCAATACATCAAATCAAAATAGATAAAGCGTATAAGCCCCTAAGGAATCGAGCTTGCAAATATTTATAATGTATTATGAAAGAGTGATTGTTTATGGGAGTATTAATTGTGGTATAAAAATAGTGTTGCTTGATATACATGTATCGGGATGTGTGTAGAAGTAGGATTGGGGGTTTAAAGAAGATGAAGTGGTACAGCATGCATGTGTTAGAATCGTTTTAGTGTTTCAGAACTAGTCTCACTCAGTGTCTTCTTAATCCAGTAACTGCAACACTCAGTCTTCCCAGTAGATGCTTTTATGAAACATAACAAGAGCTACGTAACCCTTCTTTCTATTAGCTCCTACGCCCTTCTGCATCCACCTGACTCAAAGCCCCATCCCACTGTCACAGGTCACACGTACTTCAGTGTGTTTTGGTGGATAATGTTAATCCAGTACTTACGAAGCTCTTTAGCTACGTACGTATATGACGATAACTGCTTCAACAGAAGCGTTGATCAGACCAAAACTAATGTTCATTTAAAAGGAGCTGTTGGAATCTCCTTGCTTTAATGTCTTTTAATTACTTGTCTCCCAAAACTTAAGCACATTTTGTTTGATTCGAGTTTACTGTAAAATCCACACCCATGCGAAATACACTGTAATAGACAGCGATGTTTATTGTTTAGGGTTCTGCACTACTATTCACTTACAGATCCATGACAATACATTGTTGTAACATACAAATGTGAACAGATATATAAATTTTTAATCTTTTTGTTGACCAATTTATCTTAAGTTGTCGGTAAAATTGTCCATCAACTACATGAACCAATTACTGATCATGATTTTGTATATGATGTGATCTTGAAATGAGTATTAGCGTGTTACTACCAAACCTCAAAAAGGTCATCAGGCAATCATCAAAAATTGTCTATTTCCCTTCTAAAGGGTTGTTTTCGTAATTTACTATAAAACTTTTCATCGAGAGAGAGGGTGGTGCTGCTGCGTGATTAACGTGATATGATGGAGTGGTTGGAGAATTTTGGTTGGCCAAGGTTAACACAGCCCATTATATATGTTTATAAGCTGTCAATTTTTACAACCTGCAAGAAGTTCATGACTTTGCATGCAAAATATAGATAAGAGTCGGATATAAGATGCAAATAAGTGTAAGATTTTAAGGCCATAACTATTTTCCGAAACAATGACCGGGGTTAAATATATGAAGCAATGGCAATGAGAACATCCAACGATAAAAAGAAAGTAATGACCCCATATATGTGTGTGAGGTTTGTGGTCCCTTTGTCACATCCTGTCTTATATCGGTTGTAAATGTTGAATGAGGTAACCGATAATTTTATTTGATTATATGATTATTTATTATTATCGTGTTACTGTATGCGAATTATAAATTGTATCAAAACAGACCGGTTCAAAAACATATTTTAGACCTCAGATGAAAAATGAAAAAAGCCCCTTATCAATATAAACCCATATATAATTTTATGAAAAAATAAAACGTTGTTCAAATTTTTATTTGGGGTTTGATTCTGAATTTTTTTTTTGTTTTTGATTCCTGACGTTATTTTTTTTTTTTTCATTTTTTCTATTTTATTTCTGAATGTTGATTATAAAAAATTTTTCTTTTTGAGTTTCACTTGATTTATATATTCTCTCGGTATAAATTCTCTCAACACTACTAGAAAAAGTGGTAAACACCCACGAACACTACCCATGCAAAACTTGCATTGGTAAATACCGATGCTTTACCCACACAATATTGACAAAATTTGAAACCCTAAATTTACCCATGCAATTGTGAGGAAATTGCGACACACCAATCTGTCATAGGAATTCGGTCGGAAAATTCTGATATTTATCATTATTATTATTACCTATGATAAATGTTTTTTGTTCTTTCTTTTATTAATTTTTGTGTGTGTGTATTGAAATAATAATAATAATTAACATAATTGAAAAAATAATAAAAATAATTAATAATACAAATAATAATGATAATGAATATAGTATTTAAGTTTTTGGTAAATACATAAGAGTGTGTATGAGAGTATGTATGTGTGTGTGTGTATGTGTGTGTATATATATATATATATATATATATATATATATATATATATATATATATATATATATATATATATATATAATATACATATACATATATATATATATATATATATATATATATATATATATATATATATATATATATATATATATATATATATATAAGTATGTGAATGCATGTGTGTATGAGTACATGTGTGTGTATGAGTATATATGAATATGAGTATGAGTATTATTGTGTATGTATGAGTATGAATATGTGTGTGTATGGGTATATGTGTGTGTATGTGTTTAAGTATGAGTATAAGTTAGTTTTGTGTGTGTGTATGTGTATGAGTATGGGTATGAGTATAAGTTTGTGTGTGTATAAGTATAAGTATGAGTGTATGTGAGTTTGAGTGTATCCGCGTCAATGTCTTGGTTTATTAAAACTACATGTGCTTATACACATTAAAAGGATAAAGTTTGAAATGAGTAATGGGTTTGGAAGGTGTACACGCTTGTGTGTATGTCGAAATTATGTATAGATTAGGGAATATGATCATTATAAAGTATAATAACGATGTGCAAGAAGTGAACCCAAAAAAAAATCTTGTTTTACCTTCAAAAAATGAAAAATAATATATATATATATATGTGTGTGTGTGTGTGTGTGTGTGTGTGTGTCGGTATTGCATTGGAAATTACCCACACAATTCTAACGGAATATCCATTCCGTGGGTAATGCTTGGAAATTACCTACTCATTTCCCACGGTATGGGCATTCTGTTAGAAATGTATGGGTATTCTATGGGTAATTTCCCATGCAATACTGACGGTTTTCTATTTTATTTTTCATCTTTTGAAGGTCAAACAAGATTTTTTTGGGGTTTATTTTTTGCACATTGTTATTATACTTTATTATGGTTATATTCCCCAAATTATACGTAATTTCGACATACGCACAAGCATCTACACCTTTGATACAAATTACTCATTTCAAGCTTTATCCTTTTAAGGTGTATAAGCACATGTAGTTTAAATACACCAACACATTGATGCACACACACACACACACATAGATATTCATACACACTAATACTCACACCCATACAAACTCACACACATACACACACTTATATTCATACCCATATACATACAATTATCGTCATACTCATACTCACACGAGCACACACACTTATACTTCACACACATAGTCCTACACATATACACTTATACACACGCACACACACACACTGATACTTATACACACACACTTATACTTCATACCCATACATATACATATACATACTCATACGCATACACTCCTACTCACACACACATTCATACTTATACACACGCATACACATACTTATACACACTCCTATTAATAAGTCAAATATTAATAATGACAACGATAATGAAAATTAAAATAATAATAATAATAATATATTAATAATAGTAATAATAATAAATAATAAAATTAAATATAAATAAACATCTAATAATAAAACAAAAATAATTTTATTTTTAGTATTAAGTTTATTATTGCAAAAACATAAAATGAAAAAATTGACTAATAATAATAATAATAATAATAATAATAATAATAATAATAATAATAATAATAATAATAATAATAATAATAATAATAATAAATATATATGGAAATAAGAATAATAAGAATGAAATATTTTCTGGTATGCTACGCGTTACCCAAGCTCTTGGAAGATCTGTGGATATTATGTGGGCAACCAAATTAGGTTTATAAAAGAAAAAAAAAAGTGCATTATATCGGATGAGGCGTAATACCAAAGTGGTAGTTGGAATTTCCCCCACAGAGGAGACTCGGTTTCGAACCCTGACTCCTACTTTTTGAATTTTTTTTGTTTCTTACGCATTTGCATGGGTGATGCGTGGGTAATTTTCAAAAACATAAATTCTCAAATTAATATATATATATATATATATATATATATATATATATATATATATATATATATATATATATATATATATATATATATATATATATATATATATATATATATATATATATATTATATACACTTAATTATTTTACAAAAACTTTAATGGTATATTTATCATCATCATTATTTGTATTATTATTGATTATTTTTATTATTATTTTGAAGATTATTATTTCAGTTATGTTAATTATTATTATTATTATTTCGTCACTTAAGTAGTTTTAATCTATTATTTTGTTTTTATAGCCAATAGTTAATTAGTAACTATATTTAAAACTAGAGTGTGTGTATAATATTATGTATATAAACATATAACAACAACAATAATAATAATTTTAATAAGATTTACATTGGAAATAATAATAATAATAATAATAATAATAATAATAATAATAATAATAATAATAATAATCTTTTAATTAATATTAATTATGATATAAATTAATGACAAAAATTTTTAAAAATAAAATGTCTGTGAGATTTTTTTAAAATAATTATACCAACAATAATTATTTTTAAAAATAAAATGTGTGTTTATATAATATGTAAAAGGTAAAGATAGTTTCTGGAATATTTAATTTCGTCGGTATGGGGTTGGAAATTATCCTCGCATTTCTGACGCATGCTTGAAGAACTTGTACCACTCACATTGTATTTATTACGTGGTGCGTCGATGTGGTGTCGGAAACCCCCTACGCAATTCCGATGCCCACTTCATTTAAACAGGTAAAACTCTTTTCCTCTTCATTTGAAGAACCCTAAACATTCATTCTTTCTCTCCTGCAACAGTCGCTGCTCCTCCATTTTTTGACCACCGGAAACTGCCATTTTGAGCCGATTTTCACCTCTAGGGAGTGGTTTCTTCAATAGAAGTTCAATCCTAACCTTCTTCTCCTCAAGTTTACTCCACATTCTTCCATTTTCACAAAAAATGTAAAAACTAAATTTTTGATTTTTTGTTAAGTTTGTTGAAATTATTTGTTATTTAGGTTATAAATGTTGTTTTATTTGATAAAATCATTATATTGTTTGAGTTTATGTTGATTTTTTAGAAATTAGATTGTTAGAATTTTCTAGGATTTGATATAAATTGATGCAATTAGGTATAAATTGTTAGAAATTTGTATAGATTGTTAAAAGTTGTTGTAATTGTTATACATTGTTGCAATTAGGTATAAATTGTTTGAATTTATTGAAATTGGTACAAAATACTGAAATTGATATAACTTGTTTGAAATTGTTGAAATTTGTATAAATTGTTGTAATTAGGTATTGTAACAACCGTTTTTCAAAAAAATAAAAAAAATTGTGAATAGTAACTCCAGCGTGAATAGTACTCCGGCATGAATAGTACCGAGAAATGAAGTAAGCGCTTACCTCGTATGACATCAACGATGATGTCATGATGACGTCGTGAATAGTGACGATGACGTCGTGCTGGCGTCGTGAATAGTGTTTTCTAGCCCTATAAATAGGGGCTCAACCCCTTCATTTCAAACCACAACAAACACCAAACAACCTTACGATATCGAGGAGTGTTTTGCTGAGGAAAATAGGTCGGGAGGAGTTAGGAGCGAGCGGTAGCTGGTAACGAGGTGTTCGGAAAGTGTTGGCAGAGCGGAACGGGAAACGTGCCAAGGCTTTGCGAAAACGCCAATCTTAAGTGAGTAATCACTATTGTATTTCTCTAGTAGTTTATAAGTGTTAAACTATAATATGTAGAGGTTATACTATTCGTAATTCCAAAAATAATACCGAGTGATTTACTTACGAGGATGGTGTCTAGGCCGATTACTTGGGATCTGGTTGTTGGATTTTCCGAAAGGCTAAAATGCTGAAAGGATCCTGCCACCCCAACTAATCTTCTACCTGGCTATCCTTTACTTGATAAATCACGAGGTATCATGTTGGAATTATGGAAAAGTTTAATGATGCAACTATAAGATAGTTAAGAATTAAAGAGTGATAAATGTCTTACTGTGTTAACAGTTAAAGAGGGAATACGAAGCAGAGATAAAAGTTGTAGTCGACTATAACCATTTGAGTTTCTCACTACATTGTGTGGACGTTATATGTCCTTTACCGTATTTTTGTGTGCTTATAAGATGTTTATAAGATGTTGGTAAATAGTACCAAGTTGTGTGTATATTATTGATATATATCTTTCTGTTATAATTGTATGGGTTGGGTTATGGTGTGTGTGGGCTCGACGTACTGAGTAATATAGAGATACGAGCAAAAGACACTGAGCATATACGCATGACTCGACGTACAGGGTATGCGCGGCTCTAAGTGCTGAGCAGGGGAATTAGATTTACTGAGCAGATACGTATAGGAGGTTATAATCCAATATACTGGGTAGAGCAGATTATGTGACGTGTGGTTGTATTTTTCCTGTTAGGGGTAAAGTATGTGTAGCTGATATGCTGTGTAGTTGTTGAAACTCACTAAGCCGTGTGCTTATCCTTTCCCTTTTAAATTACCATTTCAGGTTGTACAGGTGGAAATGACGGGCAGGCATGACGGGTACACACTGATGCTGCTTAATTGGGGATTCATGCAATGAATTGATGTTTAAAATGATTTCTAAATATCTTCAAAATGTTAATTATTGAATAAATTGATATTTATTTAAATGAAGATGTTTTATTAAAGACCGGGTGTTACAAGTTGGTATCAGAGCCAAGGCTTGAGTGAATCAGACTCACTTGATGGATTTTGATCTCAAGCTTGAGACTTAAAAGTTTTCTTTGAAAATATTATTACAAGAAATTATAAGTTGTTTTTCGAGTAAGGGGTTAAATGAATGTTGTTGCAAAGACGCAGTGTGTAACGACCCAAAAATCGTGAATTTATATTCGAGAAAATATATAAGGAAAAGATTAAAACATTCTGGAAGTTTTAAAGTAAATTATTGGAAATGTAGTAAAATTCCAAGCGTTTGGAGAAAAATGATGAAAAATGGCAAAATGGTCATTTGATATCCAAATGACTTTTAAATAATGAAAATATGATTTTTGCTAGATAATAAGAAACGAAATGAAATTGTGACACCAAATAATGGTGATAAGTATTCGAAGGTTAATTCTAGTAAAAAGGGTAATTTGGTCAATTTACCATAAAAGGGTAATTTGGACATTAGACCATGTGAAGGACCAAACATGTAAAAATATTCTTTGCTTGTGATAAAAATATAAGAAAAGAAAGCTTATGTGATAAAATATGATAAAAGTGCCAAAAATTCAGAAAATGGAACTTGAGGGGCTAGATTGTCATTAGTGTAAAGTGAGGAGGTCTAAATAGGAAAAATATCTGCACTCTCCTCACTGTGAACTCACTTCAGCCACGGGAGAGTTCTAGAGAGTGCCAAGAGAGACCGATCCTTGAAGAGTTGGAGGAATTGAATGAAATTCACTCGGAAATTTAAGAATTCCAAGCCTTCTAAGGTTAGTAAACTTGTTTTTAGGGTTGTTTAACCCATTTCCCGTGAGTAGGTTACTGTAGCTTCGAAAATTCAGTGGCTAGAGGAGGATTATCCTATTATTCCTAGCCTTAAATTTGTGTCTTAATCATCATATAAACCTAGTTTACCCATTGAAAGTGTTAAAAATCAAGAAATGAGAATTTGAGCTCAAGAACCCTAACTAACGGGTTTCTAAGAACAAGATGGTTATAATGGTTTTTGATAAGTCTAATATGTTATAATAGAAGTAATAAATCATTCCTAGTTGATAAATTTGAGCAATTTCAGATTTTGGGTAAAAATGTCAAAAATGGAAATTTTTGGAAGAAACTTGGAATCCATGATTCCATGGTTTAAAAACAAGTAAAAGTAGTTAGTTTATGTTTCTAATCACATCTTGATCATTATCCAACATATGGATAACTTAAAATCAAGTTTGGTGATTTCATATGCAATTGAACCCTAGAAATTTGAGTTTAAGATCAAAATATTAATTTGACATAAAGAGTTGGTTAGAATGAGTCATAAATGATGTTTAAGTATGAAGAAACCATTAGAAGTGGTTTCCTAAAAGTTTCAATTAATAAAATGAAAGCTTGAACAAAAACTGAAATTTGTCGGGTGGAATGGAATTGGTGATTCCATGAATGAAACCCATGTAAATGGTTAATGGAAATCATGAATTGGAAATCAACAAAGTATGTTTTGGGTTGTAAAAACCTTAAATTAAATCATCCATTGGTTATATAAGTATATGGATAGAAAATGGACAAAACAAGACTTTAAAATTTGAGTTGATATGCATATGAGCTTCCTTAGAGCTCTTGTGACATCCTATGGTCTTAATCATTAAGTCATGGACTAAATAAGACCTAATAGAAGTGAAAACATGTTCTTAACATAATAAAGAGTCAATAGAACCTATGGTCAAAATTTGGTGAAGTTTGGAGTTAAAACGAGCCCGATACATGACTTTTAGTGCAAAATTCGAAGTTTGAAGGATCTGGGAGAGTTACACGACCGTGTAACTATTATGGGTAAAGTTACACGGCCGTGTAAACCTCTGGTGAGGGGTAAAGAGCCTATTTTGCCCCTAGACATGTAGCCTTGGTCTCCAATTGATCCCATAAGTGTTATAGAGCATGAAAACATGAAAAATGAGTCTAAATTGTGTATGTGAATTTCCAAGGGTATAATGGTCAATAAAATGTCATTTAAATGATAAGAAGAATAAGTAAAAAGGTGTGCTAAGGGATGAATATCACAAAAATATTGTGATACGAGTCTAGTGGAACATAACAAAGTAGTCCTTACATGTTAAAGTATAACGTGTTATTAATAAAATGTGAATAAACGTTCTAGGTGCTTAAGAAGTAAAAGATCAATAAACGGAAAGGACAAGGAAGGGTGTAGTCATAGTTAGACTTCTCTAACTAGTCAAGGTGAGTACATGCAGTATTTTTACCCATTCTGGGGTACATGGCAAGTAAGTATTTTCAATATTTCTTATAAAATTTCTATATGTGAAATTATATGCAAGAGTATTATCTCTAACTCGTTTGTGAAAGTATAATGTTATATTTGAAGTGATGTTTTGGTCTATGAACCAATTATGTGAAAGTATGTTTTAGTCTATGAACCAAATATGTGAAAGTATATGTTTAATACAAGTTATACATGTTTGAAAGTATAGATAGGCATATAGCCATAAAATGTTTAAGAAGTATGTTTTGGTTACAAATTCTATATGTTTTCAAGTATGAAAGGGCATAAAGCCACAAGATGTTTGGAAAGTATGATTTGGCATTAAGCCTAAAATGTTATAAAGACATGTTTTGAACATATAATTTATGTGAAACGAAAGTTATGTATTTGGCATCTAGCCACAAGTAATATGTTTATGAGAAATGTTCAAGCAAGCAGCAAGTTTTTGTATGACTGTTAATTGTAGCAAGCAGCGTTAGTAAGGGAACTATGTTCCAACCTACCCGGGTTAGGTAAGGGGTCTACTGGGGAAAAATCCTCATCGCGAAGTAGATCGCCTCAGCACTTCTATGGTGAGGATTGATCCGTTCTTTCTAGCCATAGAGACTTGGGGTATCACTTATAGTGATTAAAGCCCTAAATATAAAAAAAATCCAGCAAGCTTATAAAACCAGTCAAAGAAAGTAAGAACGATGTTATTTTCGTAAATATGTCATAGAATGATTTTTGAGAAGTAAAGAGTTATATTATGTTGCTATTATAAAGTTTTGAAAGAAGATAGTTATGCAAGGTATGATATGTAATGATTTTGAAAAGAATAAAGAGCTATGTTATGATAATATTTTAAAACTTTGAAAGATGTTTATATCATAAGTTTTATATAAAGATTAAAAAAGAAGTTAAAGGTTTGAGTCTAAAACTCATGTAACTCACGAGACCATTTTTGTCTTACGTATTCTATGTTTTGCCATGTATTCCAGGTTAAAATAAATTGCTATAATGGGATGAAGTTTAGCTGGAGTGGAGCTTGGGTTAGCTCCTATCTTGGACGCAAGGTTAAATCCTTTTCTTGCTTACTATGGTTAGTTTTGGTATGGATTTGTAACACCCACAGTTTTAAATATATAAATAATCGGTTTTTGATAAACCGTATTTTTGTATTCAAGCATTTATACAGAAAACCATAGTATTTGTAAACAGTAGAAATGGGGTGTCACAAGTTGGTATCAGAGCCATAGTTTAAGCGAATTAGGATTGGCTTGTTCCACTCCTAGGCTTAAACTCATGTTATAAAAAAAATGTTAGTTTATGAAAGTATGTTATATGATGTCTTAAATGATTAAGACATTATGCATTATGTAAAATATGGAGATATATAACACTAAGAAGTGTTAAGCTAATGTTTAGAGTGAGCAAAAATTTGACCGTTAGGAAAATTATAAGATATTTTCCGTAACTGTCTATATTTATTAAAGGCTATGTTATAAAGTAGAAAGATTTTCAGTATTGATCACCATGTATTTATAATGGTGTTATATGTTAAAGGAACCAGTGTCCCATGAAACCTTGTGGTAACAACAGAATCTATATGTATAGGTGGTTATGGTAATATGGGCCCGTATTATCATAATCACAGGATATGTATTGAGAATGGTGGAATCACAAAGGAATTATGGTACTCTGGTGGGTAAGGTTTTGAAGAGAGTAGTAAGAAAAACATAGGAATTATATGCCTATGTAATAACAACTAGTAAAAATTATGAGTATTAAAAGATAATGCAGTGGATATATACCACTTAGTATGGTAAAGTAAAAGAAATAATGTAATAATTAATATTTTTAGACGAATTGAAAGATATTAAAGTATATGCCTGTCGAGGCAAGAGGAAGTAAGAATGAGAGTAATTTAAAGAGGAGTTATGGGTATTGATTACATATATAAGAGTTGTAAGACTCTTACATGAAGAATGAAAAAAAAAATTATAAGCGGAGTGTATTAATAGTACATAAATTTTGTAAAAGTAAAAGAGCAGTAAGGAAGAGATTAATACTAATAAGTGGTGTGCGTTGGGCATAATCATGCAAGTCAGAATCTTATTTGAAAGTCGTACGAATAATAAATGCATAAGGGAAGCAGAAAAATCGTTGTGGAACGATAGGATCAAAATGATGATAAGAGCTAAAGATAGAAGATGTCAATGCTAAAGGGGAGAGAAAGAAAAACTTACAGATTGAACAAAGAAGATGTATGAAAATGTCCAAAGATTTAACAATTGATCAAGTTATAAGTATAATGCTACAATGAGTAAAAATAATAAAGTAAGATACCCAAATGGGGAAAAGAATGATGAATGGGAAAATTGTTAAAAATTATGATGTTTGAAGTAAATTGCATTCTTGTAATGTGACTAAATGAATATGAATTGAGGATTCAAGGTTTAATGCCTAAATAAATGTTAGGCAAGAAATTAAAGATGAAATAAATGATGAGGATAAACAGAAGAATATAATGAAAGACTTTAAAGAAAATGATGATAAGATAGTGGTTGCCAGGAATTAAGTTCCGCAACCAAATGAATGAAATAAAAGAAGAAATACCAGTAATGATTAGTACATGGGTAGTAACTATGAAATACAAAGAAATATATATAGTGATATGAGATTATAGATGTAAATGAATGAGTAAGTTTTGGAACTTATGCAAGGTATAAAAGTATAAAAGTGATTATGAAATAGGTATTCTAAATAGAATACTATAAAGAATGAAGTAAATGAGTAAAATAATGTGTTTGGTGTATAGCCTTAAAACATGAAAGAATGAAATATAATGAGAAATGAATGATTGATGTGTATCACCTAGAGATACATAAGAAGTAAGTTCCATATAATATATAGAGTGTAAAAAGTGGAGATTTAATGAAAAACAATGTAATGTGTTAGGCATGTAGCCTTATAACACATAGAAAAGATAGTAAAGGATATGGTGGAAGAAAAGTTGGACCTAAAGCATAGAAAGTTATAAGTAAAAGTATATAAAGTTGGAAATTAAATTCTGTACAGCTTTGACTATCTGTAAGAGTCAAACTTAGAAAGTAATCATAAAACCACTTAAAGTATGCAAAGGTATATAGAAATTGAGATTGGGGTTATAAAATAACATGTTTGATAAAAGAGTAGGATTACCAAGTAGTAATCAAGAGATAAAAGAGAGCAACAAAGTCTAATTGTAAAAAGTCTAAAGTGGGACAAGAATTTAAAAGTTGATATGTGGGATCAAGAAGTGAATAAATATGATTTGTGAAACCTAATTACACCACGAGATGATAAAAAAAAGTGTAATAAGATGAGAATGGTACACGGGGTACCTCAGAATATAAGAAATGTACTCATAGGAGTACCGTAAGAAAATTAAGAAGTGAAAAAGACATAATTGTATTAGTAAATGTAATGTGTAAATGAGACTAAGATCTCATAACTAATAAAACAGGGTGAAAGAAGTATTTAGAATGGTAGTATATCGAAATGTGAAAGTAATACAAGTAAAAAGTACTATGAGATATGTAAAGAAAGTAGTACATGTAATGTACAAGAAATGATTAAGAGGTATATGAAGATGTAAATTTATAATTGAGTTATTAATAAATAAATATAAATGACAATAGTAGAAAAGAAGGAAGTTGACTGAAAAAAAATAGATAAACTTCAATAAAAAAAATTTACAAGTTTATAAGGTCAAATATTGTGTAATATACACAAAAAGAAAGCTAATGATGTCAAATTGTTAAAAATAAAAAGCGGTATGTCGTTTCAACATATTCAGAACGAGATATGCAGATTTTCGTGAAAGATATAATGTTTCGACAGATTCTGTCCCAAACAGAAAAGTAAAGGTGTGAAATGAAATGAAAGGAAAAGAATGCATTCCTTAAAAATGGTAACCAACTAGGAGTTATCAGTAGAGATAAAGAAAGAATAAAAGCAAAAATTATTATGTATAACGCAGGAACAAAGAAATAAGAAGAGAGAAATGTGAGAATGAATAAGTAATGTTATAAGAGAAGACGAAGAAGTTATGCTCAAATAAAATGTCCGTTAAGGGACAAGATTTTTCAAAGAAAGGTATTGTGTATCTATAAAATTATATAAATACAAAATCTTACCAAAAATTGTATTTGGGAAGAGTTTTATAAGTAAAGAATGTGATTAATATAGTTTCATGAAGTTTTGGTAAACATATAAGAAGAATTACAAAGTAAGCTGTTATTCTTGATAAGAATATGAAAGTAGAAATCTCTAAAAGTTGATTAAGAACCAAAAGTAACTCAAAGAAGAAAATACTAAAAAGATAAAAGAATAAAGAATATGAGTATGGGTTGATAAAAGAAAGTATTTACTATGAACCAAACTTGAGCTGAGAACCTTTGAAGAAAAGGAAGTAGTGATCCCTTAAATTAATAGTTGAATGATGATTCCAAGGACGGAATCCTAATAAGGGGGAGGTAGTTGTAACGACCCAAAAATCATGAATTTATATTCGAGAAAATATATAAGGAAAAGATTAAAACATTCTGGAAGTTTTAAAGTAAATTATTGGAAATGTAGTAAAATTCCAAGCGTTTGGAGAAAAATGATGAAAAAGGGCAAAATGGTCATTTGATATCCAAATGACTTTTAAATAATGAAAATATGATTTTTGCTAGATAATAAGAAACGAAATGAAATTGTGACACCAAATAATGGTGATAAGTATTCGAAGGTTAATTCTAGTAAAAAGGGTAATTTGGTCAATTTACCATAAAAGGGTAATTTGGACATTAGACCATGTGAAGGACCAAACATGTAAAAATATTTTTTGCTTGTGATAAAAATATAAGAAAAGAAAGCTTATGTGATAAAATATGATAAAAGTGCCAAAAATTCAGAAAATGGAACTTGAGGGGCTAGATTGTCATTAGTGTAAAGTGAGGAGGTCTAAATAGGAAAAATATCTGCACTCTCCTCACTGTGAACTCACTTCAGCCACGGGAGAGTTCTAGAGAGTGCCAAGAGAGACCGATCCTTGAAGAGTTGGAGGAATTGAATGAAATTCACTCGGAAATTTAAGAATTCCAAGCCTTCTAAGGTTAGTAAACTTGTTTTTAGGGTTGTTTAACCCATTTCCCGTGAGTAGGTTACTGTAGCTTCGAAAATTCAGTGGCTAGAGGAGGATTATCCTATTATTCCTAGCCTTAAATTTGTGTCTTAATCATCATATAAACCTAGTTTACCCATTGAAAGTGTTAAAAATCAAGAAATGAGAATTTGAGCTCAAGAACCCTAACTAACGGGTTTCTAAGAACAAGATGGTTATAATGGTTTTTGATAAGTCTAATATGTTATAATAGAAGTAATAAATCATTCCTAGTTGATAAATTTGAGCAATTTCAGATTTTGGGTAAAAATGTCAAAAATGGAAATTTTTGGAAGAAACTTGGAATCCATGATTCCATGGTTTAAAAACAAGTAAAAGTAGTTAGTTTATGTTTCTAATCACATCTTGATCATTATCCAACATATGGATAACTTAAAATCAAGTTTGGTGATTTCATATGCAATTGAACCCTAGAAATTTGAGTTTAAGATCAAAATATTAATTTGACATAAAGAGTTGGTTAGAATGAGTCATAAATGATGTTTAAGTATGAAGAAACCATTAGAAGTGGTTTCCTAAAAGTTTCAATTAATAAAATGAAAGCTTAAACAAAAACTGAAATATGTCGGGTGGAATGGAATTGGTGATTCCATGAATGAAACCCATGGAAATGGTTAATGGAAATCATGAATTGGAAATCAACAAAGTATGTTTTGGGTTGTAAAAACCTTAAATTAAATCATCCATTGGTTATATAAGTATATGGATAGAAAATGGACAAAACAAGACTTTAAAATTTGAGTTGATATGCATATGAGCTTCCTTAGAGCTCTTGTGACATCCTATGGTCTTAATCATTAAGTCATGGACTAAATAAGACCTAATAGAAGTGAAAACATGTTCTTAACATAATAAAGAGTCAATAGAACCTATGGTCAAAATTTGGTGACGTTTGGAGTTAAAACGAGCCCGATACATGACTTTTAGTGCAAAATTCGAAGTTTGAAGGGTCTGGGAGAGTTACACGACCGTGTAACTATTATGGGTAAAGTTACACGGCCGTGTAACCCTCTGGTGAGGGTTAAAGAGCCTATTTTGCCCCTAGACATGTAGCCTTGGTCTCCAATTGATCCCATAAGTGTTATAGAGCATGAAAACATGAAAAATGAGTCTAAATTGTGTATGTGAATTTCCAAGGGTATAATGGTCAATAAAATGTCATTTAAATGATAAGAAGAATAAGTAAAAAGGTGTGCTAAGGGATGAATATCACAAAAATATTGTGATACGAGTCTAGTGGAACATAACAAAGTAGTCCTTACATGTTAAAGTATAACGTGTTATTAATAAAATGTGAATAAACGTTCTAGGTGCTTAAGAAGTAAAAGATCAATAAACGGAAAGGACAAGGAAGGGTGTAGCCATAGTTAGACTTCTCTAACTAGTCAAGGTGAGTACATGCAGTATTTTTACCCATTCTGGGGTACATGGCAAGTAAGTATTTTCAAGATCAATTTTTGTCTTACGTATTCTATGTTTTGCCATGTATTCCAGGTTAAAATAAATTGCTATAATGGGATGAAGTTTAGCTGGAGTGGAGCTTGGGTTAGCTCCTATCTTGGACGCAAGGCTAAATCCTTTTCTTGCTTACTATGGTTAGTTTTGGTATGGATTTGTAACACCCACAGTTTTAAATATATAAATAATCGGTTTTTGATAAACCGTATTTTTGTATTCAAGCATTTATACAGAAAACCATAGTATTTGTAAACAGTAAAAATGGGGTGTCACACAGTGTGTACCGTCAGCCGACGTCAGTAGGGAAAAGGTTAAGTGCTTAGTCTTTGTTGCTATTTCTGTAATATATGTGTGCTTAAATGCCATTAAAGTGTAGGCAGTAGGAACTAAATAGTCCTAGAACTTTTGAGTTGGCCAAGTTGCATGTTCCTTGATAAGTGATATCCATAAGGTAAATCCTTTTATGTGAGAGATTTTCTACGACTATGTTCGCAAAACAACTTGGGTATATGTGGTAAAATTATCATGAGAAGTAAATTGGGGACTTCTGAACAAGTCCTGAAACGAATGAGGATAAATGTGGAAGATAGTAGTAAGAGCTTCTACTATTGAAAGCACAGGATCCGCGTTCGAATTGGGAGTTGGTCATGAGCAATCCAATTAGCTGAGGGTATAACTAATCAATGTGTATGCTGATAAGCTGTATTTATACTATCCAATCTATTGATTGGTAATCATAGAATTTATTGGGAATAATTGGGACGCTGGTTGGGGTACTCGAAAGATTAAGAATCTGGTGACGTTTCTTTTCTTAGTAATTAATTAGTAAATAATTGATGTGACTATGGTCGATGAGCTGTGTAAAAATGATACGTTAAGTCCCTTCGTTACTAAGAAAAGCACAGATAGTGGATAATAAAAAGAAGATGTTGATCGCTAAAATAGTTGATTTTGATCGACTATAAATAAACGTAATGTTATTTAGAGAAGAGCATAAGTCGCAAATTTCATTTCCAGATATGGACATATATGTGAGGCTTCCAGGTCATCTACAGTTGCTGGTTAACAAGTTTTATATACAAAGTGTGTTAGATGATTGTAGTACGATAATGATGAAGGCTGAGGATGTATGTGAGCGTATCAGCAGAAATTGGGATCCAGTAACTGGATGGCATAATTTGGAAGAAGACATACGTAAACTAAAGCAGTATATAGATGTGAAAAGTATACATACAGATATACGTGTACATGCTAGAAACATAAGGTTTTATACATGGTGTCGTATGTTTGCAGAATTAGAGTTTTATCCATTCCCGTACAATAGATGTACGTGTATACGGGATGGACATATAATAACAACTCGTGAGAGTGCAGATGACATAGTGGTGTGGCGTAAAGGTATTCATGTAGGTAGTGAATACTATGAACGAATGTATCATAATAGGCTAGATGTGGCCTATCAGTGTATCATGTACTTAAAATCTGTTAGTATATGAAAATAATGAGTTGAGAAAATATTGCTAACTGACCAAGATAACTATCTTGTTAGCATATGTGTTTTGGGTAAATGATTAAGTGAATACCTCTTAAGTAGGTAACCCGTAGGCAAGTAACCGTGGATAAACTGTGTCGGTAGCTGGTTGAATATCTAGTTGATATTAGCTGTGCGGACGAATACGTGAGTATTAAGTGGTGATAACCATAGATATGGTATCATATTGTGGGTGGAGATTTTGTAGTTGTGGAGGCTGAGCTGATATAAGGATTATTGGTGTCATGTGGTTGGTTGCAGAGCTGTGCAGTCGTATGTGTGTTAGCTGTTAAGCCTTTAGAGCGAAAAGCTGTTTATTCTGTGGGGCCACTTATACTTGTAGTTGGGACCACTTATTAGGTGGGGCTACTAGTATTGTGGTTGGGACCACTTATGCTATGGGGCTACTTGTACTTGTGGTTGGGACCACTTATTCCGTGGGGCCACTGATAACTTGTAGTTGTGACCATTTATTCTGGGGGTTAATAGTACTTGTGGTTATGACTACTTATTTAGTGGGGCCACATTTGGTAGGACCACATATGTATTGTGGATCTTATGAGCAGTAATTGTGGTGGGACCACATACAAGTGTTGTGATGGCTTTATTGGCTGGCAGTGCTAACACACATACAGTTGGGTATTTGGTGAATAGCTGAGCTGTTGAGGTTGTGAAGAGCAGGGGTTGTGATATGATGTGGTGAACATGTGATTATACGATGCATAACAAGTACCTTGCATCCATGATGTCTGTATTGTGAGTGTATGAGATTACATAACGAGTACTTTGTAGTCTCAATAGGTTGGCCTAGTTGATTAGAGGTGGTTAATGTGACAGTATTGTGGTAATACCCTTTGGATTTACTAATACAACCGTATTGTGTTGAAATAGGGAATGATTGAGTGGAAGAATAAGTGTGTGTCAACGCTGGAGATTCCGGGGACGGAATCTTATAAAGGGGGAGAACTTGTAATGACCGTTTTTCAAAAAAAAAATTGTGAATAGTAACTTCGGCGTGAATAGTAACTCCGGGATGAATAGTACTCCGGTATGAATAGTATCGAGAAATGAAGTAAGCGCTTACCTCGTGATGACATCAACGATGATGTCATGATGACGTCGTGAATAGTGACGATGACGTCGTGCTGAGTGTTTTCAAGCCCTATAAATAGGGGCTCAACCCCTTCATTTCAAACCACAACAAACACCAAACAATCTTACGATATTGAGGAGTGTTTTGGTGAGGAAAATAGGTCGGGAGGAGTTAGGAGCGAGCGGTAGCTGGTAACGAGGTGCTCGGGAAGTGTTGGAAGAGCGGAACGGGAAACGTGTCAAGGCTTTGCGAAAACGCCAATCTTAAGTGAGTAATCACTATTGTATTTCTCTAGTAGTTTATAAGTGTTAAACTATAATATGTAGAGGTTATACTATTCGTAATTCCAAAAATAATACCGAGTGATTTACTTACGAGGATGGTGTCTAGGCCGATTACTTGGGATCTGGTTGTTGGATTTTCCGAAAGGCTATAATGCTGAAAGGATCCTGCCACCCCAACTAATCTTCTACCTGGCTATCCTTTACTTGATAAATCACGAGGTATCATGTTGGAATTATGAAAAAGTTTAATGATGCAACTATAAGATAGTTAAGAATTAAAGAGTGATAAATGCCTTACTGTGTTAACAGTTAAAGAGGGAATACGAAGCAGAGATAAAAGTTGTAGTCGACTATAACCAAGTGAGTTTCTCACTACATTGTGTGGACGTTATATGTCCTTTACCGTATTTTTGTGTGCTTATAAGATGTTTATAAGATGTTGGTAAATAGTACCAAGTTGTGTGTATATTATTGATATATATCTTTCTGTTATATTTGTATGGGTTGGGTTATGGTGTGTGTGGGCTCGACGTACTGAGTAATATAGAGATACGAGCAAAAGATACTGAGCAGATACGCATGACTCGACGTACAGGGTATGCGCGGCTCTAAGTGCTGAGCAGGGGAATTAGATTTACTGAGCAGATACGTATAGGAGGTTATAATCCAATATACTGGGTAGAGCAGATTATGTGACGTGTGGTTGTATTTTTCCTGTTAGGGGTAAAGTATGTGTAGCTGATATGCTGTGTAGTTGTTGGAACTCACTAAGCCGTGTGCTTATCCTTTCCCTTTTAAATTACCATTTCAGGTTGTACAGGTGGAAATGACGGACAGGCATGACGGGTACACACTGATGCTGCTTAATTGGGGATTCATGCAGTGAATTGATGTTTAAAATGATTTCTAAATATCTTCAAAATGTTAATTATTGAATAAATTGATATTTATTTAAATGAAGATGTTTTATTAAAGACCGGGTGTTACAGGTATAAATTGTTTGAATTTGTTGAAATTGGTATAAATTGTTTGAATTTGTTGAAATTGGTATATAATGTTAAAATTGGTATAAATTGTTGCAATTAGGTATAAATTGTTTGAAATTGGTATAGATTATTAAAAATTGGTCAAATTGGTATATCATGTTGAAATTGGTATAAATTGTTGCAATTTGGTATAAATTGTTTGAAATTGGTATAGATTGTTATAAATTGTTGAAAATGGTATAAATTGCTAGATTTGTTAAAAATGTGTTGTTATGTTAGAAGTTTTTAGGATGTTGGTATAAGTTGCTACAAATTGTTAAGTTAAGTTGTTAATATGTTTAGATTTTTTACATTTATTAACAAATGTGATGTTATAGTATTTTGTTAATATGCTTGGGTTTTTGGTTTTGTTATACATCCTACTATCCTAGTGTTATGTTGAAAATATAATTATTTACATTATATGTATATAGAGAACGAAATATCATCTAATAGAGAATGGATATACACCAAGAGACTTACTAGTGATGGTCATTTCAATCTTGAATTTCAATATTATGTCCATTATTTCTTGGATTTTGCTTTCAACAACGCAAGAAACATCCAACATAGTATTAAAGATGGGATGGAGGTTTTAGAAATTATTACATATTGATGAGCGGTTTGAGTCACCCGGTACATTAACTCGTACCGAACGAATTTGCCTAGCTTCATATACAAATGCCTACGAGCAAGTATCTGATGAGGAGAGTGAGGGTTATGAAGAAGAGGAATATAAATAAGAAGAAGAAGAATTTGAAGACGAGGATGATACGAATGATGATGAAAACTAACTGCTTTATTCTGAAGAAGAATTTGAAGACAAAGATGATAGGGATGAATTTTAGTTTTGACATCCCATGGGGACGATTTTTAAATTGTCTATGATTTGTGATATGATATGTCTAGCTTATATTATTTGTTTTCACATGGCTTATCAATCTTTATATATATATATATATATATATATATATATATATATATATATATATATATATATATATATAACCATTCTTGTTTTATTAAATGCATCATGTCTGAGGTAGTCAGTGGTCGAGGGGGACGTCTGATTCTTTCTGACACAGGGAATTGTCTCCCACCTGATCATATTACAGCTCCACACTTTCATACCTCATCCTCACCTGATCATATTGCAGTTCCACGTTTTCATACCTCAGTCTCATGGTTGACTAGGAATATCGGGACCGGATTTACGGGCTTTAATAGCCAGGGAGCTGTTGATCAGTGGACGGGCATTACGGGTCCCTTGGCAAATATGGTTGTGATGGTTTGGCATACTACCCCACATGGGCTTGGGATGGTAGACCCCCGACAGTGCTCAGGGGGTTATTAATCGGGTAAGGATGTGCATGTGGAGGAGAAGGAGAAGGATCATGATATGATGATGACGCGTACGCCGACGTCACGCGCTTCGACTTCTCAAGGTATGTATGACATGGACGACTCTAATGCTAAAGATTCTCATATGTCGTTGCCTTGGATTCGAATCGTCCAACTAATCTCAAAACTGGGCTAGGGCATTTCATACCTTGGTTGGGGTAAATGGGAACTCAACCACATAGGTCTTTGAAATACGCTTGTATGGACAATTTTGTTAGTGTTTAAGCATTGACCATCCTCTAAGGCTATCGGGTACGTCTCTAATAGTAGTGATGGTGGGGAAAGCTCTTTAGGGCGATGTTGGATTTTATCAACATGAAAACAAATTATATATAAGTGTTTGCCAAGGCGTGTAGATACTCGAACAGAATGATCACTAAATGAAGTATGAGTCGCACATAATTATCAATAAAAATAAGTTGGTGGTGCTCCAAAACTACTATTAGCAACTCTAATGATATTGTAATGATATTGTGGATGGTGGTGGGTGTAGAAATAAATGAGATTAGGAAATCTTGAAAAACTTAGAAGTATATTTTATAAGAAAAAGAAGAAAAAACATGGAATATGACATTTTGCAAAATCATATTCATATTTTGTAAAATTTACGAAATTTGCAAAACAATTTTTCATAAAAGTAAAAGTTTGAAAATACATTTGCGGGATATATGGAGTAAATTGCAGTATATAAAACTAGGTATACCTCTACAATTACCAAACACGTTGTGAAACCTCCTTGATTTGTTAAACATAATGTGAGCACTTTAAGAGTATCAAAATGTTTTATACATCTATAATGACTAAACTTCGGTCGGGTCATGCAAAATCTTCTTAATTTACAAAATCTAGATTCAAATAGAATCAACAAACAAGTAACATGTCATGAAACGTTGGTTTGATTTGATGTCATTTTGTGCCCAAATTTGTTGGTAGATTTTGAAATAGGTTAGGAATTTTGACAATATTTCGCTAAAGTAGCGTAAAAACCTACAAAATGGAGAGTGGAACAATTTTTATACATTCTCCAATTTGTTAAATATATAGGTTATTTTGGTTTAAATGTTTAAAACATGGTCATTTTTCTTATTAATCTCTTCTAAAATAACGAAAAACATAACCAAGAGAACCGGTGTCATGTACCTTGAATCGGCAACAAAGAACCTACAAACCTAAAATGATCAAAATGTGACAATGGAACAATCTCACTTGATGAGTTGTGTAATGACCAAAGAACATATTATAGCTTTTTGAAGACTATATCAATAGGAATCAATGCAAATTGGCTTGCATACATACTAGATATCCAACAAGACAACAAATATTCATACATGAACCTTTTTTCACTATGCAATAAAAAAAAAAAACTCAATCAAGCCCACACCCTTTTCTTGCTCTCTCGATCTTTGACCCCTTGACTTGGTCTACCAAGAACCGGTCTCTGAGTCACGGGTCCGGGTCCAGGTACAGGTTTAACCACCCTAGTCGAACCACCTCTCTGGTGAACCCTAGGTGGGTCCACATTCTCAACTTCACTATTTCTTGAAACCCTCTTTCTTCTTACTTCACCACCCACACAATTACTACCCATTGAGTCATTTCTTTTGGACCGATTCAAGCTAGCAGTTGTTTGCCTGTTCATTAAATTTGAACCCCTTAAAACATGTTGGTCAATTTCATTTATAAACTTATCTTTTGAACCACCACCAACAACATGTTTCCCTTCATCATGTGGTGCTGTTTTCATGGAACTACATGAATCTGCAATTGTAGCAATGGATAATCGCCTTTCTTGATCTTTAAGCTTCTCTTCAAGAACCTTAATCTACACATCAAGAAATCATACATTATTAACAAAAAAAAGAAGAAAAAAATTGTCTTTTCTTCATGGGTAACAAATAAAGGGTAGCAAGAATAGACCTTTAGAAGAAGGGTGGTTGAATCAGAATTCTGTTCCAGTTCTTTCAGTTTCCTATCAAGTTCCTCAATCTGAAACAGCAAAAACAGAAAAGAAAAAAAAAACAATATTTATTTCCCGTGTTTGTTACATATTGCTATTATTGGTAAAAACATAAGTACGATGCTATTATTGGTAAACTATATTGCCTATATTAGTAAAAACTTTTACAACCTTTTCTTGAAGGGTCATGGTGTAGGACTTTGACTCTTTGACTTGGGCTTTCAATTGATCTTCAAGGTCCCTCACCTGCTTTCGAATTTCCAAGTTTATACATGTTGGCAGTTTTTATATAATATGGTAATATAACAAAATTATCAAAATACCTTCTGTTGGTAAGTTATAGTCCCTAACTCTTCACGTTCTTTAAGCTTGTTCTCGAGCTCCTTGACCTTTTACATCGAATAAATATGAGAAATTTGTTTTTTGTTTTTTTAAACGACTAAAAAAACGGACAAAATCACAACCTTTAGTTGGAGCCCGTTGTTGAATTCTTCTTTCGCCTTTAACTTTTCAGAAAGATTAGAAATTTGTTTTTCTAACTGCGAGTATGATCCTGTTTTCAACTCGATTTGTGTCTCAAGTTCCTTAATTTTTTCCATCTGGTTTTTATAAACTTGATCTTTTCCTTTAATCTTGCCTTCTACATTTTGTAAACTCTCTTCTAACTTCCTTAAAGACTCGTCTTTTAACCGTGATTCTTGCTTTGCTTTATCAAGCTTCATAACAAACACCAAAAAATTCAAATACAACTCCAAATTTTTACAAAACATAATAAAAAAAAGGACTAAAACAATCTGTATAAATAAAATAAACTTACCATCATTTTCATTCTTTGAAGCTCACTTGTATCAATTTGCTTTCTAGCAGGACCTAATTCAACTCCTCTTACCCTCGTTGCAAAGTTCAAAGAACTCAAAGTTTCACTCAAGTCATGTTCCGAGGGACTAATTTGAACAAACATTAACGTTTTGGAATCGCCCCCTTCAAGAATCAACTTTTACATTAGCAACCTTTTTTGGGTTTTCTAAAAAGATAAATAAAAAGTGGAAATGTGAATTTACCTAATGAATCTTGAAGTAAATGTGTGAGCTTTGAGTTCCTATATGGAATGTGACTAGTCTTTCTTGCTAAAGCAGAAATAACATCTCCAAGAGCAGAAAGTGACCGATTTATATTTTGAGCCTCTTTGAGCCTTTCACCTTGAGCATCTGTCTTTTCAAGCCTTTCACTTCCAGCCAAATCCACAAGCCATAGCTTGCTTTTGGTGCACTCACCATTTATCAAGTTTTTTGCTTTTACCATAATAGAAAGCATACTAAAAAAACCACAAAAAAAATCAAAATTAGAAAAAAGACAAGGGTAAATTGCAAAGAATAGTAACATACTTTGCTCTCACTACCAATATAGGCGAACGTACTTTACTTTTTACACATAATAGCAACCTACTTTTTGCTTACCAATAATAGCAATGTACTTACATTTTGATACCAATAAAGGCATTGTACTTTTTTTATATATAAAAATATAGTATGTACTTTACTATTGACGATAAAAAAATGTATTTACTTTTTTTTACTGATAGACGATAGTAGCAATGTACTTTACTTTTTTATATATAATAGCAATGTACTTGTATTTTGCTACCAATATGGACATTGTACTTTATTTGACCTATATTGCTATTATCGGTATAAAAATATTGTATGTTGCTATTACAAGTAAAGGTAAGTACGTTGCTATTATGTATAAAGAAAATGTAAGTACATTGTCTATATTGGTATAAAGAGTAAAGTACGTTGCTATTTCATACTTACCAATGAGAACGGCTACTATGTTCATTCACATTATTCGATCCAACAACTCGTGCACTACTTCCAGCTTGCAATACATTCCAAACTTCTTTTATATTCTCAACTTTTGCTTCAACTAGTCCTGGAATATTGTGAAACCCTTCGGATGCTTGTTTTATTTCCAACCTAAAATTTTTCAATAACATAAAAGGGAATTATATAATTGCTATATTGTATGATTTGAACTTTAGTGATTTAATTAAATAGTATTTTACTTCTTGGAGGTTGATGATGGAGTTGCGAGTAGATCTCTAATTTGTTCATTATAGACTTCGAGCACACTGACTGATATGTCATAAGTGAAAGTGTCGATTCTTTCTTTTGCAATTTGGAATAATTGTTCAAGTGTTTTGTAATTGACCCCTCGATTTCCCTCGGTACCCTCCATGGTGAATGTCTTTCCTGTCCCTGTTTGCCCGTATGCAAATATGCACACGTTGTATCCATCTAAAACTGATGTCACTAATGGTGAAGCATGCGCGAAAACATCAACTGTTTAAGGTAAAAAAAAAAAAGGTATGTTAGAAACATGATATATAAAACCGGGAAAATCACGGGGAAATAGCAATGTACTTTGCTCTTTTTACTAATATAGGCAATGTATTGGTATAAAGAGTAAAGTTACTAAAGTACATTGCTATTTAATGCAATTTACCGTATATAAAATCAAATAATATCAGTTAAGATTAAGATTGGTCATTGATGAATATAAAGGAACCTTGATTGTCATTTGGTGTGAAGACTCTATCGAATCTAAATGTCTTTTTGGTGGAACCACTATTTAAAATTCCAAGTTCTCCATTTGATGCTGAATCAAAGTCAACAACCGTTGAGCATCCGGTCAACGTTTCTTGTTTGCTTAATGGACGACAACGACAAAACACCCTTATATTTCCTGATAATATTAGTAAATATAAGTATTTATGTAAGTATTATAACTTCATCTTTTTGTTAAAAAAAATAAAAAGTTAGCACACCTTTTGTATCCTCAAGTTGATTGTGAAGCTTTCTTCTCTTTATTTGTTCTTCATTGTACTTCACTTTAAGATCTTCACACTGTGCAACTGCAAAACGATAATAAAAAAAGATTAAACAACTCTAAAAAGGGTGACAAATAACGCGGTTAATTAGTAAAAAATGAGTTGATAAATGTGAATTTACGAATTTACCCAATGCTTGAACTGCAGTAACCATGTTATTGAGATCAGGAACTGTGTCAGCACATTGGTGTGCTTGAAGAGAAAGCTGGGAGTGATCTTGTTTCAAGACCTAATTATAAAAATGTTAAAAGGGTATTAAAAAAATAATTTTGATTATAATTTTTTTAATAATTGTGTTAGTTACCGTTATTTTGTGAGATAGTTCCTTGACTGCAGCAACCCAAACTTTCTTGTCATGTTCATATCTACTTGATATGTCCCTCAATTGTTCAGATTGTTTCTCCATTTTTTGGTCTAAAAGAACCAAAAAGATTAGAAATTTCCAATATACATACAAAATTATAACACAAAAAACAAAAAATCTTGTATTTTTTTGGGGAAAAATCTTACCAAGAGAAGATGAATGGAACAATCTGTTGTCAAGTTCCATACGGACTTTTTCAAGCTGTTCATGTGCAGAAGTCAAAGACATCCAAGCTTGATAACATTCAGCAGTCTTCCTCTGACATTGACTAGTCAACTCTTGGATCTTCTTCTCATACTTTTCCACTGATTTCTTTCGCATTACTTTCTTCTGAAAGTAGTCCAATAATTAAGTGAAATTTAAATGTGGTTACATTAATGAATAAGAACATACCTGAACTGAAGGGACTTGTATATCAGTATTACAGTTCTGACATTTTAGAAATTCGTGTAGTACATCATCCGACATTTTAGGAGCTTTTCTTATGCAGATTCCACTGACCAGAGGGTTACCAGTGATTCCTTCAAATCTAATTACAATTGTTTCACCATGTTTGACTGAGACACTTGAGTCAACTAACTGTAATGGTTTATTGGCTCCGACAATAGAAAAGATGTCAAAATCTGCAAGAATCTGTTGAATAACAATGGTGAGTTTTAATCTTTGTTTTGTGGTTACTTTGTGAAGTTTTTGAAAGTAACAGAAAAGATGTCAAAATCTTACCTTCTCTTCCTGTAAATATACGTTGAAGACTCTCATTCCTTTAGGACCAAATGTGTTTATCATTTCAACGAAATGAAGGTCAATATAGTAATTTCCCTCTGGTAGATTACTGAATCGGTACTGGAAGTTTCCTAGTCTTGCGGTCTGGTAAAGGAATGGAAGATCACCGCCTTCAGTTATGGACTCGTTTGTTTGAAATATATCACCTCCTTCGAAAAACTTATCAGCTACAAAGTTTATTTTAGAATCTAATTCCGCCATGGATTCTGCTCCAGCATTCACGAACAGAACTACTTCATCTGGTGCAAAAAGGAATTAATGTTAATTCATTTACAGATTTACAAAGCCGACTCTCAATTGTAATATGATGTACTAATTTTTCCTGACTTTGTAAGGGAAAGAAAGAATTTGATTTGGATCTTAATTAGGGATATGGAAGAACAGAAAATGCTAGACCCTATGGCAATTGTAGAGCGTAAATTACTCAAAAATCGAACCTGTACAGTTTGATCTCATAAACCCCTTTGGAATTAGCTTGGAAGTCGAATCACAGACCATGTAGTCCAAGGAAGATTCCTCATCTTCGTCCACTGTTGAAACCGCGTCCGACTTTTTCTCGGAATCGAGAATACTATCTGGGCAAAAGTGGTCAGCGACGATTAGGGTTCGGCCGTCTTCCTCCATTTGGCAATCATCCTGTTGCTCCAACGGTTTGTTCCAATCAAAACCACCAGTACTAATAGCTGGGAGCATTCCAAATGTACTGTTCTCTAGATTCGAAGGCTCGCTACTCGAATCAAACACTTCGGACACAGAGTCCTGGGAGATTTGGCTTTCTTGGTTTTCACCTGATGCGTCGAGCGTCTTTGATTTGCCTTCCATGGAAATTAGTGTATATGGGTATTTGAAAACTGTGAAGATCTTGAAAGGGTTTCTTGAAGAGAAGATGATATTTGGGGTTACGGACTTACGTTCGCATTTTGGATTTGAAATGTTGGGGGGAGAACTTCAATCTTGACCGTTAAAAAGAAGACCGTTGCTTATGGGGCTTAAAATAAAGTCCACTTTTGTAAAAAGCATAGTCATGGTTGATATAATATTAAAATTGCAGTAAAATTAGAATCTTCCCCTTCCATTTTTACCTTTTCATAGTAAAATTACAGAACTAATCGTGGATTTAAACGCATGTTGTAACAACTTTCAGCAGTAGGAGGTATATGGGATTTGCTTATTTAAAGGGCGTAATAGCTTATTCTGATTTATCATCTATAATAATAATTTTTAAGTATTTGGATTACAAAAAAATCTGTTTATTCCGGTGTAGTATCGTAATAATCATTTTTTTATTGAGAAAATGACTTATTAGGGTAACCAACTATTTGATTTGTTCACGTTTGGTCACTTTCTTCTTTTTTCGTATTTTATTTGCCATTAAACTAATTAGTTTGTTCACGATACATTCATTATAACCAGAAATAGCATGTTACAGTCTAATTGACATCTACATGACAAATACGCAGCAAATAGGTGGCATCTACGTGGCTTTTAAGGTTAGAAAAAATGACTTATAAGGGTAATCAACTATTTGCTTTGTTCACGTTTGGTCAATTTCATTTTTATGTGTGCTTTATTTGTCATTAAACTATTTATATTGTTCAACATAAATCCTTATAACCGGTAATAATAAGTAGTGTTGGTCTAATCACTCAATGTCGTAATGCAAGTATAACGTGCCTTGATTATGTGTATCATTACCCTAATAACTCATTTTCCCTTTAAAAAAAAACACTTGAGTTTTTTATTTTTGGACCCCGTCGCGTAGCATGCTTAATGGCCCGTTTAATTTATCAATTGGTCATTCATATTTTACCGATTCATAGGTATTTTGTAGCTTGCTATAAGGTGAATAAGTAACCATTTTCAAATGGAAGATATGTATTGTAGGCATTATATACTTTCAATTTAAAATTTTGTTTGCTTTAAATATATATGTATTAAATGAGAAATTTGTTTTTATTATACCTTTTTTAAAGTATTAGTTTGTTTTAGCAAATTTCATATATGCCAATGAAAAAGAATTAAAGGAACTAAATCAGTGTTACCAAAAGTTGTGTAAATAAATTGAAGAATCATAAAATTTCTATAACAATATCAATTACAAAATTGATTTTTAGATTATAGACACAATTTGAGTCACGAAACTATATCAAATTGACTTTAGGGCCTAGGCCACTTGACACATGACAAACAGTACAATCGACTAAGTTTTTGACTAAATTTGAAACTTTATCAATCAATTTTTGTGAAATCGATCATTCATATTTGCCAGAGCCGAAATCTGGCTTTCTAAGTTAACTCAGTTACTTGTTCGGTCTCTTCTGGTCTAATTTTAATGTTGTCGAATGGTCGGTCTTGTATGCTGGAAATTAGAGAAATTTGATTCTAGGAAACTTAGAATTGTCTGTAGTTGTAGGTTTAGTTTTATGCCACTAACGAAAAATAATTAGATGATACTTGCTGATTTTTGTAAACTACAGGTTGTTTTGAAGATTTTGTAATTGTACACTAATATGTGAAGAGTGATATATATATATATATATATATATATATATATATATATATATATATATATATATATATATATATATATATATATATATATATATATATATATATATAGTTTCAAATAGGAACGATAATTTTCGTGAGAACATCCACCGAAATTTTTCTTTAAAACTTTTTAAATTATTGTTTCAAATAGTTCATATGAGGGGTGTTACAAATTGTATCAAAATTATGGTTTAAGTGAACTGATTGCTTATTGCTTAGAGTAGTTCTTATACTTAAATCACAATCTCAAGTTGTGGTTTAAGAATCGATAGTGAAGCATGTCCTTAGGATTCAATCATAGTATTTCCATTTTTACATGCCTTATAGAATGACTTAGCTTTTGTATTTGATGTTAGCTAGGGATAAGATGAATATTCGATCATCTTGGGTTTAAGAACTTAGACCTATCATTTCATACTTTTATGCTTTAGGTTCTAGCACTAAAGTTTATAAATTATTTGCAATTAAATTTTTAGTGCATATGGAATTATGGTTAATGTAAGAAGTAATTAGGTTCTATTGGAAGGATTATGTCATAAGATTATTAGAATACTTTATGTTGTATACTTAGCATACCTCTAGGCTTTATACTTAATAATGTTTACTTATACACGTTATAGTTAGAATAAAATAGCTTGAACCTCTTAATGTATGTTTAGGATCAAATTAAGGAAACAGTGTTGACAAACCTAAAGTTAAACACATTCTACGCTATTAGGAATTACAACTTCTATTGTTAAGATTGTTATGCCTCAAATGACCTGCCTCAATAGAATACCTAGAATAGACCATATTATGTTTATTAGTTGACCTTAAGATATATAATAAATGTAGGATGACAACTTGATGGCTAGTGATAAATAATGATCATTTAGACAATACCTTAAGTTAAGCACTTGATCAAATTTATTTTAAGATTGAAGAAGTACCACTTTTACTATTTCATTATGATTCTATAAACAAAATCATCATAAGGGGTATGTAGTTTTTGTTGGGTAAGCAACAAGCAAGATCAAAAACTTCCAACCTCTCAAGAACACGATTCAGCCAAACAAAGCTCGACTGTTAGCACTCGACCAAAGAAATCGTTGTAGCAATAAATATGAGAAGCACACACAAAGATCAACACAGAGAACTAAGTGGTTCACTCAATCACGAGATCAAGCTACATCTATGTGGAACTAGAGAGATTTTATTATAAGGATGTTATCCAAATTTACAAGTATAACCTCTGTACTCTAATAATCGCACATCTACACTCTTGGTTACGGGAAGCTATTTATAATCGGGTACAGAATCAGAGATTGAAAATGGCAAATCTTATATCCTTTTACTTTCACCAATAGGCCAGCTGATGGGACATGGCAAGGAACATGCTTGTGGCAGACCTACTGCAGACAACAACAGTTCTCAGAATGTGTTGTGGCAAACCAACTTTGTGACACATGTTGTCCTTTGTACTTGTGCCAAGGGACACTTCGCTTCTGAAGTAGCATAACCCTTTTACCGACATCTCGACTCTCTTCATCTGATCCATGAGAAGGATCTACTACAAAGCCTCGAACCAGAGCGAAGGCTGCTCCTCGGTCCGGATGACTCCTTCCTGCGAACAACCTTAAAGAAGAGTAAGATGATGGGGAACATCCCTGACTCGTGATACCTTCTTTACAACTTATCGATCTTTGCTTCGCATCGCATGATCATCCGAAGCGAAGCTCACAACATTTGGCGAAGAAACTTATCTAAGACGAAGCATAACCTTCATCGCACTGCCATTCCTTGCCTTGGTTTAGTTGCTTCGGATAGCTGATATTCTCCGGTCGTAGTGACTCCTCGGTTCGAATTAGGCTCCACATACTCAAAGGTTTTAGCACCTGTAATTTAGGGCTAGAAGTTTTTACCCTTGAGTGAAAACTCGTCATAAAGTAAAATAAAATTTCTAAGGTTAAACTAACTAAAATAATAGATTTAAAATTTTCAAAGCTAACTAGTTTAAAATAACTAAATTAATGTTCTAATTAATTGATTAGATGAAAGTTGAAGTTGAAATTTTTAAGATTTGGAACTAAGAAATAATACTTGAGTAAATCCATTTAGTTAGGATATAGACTTATTTGTAATAATTTGGTCATTTAAGGTTGAACTCTAAGATATAAGACTAGAAATATATCTAGAAAGTCAATTAGGATTAAATTAAAATTATGTATGTTAGGGGGCGCAATATTGCTAATTAGGGAAACTTAGGAACGACTTTGATGTAACTAAGTAAACTAGGTTTTGGACATAAATTGAAAGTTTAAGTTAGAATTGTTATTGGATTGTCATTTTAGGTTCGAAATACAAAAATAGGAATATGAGGAACTAGTATTGTTAAGTGATGAAACTATAGAAGGACTAAGACTTGTTTTGTTCCTTAATCACCATTTGAATGTTTTTTAGCGAGTGATCTGACAAGGAACCCACTTTGAAGAATATAAATCGCTTTTGAGATAGATCAAAGAAGCAAATTCACGTTTCAACATCAAAATTAAAGTTGTGATGTAATTGAGGTAGTTATATTCTTCATTTGATGATTAGATTAGTGTTTTGAACTTCCAATAATGGTGTATAAACCTTTGTTTGATCAATGAATCTCAAATTAATTTGTTGATATTATTGATTCAATGTGTTTAGTGATTAATTCTAGGGTTTTGTATCTAAAAATTGAATTACATCCATCGATTTGGTCAATTTTGAGGTTATGGAGTTTAGATGTATGTTTTGAGCCAAAAATTTGGTGGATCACCATTTGATCTATCTACACTTAAAAATACTATGTATTTAGTGTCTTATTATGATTTTAAATTAGGTTCTAGTATCCTAAGTTCACATCATTGGAAAGATTTCAATCTAGTGGCCAATTTCATAGTTTAGAGTCTCAAATGAACAATGATGATATTGATATTTATAACTGAGTTAATGTTTCACTTGTCATTTTTGAAAGGTTTTCCGCAACCATGAACTAAATAACCTAAGTTCACATGCAACCTAGAAAAGATCTATGTTTTCTTTCTTTGAACATGTAACTAATTCCTAAAGGCCAAACAAAAATTAACTAAAAGAATAAATCAGAAAAACTAACCTTTAGTTTTAATCTTGAAGCTAAGCAGCACAAGTGTCCTGCCTCAAATGAGATCACACCCAGGGAGCCAGAGGGTGGACTGAAAATTCCAGAGAGAATAATAGAAATGAGCCACTGATAATGAGGTCTAGGGTTCCCTATTTATAGGGAACCAAAGGGTAAAGCTAGAAACCCTAGCCGCAGCCCATTTTCCGGATTATGTGTACGCGCGCCGCGGCCTTTACATTGGCGCGCCGCGCGCCCCAATTCAAACCTTGAATTCGTACGGATATGTACGCGCGTCGCAGCTTTTACATTTGCGCGCCGCGCGCCGCAATTCAACTATTGAATTCGTACGACTTTAATCCCTGACCTCCTGATTAATCCAATTAATGTCACAGAAATTAATCCAATTAATTTCTGATTAATTATTAATCAATCAACATAGTTTCTAATTAATATATTATCACTTTAATATATTAACAAACCATATCTTAAATTTCTATTGATTTATTAATCCCATAATAAACCAACATTTCTCTCTACCGAACTTTCTACCAAACCTCCAGCTATGAGGGCAACCCAAATGGACTTTGCTTCTATTAATTAGGTAAATACAAATTATTAGTCATGGCTTAGACACCTTGTAACATCCCAAAATTTTAGGGTAAAATTAAAAAAAAATTAAACGAACACTTTAATATAAGAAAAGCCACTTAATTAATTTTGACAAAATTCCATAACTTATAAGTTTAATGAAAACATCCCAGGATTAACAAAATTTAATGAAATCACAACATAACAGAACATTCTTTCAAAAACAATCCTCCAATGAAGCAGCACAGTGTATACACGTCACGCCTTGCCATCCATGGTACCTGATGTACCTGAAACAGTAGTTTATATAGGGAAAGGGTAAGCACGGAGCTTAGTGAGTTCCTCAAAATACCATACGATCCATCACATAACATACAACACACAATAACCATTCATATGTCTGTGAGACTCACGGGCTATCCCTGTTCCGCCTGAAGACTCACGGGCAGTTCCCGTTCTGTCTTATCGCTCGCAGGCTTTTCCCGTTCCGTCTAATGACTCGCAGGCTATTCCCGTTCCGCCTATTGGCTCGCGGGCTATCCCGTTCCGTCCACAAACAATCATTATCATAGCAATAATTCATACAATTATCATAACATGTAAGATCACCTTAGTCTAACATATCTTCCTTCTTACGCATGCAATATCACCTATAGTATAGTGAGAAGACTCACCTGATTATAGTTGACTATATCGTTTATCTTTCTCGGCTTTGTATTTCCTTCATCTTTAACTGTTAACATAATAAGAAATATATCATTTCTTAATCCTTAACTATATTATAGTCGCATCATTAAACCCTTCAATAATTCCAATATGATACTCCATGATTTATCAAGTAAAGAACGGCCAGGTAGAAGATTAGATGGGGTGGCAGGATCCTTTCAGCATTTTAGCCTTTCGGAAAATCCAACAACCAGATCCCAAGTAATCGGCCTAGTCACCGTCCTCGTAAGTAAATCAATCGGTATTATATTCGGAAATTACGAATTGTTATAATAACGACATTTTAAGGTTTTTGTTTACTATTGTTAGAAATTAGTATAATATAACATATGTTATACTTATTAAATATTCTACTTCTTAACACAAAAACTATTTTACAATACCTAATTAAGCTATAGAAAAGTTTGTAGTTACCTTATGACCAGTCGTCGGAACCTATAACTTCTTCGCTAGGCTTTTGAGCTTCCTTCCGCTCACTTCTTACACTCTAGTGCTTAGAAACCTCTATATATTGGATTGAGATTTGTTGGTGTGGTTTATGAGATGTTTTGGGGGGTATTTATACTTGAATTCTTGAATAAAAAATGGCATGACACTTTTGACAAAAGATTTTAATAATATAATTTTGTTGAAATTAAAGGCCTTCTAGAATCAGTCTGTTCAAGACTGGTTTAGCCGATCTTAAACACATTAAATTCATGTTTTTATTTGATATTCAGAAAATTCATCTCAATACCTTTCCAGGGATGTATTTTACGTATTTATACGATTTTTCTATGATTTATTATGAATTTTTGAAAACAGAATATCTAATCTGTCAATTCCGAACTAATCAGTAAAGATTGCATTTTTTACCATAGATAATGTCATTTTAAAGCTTACTATTATTTTTGGTAATTGTACTAGACTCAATTTGTAAACTTTGTGCATTGGTTTGAGGTCCAAACGATTTTTCTAGAATTAATTATGATTTTTCTAAAAACGACACAAAATGCTGATTTTCATATGAAATTGTAACTAAAGTTTTTCTTAGCTTTATAACTACCAATGATCATATAATTCCTAACACTCTTATTTTAAGTATATGTTATAATCAGGATACGGGTCTTACAAGTCTCCCCCACTTATTTGGATTTCGTCCCGAAATCCGCATTCTCGAACGCCTCTATGTATTTCCCATCGAGTCCTTGTGTCCTTCAAAAATCCTCCTCGTCTTATTGCCGAAACTTTACAAGATTTAATTATCTTTTCCTTTCAACATTCACATACCTCTGTAATAATGCTTAAGGTCCTATTATTCTCATTCACTCCATACTTCTTTTCTTCTAATTACTCTAGATGTACAAAAAACTCTAACTGTTTCTCACAGTCCCACACATCGACTTGGCCGGCTACTATCTACAGTACATATTTAGTACTTTTTAATCTACCTATATACATAGTTAACCTAGTTAACTTGCAATACCTAATTTTAACACTATTTCGTATTTATATGAATTCGTCATATTTCAACACACATTTGCCTCAATTCAACATTTCTTTTAAATACTTTTTGGCTAAATAAGTCTATTTTTGTAGAATCTCCAAATTTTTTTTTGTGTTTCACCGAAATATAAAATTTACATCATCTTTTGTAAGTTTTTTTTTTTTTTTTTTTGGAGTACTGAACACTCTTTAAACTATTTCCATTATATGGAGACATAAAATTTTGTTTTATTTCAAAAGTCTCTTTATTATCTCGTTCTCACCAGAGTCAAGCAGGGAATTTTGAAAAAATGTCACTTGGGGTAGTGAAAAGTCGCATCTACTGTAGTTAGTTTGAATTTCGGTAATTAAAATGGGAGGTGTCCTTTCAGTTCCGTGTGACCTTTCGGTTCCAGCTGCAAGATACTATATATACAGGTATGTAGTATCATTCATTTCCACATTCATTTTCAGTCTCGCCCTCTCTTATCACTAGTTTGTTCATAAACGAACTCATATTTAAAGCCGAGTCATGGAAAACAGATCTTCAATGGGCGATTTGTCGAACCCTGGACCTGGTTTTCCGCAAGGAGAGGGTTCTTCAAACCAAGAATTCTTAATAGAGTTCGGTGACTCTAACATTCTAGACATCTATCATCCATACTTCGATTACCTTTCTAATGTTTTGTTTGATTTTGAATTATGGTACAGTCTTCCAGATATACTACCAATAGAGAATCTCCACGATGAGCCGGAAATTTTTCCCGAGTTGAACATTAACTCAGATGATCCGGTGCATGCATCTGACTTTGCACTTGATCAGACTCCATGCCTTCTACCAGGTTAAATTCTTTTGAATGATCCATTTATAAGTATTCTGTTTTGTTTTATCATTTGACATGTGTTATTTGTAGACCCATTTGTGGATGGTCTAACTGAGTACAATCCATTCATTGACGTACCCTCAATGAGCAGTGAGATCATCCCCATGAATCAAGGATTTATGGCTGACATTCAAAATGACAATCAATTACAGACGATTGATAACATCAATATTGATATGAATCCCGAGTTTGGGGTTGGTTTTCAATACCAAAATCACCTTCAGGTGATTCAAAGGAACCTAGAAGGATTTCAAAATCCTGGTATTTTAGTTGAAAACCAACAATTATTACCGATAGAGGCCACTAATTTTGATGAATCAATGTCCATCTTTGGGTCAAAAAATCAGGATCATGTTCAAATGATCCAGAATGATAACAATACAATTAGATTTGAACCTTCTAGTTCAGAAAACATAGCAGGTGGCAGTGGAAGGGGTTTCAGACATTTATTAAGTAGGGAAATAATAGCTGAACACTTTAACGAACCAATTGAGAAAGCTGCGAAGGAACTCAACATTGGAACGACACAATTAAAAAAACGCTGTAGAGAATTAGGTATAAATCATTGGCCCCAACGACAACTTACGAGTTTGCAAACCCTTATTGATCGTGCTGAGGTAAAGAACTACATTTTTTTAATTCCTTTATATCATAAGGTTGAAATTACTAAAGTTATTTGTGCCACAGGATTTTGGTAATGAATTTATTGAGGCAACAGAATTATCGGGAGATTTAATACCCAACCTAAAAAAAGAAAAAGAAGCGATAATTGAAGGGTCACAATCGGGTCTAACAGACGGCATAAAGAAGCTAATACAAGCTGCTCATAAGGTTGTATTTAGGAAAAGAAAAATTCAGGAAAAGGGGGAAAATTCATCAAGAACTCATACACAGCAGCAATCTCTGCCATCTAATTCTGGTATGAGTAGTATTAACCCTGGTTTACTCGAGTCTTCGAGTGAGGAGAATTTTTGAGGCTTTGTAGATGACCTAGCCTGGTTTCCTCATTCTTATAGCTACCCCCAACTGGTTCCGAATTAAAGCCCTTCCTCATTACTGCCCTACTTAGACACGCCCCATATGAGTCAATATTTAGCCCCTAATCATGGGGTTACAGATTCCAACCCTATCGAGACCCCATACCATGGAGCTCCTCCTCCAATAACTGAAAGCATACCACTTCCAAATCCTCGAGAAGGTACAAGTCAACCTAATGATGACAAAGATTGGAGTGTAGAAGATCTTTTCTCACTTCTTTCTGATTCTCTGGTTTAGGTTAGTAGTTCTGTAAACTTTTCTTAATGTATTAATATAAAGTTGTAGTAATGAATTAAATATATTGACGTGTTACTATAATTTTAATAATTTCATCGATTCAATATAATATTCATGTTGTTCCCTTAATTTTGTATTCCTCTCCCACTTAGACTAAAGTCCAAGTCTGTTTATTCGATTTATAACTTTTTTTTTACGAGCCCTTACTCTCGAACGAAAAACAAGCCCACTCTGCTCAGCCAACAACTTGCATCGGGGGCAAACACTATCTCAATAAACATGTTTCGATAATGTAAAGATGTTTACATCAACCACCATATGTTACTCATCCGCTTGCGACCCTAGTCAACACCTCTATCGTCAGTTACCTCAATCACGAGTGAGTGATCCAAACTCTCAACCCACACGACCTGATCAATCACTCAAGCAAGATCAATACAAGGGTAGGTAGCCCCACTATTACCCAGCACTAGGCATGTACAGAGTTGACTCAAAAATACCCACCATCATCTCAGGCGCCGCTTGCACCTCTTTGACCGTGAGTTGGAAAACTCACCCTTGCATCCTCTAGTCCCTGTCTGACTTGTGCGCCCATTAGTTGCATGAAAAATAGCTACCACAATAGCATTTTGGCATTCTCCCTTTCAACAGTCTTTAAGCTCAGTAATCAACTTAAGCATGATCGGTCCAACCAAACTGGTATGATCGCATCTTAATTGTTCCTACTAACCTCACAATCAACATTCAAAAATTGAATGGATAAAGTTTACCACATTACACTAGCATTTAAGTTAATTATGCTAGACACTCACATACTCAGCTCCTTGGATCCTTCGTGACGAACTCCCGACTCGAACGTGGATCCTGTGCTTTCGATAGTAGGAGCTCTACTACTACCTTCCATACCTATCCATGTTCGTTCCAAGACCCGTCTCGAAATATCCAATTCGCTTCTCACCGATAATTTTAACACATATGCCCTTACAAGGCATATGTCAACCCTTCTAGGAATACTTGGAATCCCACCCCCACCCTGCTATTCTAACTAAGACGGAACTTCCTCCAGTGATGACAGGTTGTTTCGCGAACGTAGTTGTATACAATATCGAACTAAACAGTCTTTCAAATAAGAGAATCTTCCCTAAGGCAACAACCAAACAAGGAACATGCAATAAGGTCAACTCACACATTCTAGGACTATTCAGTCCATATTGTATACAACTTAGTGAAAATCTCTAAGCAACCTATCGGCACTAGCATACAGTTCTATTAGCAAATAGCAGATAATAATACAACAATGTGTGATCTCTACCAGGCATTTCAGCAAACATATACCATATGTTTTTTAACATCCACAATATTAAATACTTAACCCTTTTCTCATACTGGCGTCGGCTGGCGGTACACACTGTGTCTTCAGTTCACCCTTCATAAAACATCATTCTTTCGTAAAAATGTTTTAAGAAAACTCTTAAGCCTCAACTTGAGTCCAGAACTCACTAAGTGAGCCTGATTCTCTCAAGCTGTGCTCTGATACCAACTTGTAACATCCCAAAATTTTAGGGTAAAATTAAAAAAAAATTAAACGAACACTTTAATATAAGAAAAGCCACTTAATTAATTTTGACAAAATTCCATAACTTATAAGTTTAATGAAAACATCCCAGGATTAACAAAAGTTAATGAAATCACAACATAACAGAACATTCTTTCAAAAACAATCCTCCAATGAAGCAGCACAGTGTATACACGTCACGCCTTGCCATCCATGGTACCTGATGTACCTGAAACAGTAGTTTATATAGGGAAAGGGTAAGCACGGAGCTTAGTGAGTTCCTCAAAATACCATACGATCCATCACATAACATACAACACACAATAACCATTCATATGTCTGTGAGACTCACGGGCTATCCCTGTTCCGCCTGAAGACTCACGGGCAGTTCCCGTTCTGTCTTATCGCTCGCAGGCTTTTCCCGTTCCGTCTAATGACTCGCAGGCTATTCCCGTTCCGCCTATTGGCTCGCGGGCTATCCCGTTCCGTCCACAAACAATCATTATCATAGCAATAATTCATACAATTATCATAACATGTAAGATCACCTTAGTCTAACATATCTTCCTTCTTACGCATGCAATATCACCTATAGTATAGTGAGAAGACTCACCTGATTATAGTTGACTATATCGTTTATCTTTCTCGGCTTTGTATTTCCTTCATCTTTAACTGTTAACATAATAAGAAATATATCATTTCTTAATCCTTAACTATATTATAGTCGCATCATTAAACCCTTCAATAATTCCAATATGATACTCCATGATTTATCAAGTAAAGAACGGCCAGGTAGAAGATTAGATGGGGTGGCAGGATCCTTTCAGCATTTTAGCCTTTCGGAAAATCCAACAACCAGATCCCAAGTAATCGGCCTAGTCACCGTCCTCGTAAGTAAATCAATCGGTATTATATTCGGAAATTACGAATTGTTATAATAACGACATTTTAAGGTTTTTGTTTACTATTGTTAGAAATTAGTATAATATAACATATGTTATACTTATTAAATATTCTACTTCTTAACACAAAAACTATTTTACAATACCTAATTAAGCTATAGAAAAGTTTGTAGTTACCTTATGACCAGTCGTCGGAACCTATAACTTCTTCGCTAGGCTTTTGAGCTTCCTTCCGCTCACTTCTTACACTCTAGTGCTTAGAAACCTCTATATATTGGATTGAGATTTGTTGGTGTGGTTTATGAGATGTTTTGGGGGGTATTTATACTTGAATTCTTGAATAAAAAATGGCATGACACTTTTGACAAAAGATTTTAATAATATAATTTTGTTGAAATTAAAGGCCTTCTAGAATCAGTCTGTTCAAGACTGGTTTAGCCGATCTTAAACACATTAAATTCATGTTTTTATTTGATATTCAGAAAATTCATCTCAATACCTTTCCAGGGATGTATTTTACGTATTTATACGATTTTTCTATGATTTATTATGAATTTTTGAAAACAGAATATCTAATCTGTCAATTCCGAACTAATCAGTAAAGATTGCATTTTTTACCATAGATAATGTCATTTTAAAGCTTACTATTATTTTTGGTAATTGTACTAGACTCAATTTGTAAACTTTGTGCATTGGTTTGAGGTCCAAACGATTTTTCTAGAATTAATTATGATTTTTCTAAAAACGACACAAAATGCTGATTTTCATATGAAATTGTAACTAAAGTTTTTCTTAGCTTTATAACTACCAATGATCATATAATTCCTAACACTCTTATTTTAAGTATATGTTATAATCAGGATACGGGTCTTACACACCTAATCCAACAGTCTCCCACTTGGATAAGTCTATGACTATAATTACCAATTTAACCTCTGATTAATCAGCAACCTGCAGCTTCCTAGAAACTGCTGCCGAACTCTGACCTAGTCAGTTCTGTCCATAGATAAGTGATCAGATGATCCTCCGTCCAACAAGATATTTTCAGACATGAGACATGGATTGAGATCAATCTCTGTCTGACACACTGTTTCCCGATTTCCGATTTTGCTTATGACTTTTAGACTTCTAATTGAACGAATCAATTCAGTCCTGGCTGGCCAGCACTTCAGTCAACTTCAAAATCATCGAGTGGCCAACAGATATCTGTTTCCCGTCTGGGTCAGGGGACGAATAAGCTTCGACTAATATGTTATATCCTTTACCCGACAAATCACTCACAACAGCACGTTTTATAACATCGAGTTACCGATGCGTTTTCGTACTATCAATGAACAACCGCCTTGCAAATTATAACTCATATCTCTCCACTTTAAGTGTTGGAAATCATGGTTCATGTGGTAAGTTTCAAAAACATGAGTTTGCAACGGAAGCATAAAATCATGAACACAAATTCCATTTTCAAGAGGATCATGCTACATGCATGTAGAGATAAGATGAAGAACAAACATAGTTTAAGTTCAAGATCATAACCTTTGTTCTTGGGTTTGTTTTAGATGATTTTGATAGCTAGGAATCAAATTAGAATCCCTCTATAGTTGATCCACCACAAGCTTGAACACCCTTGAATGCTAGTTCCACAACTTGCAAGTTAGAACTCCTTTTCTTGTGAAACCAAAAACCAATTTTTGCTAACTATCAAGAGAGCTTTTAGAGAGTTTCTTTGGCTGATTTTTGAAGCAAGAAATGATGTACACATGCCCTCAAAATCGTTCACAATATAACCCACCAAGAGAAAAGAAAAGCACATGCAACTAGCTTAAAAGAAAGATCCATTTGATTTCTATAATCAAAAGCTAGAAGACACAAGGCATCTTCTTTTTCTTTTAAGTTCTTAATGCATTCTTTTTATTCAAATATGGCTAGTTATATGATGACTAATGAAGTGCTAGGGGTTGTTATTATTTATAAAACTTAGATAATTATAAGCTTATAAATAATACATCTTCTCATTTCTTTAATGGAATAACATTTAACCCATAATCAAATATATAAATAAACCATCTAAATATACAATCTTAATTGTATAATTATATATATATACATATATATATATATATATATATATATATATATATATATATATATATATATAACAATATATATATTTTTTATTTAATTTACTAATTAAATTAAATAAAAGGCTTACTTATAAATCAATTAAATCGTTTAACAATTTAAACAATTTAATTGTTACTTAATTAATTCATCACATATGAATTACTAATCAACCTTTAATTTTGTAGTTATTATTATTTACCTCAAATAATAATAACCTACAAGATTAAATTGCAAGTTTAGTATCATTTGATGTTAAATCAAATTCAACGTTCTAAATGATCAATTGGTGTAAAACTTGTTGTTGGTGTGACCCTATAGGATCATGTATTATTAGTAATATCATTTTATGATCATCCTTGGGCATATAGAACTAACAATCTCCCACTTGCACAAGGTTGCATCATAGAATGATATCGACAGTGGTAAACGTCTAGCAACATTTCACTGCCCCCAATAACACATGACATTGTGCCATTCAACAACATTCAATTCTTCAGAAAACACGAGGCTCTAATTGATGTATAAGGTTATCTATCAATTATCCCTTTGTCACAGACATCATGTTGAACATGAGACATGGATCTTAATCATTCTCATTTTATGTTCAACTTTCAAACAGGCGCCTTAGATGTCTAACTCTCAACACATAAGAGGAACAAATCCCGTCTTGACTACATACGCCCCTCATATAGTTAGTACTATGCATGAGTATGGCCTTTATGGTTGTCTGTATTTCAAGAACAACAGTAAACCATATCAAAGCATAGTACACTCTACATTTGAGTCCCAAATATGTATCTCAGGTCAAAGGATACAATGATAATACCTTTATTCAAGAATCACTTATGATGATGATCCATGGAGTGATCTTGAAACGGGTCAAGTCCAATACTTGTTCACTGACAAGTACCTATGAATTTGGTTGCAACCTTTTGCTACTTTTACTTATAAAAGTCAACCAATCCAATTCATATTAGTCTTACTTCATAATTGCTCCCACAACTATGATCGACTATGGACGTTTAGAATAACTAAATTATTCAAGGATTAAACATGCTAATAAAACACAATAATTATGAATGAAACATCACGTCACATATATTACATAATTCTTTTCTTTTACATAAGTTCATATTCATAAAACATTAAACATAAATCAAATCCATTCATTAGAAAAACGGAGCCCTATACCCTTAGCATGACTTTCATGCTTAGTTTGGGGTAAAGGTTTCGTGAATGGGTCTGCCAAATTTTGATCTGTATGAACCTTGTGAATACTTATTTCACCATTCTTAACTTCATGTCTAATGTAGTTATACCTTCGGTGAATGTGTTTGGTTTTTTGATGCAATCTAGGTTCCTTTGCTTGAGCTATAGCACCTAGATTGTCACAGAAGATTTCTATAGGGTCCCGAATGGAAGGGACAACCCCTAGATCTTCTATGAACTTTCTCATCCAGACAGCTTCTTGAGCAGCTTCTGAAGCAGCAACATATTCTGATTCTGTAGTGGATTGTGCAATCACTTCTTGTTTGGAACTCTTCCAAGACACGGCTCCTCCATTTAAAATAAAGACATACCCAGATTGAGATTTCGAATCATCCCTATCTGTTTGGAAGCTTGCGTCAGTGTAACTCTTTACCTTTAAGCTTTCTTCCAAACCGCCGTAAACTAAGAACATATCTTTAGTTCTTCTCAAGTACTTAAGAATGTTCTTTACAGCAGTCCAGTGGGCTTCACCTGGGTTCTGTTGATACCTACTAGTCATACTTAAGGCACATGAGACGTCGGGCCTAGTGCATAACATGGCATACATGATGGACCCAATTGCCGAAGCATATGGGACATGTTTCATCCTTTCAAGTTCAGTCCTAGAGTTTGGGCACTGAGACTTGCTTAGGATGGTGCCATGAGGCATTGGCAAGAATCCTCTTTTGGAGTCTTACATCTTGAACCTTTTCAAGATTTTATCAATATATACACTTTGGCTAAGACCAATAAGTCTCTTAGATCTATCTCTATAGATCTTTATGCCTAATACATAAGCAGCTTCCCCTAGATCCTTCATTGAGAAACAACTCTCAAGGAACGCTTTGACACCTTTTAAGGTTGGGATGTCATTTCCAAATAAAAGTATGTCATCTACATACAATACTAGGATTATGACAATGCTCCCACTAGCTTTCTTGTAAACACAGGAGTCATCCTCATTTTTGATGAATCCAAAACTCGTAATCTTTTCATCAAAACGGATGTTCCATGTTCGAGACGCTTGCTTTAATCCATAGATAGATCTTTTAAGCTTGCACACTTTGTTTGGATGCTTGGGATCAACAAAACCTTCAGGTTGTTCCATATAGACATCTTCCAATAAGTATCCATTAAGGAAAGCGGTCTTGACATCCATTTGCCATATCTCATAATCATAGTATGCGGCTATGGCAAAAAGTATCCTAATCGACTTGATCATTGCCACTGGAGAAAAGGTCTCATCATAGTCAATACCATGAGTTTGTGAGTATCCTTTAGCGACAAGTCTAGCCTTAAAAGTGTGAACATTTCCATCCACGTCGATTTTCTTCTTGAAAACCCATTTGTTCCCAACAGTCTTACAATTGGTGGGAAGATTAACCAAGTTCCAAACTTGATTATCGTGCATGGATTGCATCTCAGTGTTCATGGCCTCAAGCCATTTATCAGATTCAGGATCTGATATTGCACTCTGATAGTTGACGGGTTCATCAGAATCTATCGTATAACATTCCTCTTCCATCAAAAGGTAACCATACCTTTCTGGTTCAATTCGAACCCTACCAGATTTGCGAACACCTTGTGTTACAATTTGTTCCTGATCAACCGTTTGTTCAGGTTCAACAATTTCTTGTTGAATGCTAGATTCAACTTCTTGTGTATCAGGTTGTGGTTCCTGAAGTTCCTCAAGTTCCACAAACCTCCCACTAGCCTCTTCCGTCAGAAACTTATTTTCTAGGAATTCAGCTTTTCGAGAAATAAATATCTTATTCTCGATGGGATTGTAGAAATAGTATCCAAGACAATCTTTCGGATACCCTACAAAGATACATTTAGTTGAACGGGGTTCTAATTTGTTTGAAGCTTCTTGTCTAACATAAGCTTCACAACCCCATACCTTGAGATAGGATAAAGATGGAACCCTTCCATGCCATATCTCATAAGGTGTTTTATCTACCTTTTTAGTAGGTGCCATATTTAGGAGACGAGCAGCTGTTTGTAAAGCATAACCCCAAAATGATAAAGGTAGAGTACTTCTACTCATCATGGATCGAACCATATCCAATAGTGTTCGGTTCCGCCTCTCAGACACACCATTATGTTGTGGTGTTCCAGGTGGAGTAAGTTGTGAAACAATTCCACAAGTCTTACAATGATCCATAAAGTTTGTACTTAAGTACTCACCTCCTCTATCAGAACGAAGAACTTTAATTGTTTTGTTGAGTTGATTTTCCACTTTACTTTGAAACGTTTTGAACATTTCAAATGCCTCATGTTTATGTTTAATCAAATAAACATATCCAAAACGACTAAAGTCGTCAGTGAAGGTGATGAAATATCTTTCACCATATCTAGTCATTGGCTTGAAAGGACCACATACATCCGTATGTATGATTCCTAACAAGTCCTTTGCTCTCTCATTGGTTCCGGAGAAAGGAGCTTTAGTCATCTTGCCATGTAAACAAGATTCACATATATCAAATGAGTCATTCTCATTTGCCTTCAAAAGTCCACTCTTTTGAAGTTGGGATATGCGATTCTTGTTTATATGCCCAAGGCGACAATGCCATAGATAGGTTTGACTCAAATCAAATTTGGGTTTCTTGGTGAAAGTGTGGTATAAAGAGCTATTGTTAGTCTTTTCATCAAGGTTTACTTCATAAATTCCATTTAAAGGCCTAGCCTCAAAATAGAATACATTACTTTTGTAAACACAAATATCATCATTATAAAAGGAAAGATCAAATCCACATTGTCTTAATTTAGCAACTGAAATAATATTCCTAGTCAAGCTAGGAACATAGTAAACATTCAACAATGTCACACACAAGCCATTAGGTAGTAATAAATTAAAACTTCCAATTGAATCCACCGCAACCCTTGCATTGTTTCCAACTCGAAGTACTACCTCATTTGCCTTCAGTCGCCTACTCCTTTTGAACCCCTGCAACATATTACATATGTGAGTTCCACAACCAGTATCAAATACCCATGTGTTAGGAGATAAATTATAAAGTTCTAGGTCTATCACATAGATACCTGAAGTGCCTTCACCGGCCTTCTTCTTCTTCAACTCTGCAAGATAGGTAGGGCAATTTCTCTTCCAATGCCCAGCTTTGCCACATTCAAAACATGTGTCTTCTTTGGCAACCTTTGCCTTCTTCTTGGGCGGATGGGAAGGTTGGACAACTTTCTTGCCCTTACCTTTGAAAGCTTTTGCTTTCCCCTTGCCCTTGGAGTTGGTGGGGTGTTCTGGTCTAGTTCTCTTTGTTCCACCTTCCTTGATCATGAGAACTTGAGTGGTTTTCTTAGGCAGATTCTTTTCCGCGGTAATTAGCATCCCATGTAATTCCGGGATAGTCTTGTTGAAACCATTCATGTTAAAATTCATGACAAAAGGATCAAAGGACTTTGTCAAGGAGTTAAGGATCATATCCGTTGCTAGCTCTTCGGGCATCACAACTCCAAGACGTGCCAAATGATCAATGTGACTCTTCATTTTGAGCACATAAGAGCTTACCGTCTGCCCATCCTCCATCTTGCAAGCATGGAAAGCCCGAACAGTTTCGAACCTTTCCGTTCTTGCAAGTTGTTGGAACATTTCCTTTAGTTGATGAATCATGTCATAGGCTGAATGATTCTCCAAATCCTTCTGAAGGTCGGGAATCATGGTTGCCAACATGAGGCATGATGCATCGATGGAATCATCCATCTTTTTAAGCCATGCATCGTGTGCGGGCTTAGGAGTGGCAGGGGGCTCTTTTGTAAGTGGTTCATTGAGAACATATTCTTTCTTTTCTTGTTTGAGAACAATTCTCACACTACGGTACCAATCCAAGAAGTTGGTATGGTTAAGTTTTTCTCCTTCAAGGAGAGACCGTAGTGAGGTTTTGTTAGGAGCCGAGTGTGTGTTGTTTGGTGCCATCTACAAAATTTTAACAAGGTTCTATTTAGTAAATTATGATATTAAGTCCTTAATAATTAATACCCTTTCTTGTTTCATAAACTTTAATTAATTAAGGTCTAGAATCCAAGTTGCATCACGAATAAGTGGTTAGGTATCCTTTATCCCGCCTATTCGAATCAACAAGGTAGGTAACGGTTTACCAATTATATCCAAATATAATTTCTAGATTTATGGGATCCCATTATAACATTTATAAGTTTGGCATGTTTGATCCCATCTATGCCTTGGATTTCTAATGCTTAGGTGACCTTTATCACAAGAGATTTCCAAACGAATCATCCTACTTAAACGGACGTGTAGTTTTGTCAACTATTGATGGTTAGGTGTCCTTTATCCCATCAATATTGCAAAACTACTTCTTGTATCACAAGAAGACTCCAAGTGGTTAGGTATCCTTTATCCCACAAGGAAATACAAGTGATACATGAGTGTCTTTAAGAAGGACGGCATAGATTCGTATTTCATAAGGGATTTGAATGTTTTACAATTCTAATTTTGAAAAACATATGGTATCATGTAGATTGCATGCATCCAATGAACATGGTACCATTAAATCTTATTTTGTTAATTGGTTCCTAAATCATAAAATCTCCATTTTATTGATTCTTTGTTTGTGGTCAAGATTAATATCCAATATTAAGTTTGAGTTTGATCACATATATTAGAACCAATTTATAATCCTAAATAATTACCATTATTACTTAGGGTTGGAGTTTGTAAGAGTTTATAAAATCTCCATTTTATTTCTTGTTTCAATCATTTTCAAAACTTGACTTAATAGGTTTTAAACAAAACCCATTTTAATAAAACCCATTTTTCACATCTTATGTTTTAATTGTCAACTTTTGAAAATACAAACTCCTTGATGATTATGTTTAATTATCTAGGTTGTCTAGCATGCAAAATCTTATTTTCATCCACAACATAACATAATAAAACATTCAAACATCACAAGCATGCATGGGTGCATAAACACAAGCCAACTAGTTTGATATTTCATGTGAGCCACACATGAAATATCAAGTCCAAACCTAGGGACAAAAGAGTGACAAAAACTCAACCAAATGATCTCCGATTTGGCTACAATTTTGCCAAGCTTCTTATATCACCAAATGACACTTGAACCACCATTTCTTGACACCATTGAGTGACATGTGATTTTTCTATGGAGCCCTCAAAATTTTCGAAATCAGGGGCAGCAGGAAGGAATTTTTGTTGTTTTTGTTGCATTTTTCAATTCATTCTTGGCTATATTGATGCTAATACTTGTTGAAACTTAATGTATATTCTAGATATTAAAGTTACCAACAAGTATATCACCAAATGACCAAGATATGAATTTATAAAACACTTCCAAAACAATTTTGAAATCTGGACAGCAGCTCTTCAGAAAGTGCTGCTGTTGGGTGCAATCTTCTCTTGGTCTTTTACTTCCTTCTCTTGTTACATTTTGTGAAATAAATAAAATACAACTATTCTAATATTTACAAAATGAATATTAAGAAGGAAATAACTAATTATTATTACAAGCCATTTGAATAAATCAATAGATTACAACCATATCGAACACAAACACAAAACATGCATCATATGGTCCTTGGCTTGTTTATGCACCATTTTATCACATAAAATCATAAGAAAATCAACACTTTGTTTTTCTAAGGCAACAATTTATGTAACCAAAAGCATGCATACATAAGATATAGTTGGTTACATAAAATCATAGATAATATAATTGCATGTTGCCAAAGAAGCCATGCATGAAACTTTCATTTAAGAAGATGAACATTCATGGCTTCCAAAAACCAAGTTTATCCAAATAAACTTATTATCTAAACATGCAATATAGCCATGGCTCTGATACCAATTGTTGGAAATCATGGTTCATGTGGTAAGTTTCAAAAACATGAGTTTGCAACGGAAGCATAAAATCATGAACACAAATTCCATTTTCAAGAGGATCATGCTACATGCATGTAGAGATAAGATGAAGAACAAACATAGTTTAAGTTCAAGATCATAACCTTTGTTCTTGGGTTTGTTTTGGATGATTTTGATAGCTAGGAATCAAATTAGAATCCCTCTATAGTTGATCCACCACAAGCTTGAACACCCTTGAATGCTAGTTCCACAACTTGCAAGTTAGAACTCCTTTTCTTGTGAAACCAAAAACCAATTTTTGCTAACTATCAAGAGAGCTTTTAGAGAGTTTCTTTGGCTGATTTTTGAAGCAAGAAATGATGTACACATGCCCTCAAAATCGTTCACAATATAACCCACCAAGAGAAAAGAAAAGCACATGCAACTAGCTTAAAAGAAAGATCCATTTGATTTCTATAATCAAAAGCTAGAAGACACAAGGCATCTTCTTTTTCTTTTAAGTTCTTAATGCATTCTTTTTATTCAAATATGGCTAGTTATATGATGACTAATGAAGTGCTAGTGGGTTGTTATTATTTATAAAACTTAGATAATTATAAGCTTATAAATAATACATCTTCTCATTTCTTTAATGGAATAACATTTAACCCATAATCAAATATATAAATAAATCATCTAAATATACAATCTTAATTGTATAATTATATATATATATATATATATATATATATATATATATATATATATAACAATATATATATTTTTTATTTAATTTACTAATTAAATTAAATAAAAGGCTTACTTATAAATCAATTAAATCGTTTAACAATTTAAACAATTTAATTGTTACTTAATTAATTCATCACATATGAATTACTAATCAACCTTTAATTTTGTAGTTATTATTATTTACCTCAAATAATAATAACCTACAAGATTAAATTGCAAGTTTAGTATCATTTGATGTTAAATCAAATTCAACGTTCTAAATGATCAATTGGTGTAAAACTTGTTGTTGGTGTGACCCTATAGGATCATGTATTATTAGTAATATCATTTTATGATCATCCTTGGGCATATAGAACTAACATTAAGACCATAAGATATTATCGTCTCAACATTGCTCGTGATATAATCCATGAAGCAATCCATTGAGCGCGAGTTTATCCAATACTCAAATCTCCATTTCCAAGTACTCATGAACGTTGCAGCAATCTTATTGCTATGTCTAACTCCTTAGACAATCTACAAACCAATTCATGACAGTCTTCCTTCATACTTACTCCCTAAGAGTATGAACGACTGTGGATATTTGAATAATCCAATTATTCAGGAAGTAAACATGCAAAAGTGAAACATAAAATCTGACTGGCAGCTACTCTTGCTATTTACCAAGTCTCCACGAGGTAATCACCAAGTCGGATTTATCATAACTATTATCGGTTTCTTATTCTCTTTTAAACTTTCAATTCAAGCCTTTTATATCTATGTCTATGACCTTTTCACTCGTTCTATGTATCCAAGTGTCTAACACTTATACACTTTATTGTAGATGATCCTATCGGATACTCTTCCGATGATATCTCAATTTGTCATTTTGTCATTCTCTCTCACAAGTCACAACTCCATTCCGGTGATGTATACCGTGACTGCCCATGGTTCTCGGGTCTTTAGTCTACATGACTACACCCTAAGACAATTTCGAGGTGTCATGATGTGCCGGTGAACCACACGCGCTCCATTAGAAACCAACAAAATTCTTTAACCATGAAGTCCTACAGCACCACGTTCTGGTGTAAACAATTACCGATTTGAAAAAACCCTTTCAAATCAATCACCCTAATCATTTCCCAATGATTTCTCACGTCTGTTCAAAAATCCATTCAGTATTCTCAGCCAGGCAATATCCTGAATCCAACTTACAATGCTTTAAGCATTAAGTCATCAGAATATGTTCATAACACTTCTGATTTGTCCAAGAGTGTAACGCCCCAATTTCGAAAATTTTAAAAATAATTTATTACCAAGATTCCAATAAAATATTTACTCCAAAACATAAAACTGTTCAACATGATACTTAAATTAACAGCGGAAACATTTAAAAATATTATTATCGTTCATTGATATCAATCTCTTGAATGCGATGCGCTGCCGTCAAACCTTGCCCTTCCCTTTGTCCTTTGAATTACCTGAAATATTATAAAAACACGGGTAAGCTTAAAGCTTAGTGAGTCCACAAATTACCATACATGCCCACACATTAAACAACCCGTCCTCGAGAACGACCCGACCCTACCCGCCATACAACAGCTACGGGCGTCCATCATACAACAGCTATGGACACGGGAAGGTTCTACCCATCATACAACAGCTATGGGTTCCCGGTTATGGCCCAGCCCATCATACAACAGCTATGGGACAAGGCAATAGTCCAACTCGCCATACAACAGCTACGAGGGGACACGCATCAGTACTGAGCCCAACAACAAATAACCACAGATATAGAGCAAATCATATAACTGTAAATAACACACAAGGTGCCTAACATGCAACATCATATAGTAAGGTGAGGATACTCACCTGATTCGAAACCGCACAGATATTCTCTAATATCCCCACTTAGCTCGTCCACACACCTAAATCCCACACATATACAACATATCAATTACTGACCAGACTCTTACAGACCTGCCTAAAGGTTAGACTCAATATTTGCCATTAATCCGTGGTCAAAACTAAGTTTCTGGTCAAACAGCCGCTCGCCGCGGCGTGGCTCTTCCTTCTACGCGCCGCGGCTATCAACGAATAATCACGGGGTTTCAGCCGAGTCCGCGCCGCTGACATAGCCAGTCCGCGTCGCGGCTCGTAACATTCCAGTTCATTTTTAGCGTTTAACAGTGCATCAATCGGCTAGGGTTTCACTCCAAACCCTTCCTGAGTTCAGAAACTACCCTAAGATCACTTCCTTAGGGACATGCAAGTCTATTCATGTCCTTAGTCTAACCCTAAGGATTTCAAGTCATCTAAGACCACTACTTAAGGAATAACGCCATAAAAAACGGGATAAACTGAAATATCAGAAGGTAGATCCTCATACCTTGCTTCTGGAAAACAGAGAGATGCACCCGATCGACTACCACCTTCCCTCACGTTGTATCTCCTCCTTCAAACCTCCAAAGCCTTTGAACCAAAGAGTCTTTGCTGAAACTAGACGCCTCTGCTCCAGAGAACTCCCAAAAACACGAACCCTAGGGCTGGGTTCCTTTATATAGGCGTTTAAATCCGAATTAGGGTTTTTCACTTTAGAGGCGCACCGCGTCGCGGGATCCTTAGATCCGCGCCGCGCGTACAAATCCTTCGCGATTCTAGATTCTTCCTAAAAGCCGCGCCGCGGATTCCTTCGGGCCGCGACTCGGCGGACCGGGTCTTACAATTCTCCCCCACTTAACTGGATTTCGTCCCCGAAATCCGTGCCGGTAAATAATTCTGGATAATGCCTCCGCATTTCCTCCTCCGGTTCCCAAGTCCATTCGGACCCTTTTCGATGCTGCCACTGAACCTTAACTAATCCTATTGTTTTATTTCGTAAAGCCTTTATCTTCCTTTCAATGATGGCAGTTGGTCGCTCCACATAATTTAGGCGTTCATCTAATTGAATATCCTCCAAAGGTACTATTGTGGATTCCTCAGTCACGCACTTTCTGAGCTGCGAATCGTGAAACGTGTCGTGAATCTGACTAAGCTGTTCGGGTAGCTCCAACCGGTAAGCTACCTCACCTACACGGGCGACAATTCGATATGGTCCAATGTACCTAGGGCCAAGCTTTCCTCGCTTCCTAAAACGAATAACTCCCTTCCAAGGTGACACCTTTAGAAGAACATAATCCCCAACTTGAAACTCGAGATCGGACCGTCGCCTATCCGCATAACTTTTCTGTCGACTTTGAGCGGTTAACAATCTCTCCCGAACCTTCTGAATTAACTCAGTTGTCTTGAGCACCACCTCTGTACTACCCAATACCTGCTGGCCAACCTCGCCCCAGCAAATAGGTGTCCGACATTTTCTTCCATACAACATTTCAAAGGGAGCTCTGCCAATGCTCGCGTGATAACTGTTATTGTAAGAAAACTCAGCTAAAGGGAGATGGGAATCCCAACTCCCGCCAAAATCGATGACGCATGCCCTGAGCATATCTTCCAGCGTTTGAATCGTCCTTTCACTCTGCCCATCCGTCTGAGGATGATATGCTGTGCTGAAATGAAGGCGAGTGCCTAATTCCTCATGAAACTTCTTCCAAAACCTAGAAGTAAATCGGACATCCCGGTCGGATATCACCGAGACCGGTATACCATGCCGAGAGATAATCTCATCTGTGAAGACCTTAGCCAATTCCTTTGCAGAGTAAGTCTCTTTTATGGGGAGGAAATGAGCACTTTTAGTCAACCTATCCACGATAACCCAAATAGTGTCCATATGTCGAGGGGTTCTTGGCAACTTCGTGATGAAATCCATTGTGATATGCTCCCATTTCCATTCTGGGATCTCAAGAGGCTGCAACTTACCATGAGGCCGTTGGTGCTCAGCCTTGACCCTACGACAGGTCATGCATCTTTCGACAAACTCAGCTACTTCCTTCTTCATACCTGGCCACCAATAATATTCACGCAGATCCCTATACATTTTAGTTGCTCCAGGGTGGATAGAGAACCTGGATTTATGTGCCTCCTCCAATAGGGTTTGACGAACCCCGCCCAGCTTCGGTACCCAAATTCTCTCGTGGCAAGTTAACAAATCCATACTATCTTTGACCATAGCTGCCAACTGACCCACAATCCTTTCACTTTTCTGATTCTCGCTCTTGCTTGCTTCCACCTGGGCTTTCCTAATCAGTTCAAGCAGCGGTGTCACAATTGTCATCCTTAGACAAATGCCCCGAAGGGGTGCACTCGAAGCCTTACGACTTAACGCATCAGCTACCACATTGGCCTTTCCAGGGTGATAGTGTATCTCACAATCATAGTCTTTCAATACATCCAACCATCTTCTCTGTCTCATATTAAGATTTGCCTGGTCCATCAGGTACTTCAAACTTTTGTGGTCCGTGAAGATGGTGCACTTCACTCCATACAAATAGTGTCTCCAGATCTTGAGAGCGAAAACGACCGCTCCCAATTCCAAATCATGAGTAGGATAGTTAGCCTCATGGGGCTTCAACTGTCGCGAGGCGTATGCAATCACCCTGCCTCGTTGCATCAAGACTGCCCCCAATCCCGTGATAGATGCATCGCAATAAACTACCATGTCCTCCATGCCTTCAGGCAACGTCAAAACCGGAGCTTCACACAATTTCTGCCGCAAAGTCTCAAAAGCCTGCTGCTGCTCCTCACCCCACCGAAAAGCAGCGTTTTTCTTAGTTAGCCTAGTCAAAGGTACCGCAACCTTTGAGAAGTCTTGGATGAAACGACAATAATAACCAGCCAGAGCCAAGAAACTTCTAATTTCAGAGGGAGTCCTCGGAACCTCCCACCGCATCACGGCCTCCACCTTAGCCGGGTCTACCATGATTCCTTGCTCATTCACAATGTGACCTAAAAACTGGACCTCCCGTAGCCAAAAGTCACACTTGGATAATTTTGCATAAAGCTTCTCCTTCCTTAAGGTCTCTAATACTTCCTTTAAGTGTTGTTCATGTTGTTCCCTGCTCCGGGAGTAGACTAAGATGTCGTCAATGAAAACTATAACCGACCGATCCAACATCGGTCGACACACCCGATTCATTAAATCCATAAAAGCTGCAGGGGCATTGGTCAGTCCAAACGGCATCACTACAAACTCGAAGTGGCCGTACCTCGTCCTAAAAGCCGTTTTCGGGATGTCTTCCTCCCGTACTCGCATTTGATGGTAACCTGACCGCAAATCAATTTTTGAAAACCACGAAGCGCCCTGCAGTTGGTCGAATAAGTCGTCGATGCGAGGCAACGGATATCGATTCTTCACCGTAAGCTTATTCAACTCACGATAATCTATGCACATCCTATTGGAACCATCCTTCTTCTTAACAAACAGAATAGGCGCTCCCCACGGCGAGCAACTGGGTCGAATAAATCCCTTATCTAATAATTCTCGAAGTTGAATAGACAACTCCAGCATCTCCGGAGGCGCAAGACGATACGGTGCTTTAGCTATCGGAGCTGCACCGGGAGTTAAGTCGATCTTAAATTCCACCTGTCTCTCTGGCGGCACGCCAGGAAGGTCCTCGGGAAAAACATCAGGAAAATCCCGAACCACTGGTATATCACCTGCTTTCTGCTGTGGCTTCCTATCTCGTGCGTCTACAACATAAGCCACAAATCCCGAACCTCCATGCTGAAAATGTCTGCGTGCCCTAGCAGCTGAACAGAAAACTGCACCTCGATTCTTTCTCTCGCCCTGCACAACCAGCTCTCCCCCACTTGGGGTTTGAATCCACACTCGCTTGTTCTTACAATCGATCCATGATTCATGCTGACCCATCCAATCCATACCAATGATGACTCGGGAGTCACTCAACGGTATAGGGATGAGATCGATCAGAAACTTTATTCCTTGAATCACTACTTCGCATCCCCGATAAACACTAGTCGCTTGCACGGTTTTATCATCCGCAATTTCCACTTCTAACGGCTGATGAAGAGTTCCTAAAGCAATACCGAAACTCTTTCCCAATGCGGCAGACACAAAAGAATGACTAGCACCCGAATCAAATAGTGCAAAGGTAGGCGTAGAGTTGACTAAGAATGTTCCTAATCAAAGCATAATAGACATATTAATTACACACACCACAAACACGAGGCAAGTAAAGAAAGAGTACCCGTGACGACGTCGGGCGCATCCTGTGCCTCCTCGGCGGTCATGACGAATGCTCGACCCTTGGTCTTAGGGGCTTCCCCTTTCCCCTGCCTACCATCGGTAATCCGGAGTGTAGTGGGTGCCGGATTCTGAACCACTCCTTGAGTCAGACGGGGACATTGGGCCTTGAAGTGGCCTACCTGATTACAATTAAAACAAATCTTGACCTCTTGCCGACAATCTTTAGCATAGTGGCCCTCCTTTCCACACTTATGGCATATTAGCACCCAGCAACGCCCCTCATGATTCCTTCCACATTTACCACACTTACCCTGGCTCCTTTGCCCTTGCTTTCCCTGATCTGCCCCTCGAAATTTCTTCGACACCTGCTGAGTCTGAGTAGGCGCCGGACGCTTCTGCTTTTGTTGGGTTTCCAGTTCCAACTCTCGGGCCCGCGCGGCCGCTATCATATCAGTAAGAGTTTGGTGCCTAGCAGCAGACACAAATTCCCGAATGTCTGTGCGAAGCATCGCCAAGTATCGTGTCATCCTCATGCGCTCGGTTGCCGCAAACTCTGGACAGAAGAGTGCCCGTTCATTAAACTTCTTAGTGATTTCCGTCACCGTCTCAGTAGTCTGGGTCAGGTTTAGGTATTCCTGCGCCAAGCGTTCCATTTCCACCTGTGGAACATACTCCAGTTTGAACTGTTCCTTAAACTGCGGCCATGTAATGGCATCCAACTGAGCAGGAGTGAGATCTTTTGTTCGTATCTCCCACCAATCCTTCGCACCCTCTCTTAAAAGATTCGCCGCAAACGTTACCTTGGAATTCTCATGACAGGAACATGTGCGGAAAGCACCCTCCACTGCGGAAATCCACCGCATGCTAACAATCGGATCCCTGCCCCCATCGAACATCGGAGGCGAACAAGCCGAAAAGTCCTTATAACTTGCATCCCTAGCACGTGAGGTACCCTGAGTAGCCAGTCGTTCCTCGAGCATTGCCCATAACATAGCCTTAATCGTACCAAAGAACTGAGGTATCGCAGCCAACACTTCTCGCGAAACCTCCTCCGCTATCAGGTTACGGAGATTCTCATCAGTCGGTCCTCCCCCACTCGAGGCACCCGCATCTGGCCCACCGTTACTTCGAGTGACTGCCATTCTGAAATACGCAACAGTTCTAATATCAATACTCGGGTCACTCCTATCTACCCAACTACTTGACTTTCTAGGACTTCGGTTGACTACTCTTGACTCAAGCGTGAATCCTGTGCTTTCGGTAATACTGGCCTGGTACTACCTTCCACACCTATTCGCCCTTGTTCCAAGTTCGTCAATCATCCTCCTAAAATGTCACACACATACTAAACCATTTTCTATGACTCCTGCGGTCATGCACCGTGGTGCCTAATCTTTTGATCTAACTCTCCATCTCACACGTGCCTAGGAGAACTACTGCTAATGTCATCGAGTCGCCTCACGGACGCACAGCCGTATACAATCGGGAATAAGATAGGCGTTTGAATAACTGATCTACCCTAAAGTCACAACCAAACAAGGAACAGCCAGTAAGGCCAGACCAAGAATTCTTAGGCTATCTTACCCTAATTGTATATAACCTACCAGCATTCACTAAGCAACCTAACGACAGTAGCATAAAATTCCAAAGCAGCACATAAGGCACAAACAGTCTACAGAGTATATTATCCAGGCAGCTTTACATCCTAGCACAATACATTTTGTCACATAACACAAACTTGGCATGGGTAATTGGGAATCACAAAACTTACTTGAGCTCGGCTGACGGTTCGCATCGCATCTTCTTTTACTTTAATTTAACCTTCCAAAAGTATTTTCTTAATAAAATCGCTCAGTCCTAAGTTTGAGTTTGGATTCCCAATACAGTTCATCCAAATCCCTCAAACCAAGGCTCTGATACCAATTTGTAACGCCCCAATTTCGAAAATTTTAAAAATAATTTATTACCAAGATTCCAATAAAATATTTACTCCAAAACATAAAACTGTTCAACATGATACTTAAATTAACAGCGGAAACATTTAAAAATATTATTATCGTTCATTGATATCAATCTCTTGAATGCGATGCGCTGCCGTCAAACCTTGCCCTTCCCTTTGTCCTTTGAATTACCTGAAATATTATAAAAACACGGGTAAGCTTAAAGCTTAGTGAGTCCACAAATTACCATACATGCCCACACATTAAACAACCCGTCCTCGAGAACGACCCGACCCTACCCGCCATACAACAGCTACGGGCGTCCATCATACAACAGCTATGGACACGGGAAGGTTCTACCCATCATACAACAGCTATGGGTTCCCGGTTATGGCCCAGCCCATCATACAACAGCTATGGGACAAGGCAATAGTCCAACTCGCCATACAACAGCTACGAGGGGACACGCATCAGTACTGAGCCCAACAACAAATAACCACAGATATAGAGCAAATCATATAACTGTAAATAACACACAAGGTGCCTAACATGCAACATCATATAGTAAGGTGAGGATACTCACCTGATTCGAAACCGCACAGATATTCTCTAATATCCCCACTTAGCTCGTCCACACACCTAAATCCCACACATATACAACATATCAATTACTGACCAGACTCTTACAGACCTGCCTAAAGGTTAGACTCAATATTTGCCATTAATCCGTGGTCAAAACTAAGTTTCTGGTCAAACAGCCGCTCGCCGCGGCGTGGCTCTTCCTTCTACGCGCCGCGGCTATCAACGAATAATCACGGGGTTTCAGCCGAGTCCGCGCCGCTGACATAGCCAGTCCGCGTCGCGGCTCGTAACATTCCAGTTCATTTTTAGCGTTTAACAGTGCATCAATCGGCTAGGGTTTCACTCCAAACCCTTCCTGAGTTCAGAAACTACCCTAAGATCACTTCCTTAGGGACATGCAAGTCTATTCATGTCCTTAGTCTAACCCTAAGGATTTCAAGTCATCTAAGACCACTACTTAAGGAATAACGCCATAAAAAACGGGATAAACTGAAATATCAGAAGGTAGATCCTCATACCTTGCTTCTGGAAAACAGAGAGATGCACCCGATCGACTACCACCTTCCCTCACGTTGTATCTCCTCCTTCAAACCTCCAAAGCCTTTGAACCAAAGAGTCTTTGCTGAAACTAGACGCCTCTGCTCCAGAGAACTCCCAAAAACACGAACCCTAGGGCTGGGTTCCTTTATATAGGCGTTTAAATCCGAATTAGGGTTTTTCACTTTAGAGGCGCACCGCGTCGCGGGATCCTTAGATCCGCGCCGCGCGTACAAATCCTTCGCGATTCTAGATTCTTCCTAAAAGCCGCGCCGCGGATTCCTTCGGGCCGCGACTCGGCGGACCGGGTCTTACAAAGAGGCTCGAGGAACCTGATGTAATCTCATTCCAAGCCCTTTCGAAATCCTAAGATTACCAATAATCCTTGTGTCATGATTTCCGGAAACCATTTCCATTCGGGGACTCTTTCTTATGCATCTTGAATCCCATCAAGATCATATTCTCAGCGGCTAAGTGAATACTGTCAGTCTCATCTATCTGATAGATGTCTATGAACTACGTGAGCATGCTGCACCTTCTTTGTTTCTTTCATGCCAATTCATTACACTTTGCAATGACAGGAAACTCCATTCCTGGGGTTATGCATCTTGAATCTCATCAAGATCATATTGGCAGAATTCTGATCTATCTAATAGATGTTCACAACCACCTGAGTATGTTGTATCTCTTAAAGTCTTTCATAGCGAACCGTTTCTTAACACCAAGTCATTACACTTTGTAATGATAAGATACGTTTCCTAGAACCAGTATGTAACCCACATACAATGATAGTAGATAACAACGATACTCCCACTGGCTTTGACATCGTTATATGACTCTTTCGGACTATTCACAAAATCCAGAACTTATGGCACATTTTGCAAAACCGAAATCTAAACCTTTCCGACATATTAAAGGAAATCTTTCAGGCTATTCACAAAATCCAAACCTTTTGGCCTATTTTGAGAATCTGAATATCCTTTCTTGCGAGATGCCCATGAGACAAATCCCGGGGCCATGTACCTTTTTGTAATGACATGCTCTATGTGAGTCCCCATTAGTGTGCCGGTAAACCACACACGCTCCACTAACGACTCACACTATGCCACGCAGAATCCTCTCGGATTACATCTTCTATTGAGAGTGCATCTCTCAGAATCAATTGCTTGACTCCAAGTAATGACTCATTCAACCAGATGTTCTGTAAGTACATTTCTATGTTCCCTTCTTTTGATGATTCAATTACTCCCACTGGCTCCTAGACCAGTTGTAAAGATCAATCAAACTGTCACATAGACTTTGTCTCGCGCTAAGGTTCTCTTATTTGGCAGCAACCGGGCTCACCAATGCTTCCAGCAGTCGGATTACTTATCCGTACCATCTTTAGTGTTTTACCACTACTCGGTATATCACCCAGATCATAACTCCTTATGACGGTGACAATAACTACTGGTCAAGCGAAGAGAGGGTATGTCAGGTTTAACAGGAATCTAATTCCTGGTCAAGTCCCAGTGGTGACTAAAGGTTCTTTCACTTGGCTAATCCCTGAACTCATTTAGAATTATTCTTACTCCCACTGTTTCCTTAGAACTTGAGTTCTTTCTAAAAGTACTCTTCTTTCAAAGGATAACCGGAGTGGCCAATGAAACGACATTGCTGATTAGTCTCAGGCTTGTCATGAGATTCAGACGAATGCTACATGACCCTGGACTTTCTATGTACTAGTGGGATGATCCCAGCTTTACATTTCAGACAGTGTCAACATAACCTACTTAGTCTAAGATGTGGTCGGAATATGGCTTCTGCGGTCTGACTGGTTGAATATTCAATTCATTGAAATATTAGTCGGAAATGTATCCAGTGTATCTTATACATCGAGGATCAAAACTATTTCGATCAATGCTCCATCATCTTCCCTAAGACACATTATAACCATTAGTGTTATTGGAAGAGGATAAACTGTAAAACATTTTCTCAGTCTATGTTGTTACTCAGTTCCTGTTGATCTTATGCTTCCTTTTGAGATCTTTGAACACTTCAAGGTTCCACTCAATCGCTTATTCCGATAAACGAAGCCATATTTGTCAAACCATTTGGCAAATATCATGAAGCATAACTAATCATGTTCTGTTCGAAGATTCGAGCAATACACAGTAACTTATGTGTCTGTTGCTCAAAATCTTAATACCTTTACAGTTCCATGTAAATTTATGACTTTGTTAATATTGTTCAAGACATGCAATCATCACCTGACTCCAAGTCAACTGATTCCAAAATCCTATCCATTGGATCTTTGGGCGATTCCTTTCTTGCCACAATAAATTTTATTAAGTACTCAATTCATCATGTGACTCTAAGTCAAATGATTCCAAAGTCCTGTCCAACTGGACCTTTGGTTGAAATGATTCTCATAAAATTCACTTTAACAATCATAAAGAACACAATTTACAAATCCAATCCCTTTGGATGTATCAACATTCAAGTTATTACCATTTACGTCATCAACACATTCACACAACATTTCGAGGACAATTAAAACAATCATGTTTCAAAAAAAAATTTCATTAAACCAGAATTATCCTCAGAATAATGTACTATGCGAATCCATGTCGTATGTATCTATAAACCAATAACAAGAACAAATATCTAGCTTAACTAAAAAACCGCACGAGCTCCAGATCCAATCCGAATATGCTCCTGTGCGACGCCATCCCGCATCCTCCAGAGTCCGTGCATACAGAGCAAATGTGAGAAACACATCCTGTATCAAGGAAATGAGGATCAGGTATTCTGAGTTTTAAGATATTACTGAGTTTGCCAAACGGTTTGGCTTTGGAGCATTTTCCAATCTTTTCGTGACTGTGTCCCACCTTGTGGATTCCCAGTTTGAAACATCGAACAATCGGTCCAGACGATCTGGATCATTTCTTGATGCACCTTAATACTGGACTCAATCCTGAAGCAGCTGAATTAATGGAACTATGCTTCTCCATGAACGATTCATACAGAGTCGACATTGAATGCACTTCCACGATTGTCTTATCCGGTTACCCTTTCTGTTCATCTGGATGAACGGATCACCGAGTCGAGCTAATGCTTAACTCCTGATCACAAGGGGAAACCAGTTTTATACTGTTCGCCTATGTATCCCTTAAACTTGGGAACATGCAAACTGGTGCTGCTTCCTTCTAGCTTGCAACTTCAAGCTCTTTGAAGATCCTAGTTCGTTCCCATTTTTCAACCAGTTCACGGAACCTTTCCTGAACTAGCTGTGCTAACTTATCAGACCCCAGGAATTCTAAATCCCTGCGGAACTCGGGGTTAATGATCAATAGCATAAGGCAACGAACTTCCTTGGACTCAATAGTCAATGAGTCATGCTCATCACAAGCTGCTGTGTGATGCCATGTTTGGGAGCGGACACTTAGTCGGATATGGTTTGCCAGCAAAACTAAGAACTATTCTCTAATTGCAAAACCATATCACATAGTTCAGGCCAGTCAGCCTTACCATACTAAACAAGTGCTTTCTGAAGCTCTCAGAAATGGGTGAAGGAGGAGAAGGAGGAGAATGACATTTTCTTCAGACATATATAAAATTTGAATTTATTCGTTTAATTAATCCTTTTAAATAATTACCCAATATATATTATTTAACAAGGCTAGGATCCAAAATACCCCAACTATGCTGTGAAGAGGGATGCCGTAGTCACAACACAGTGGTCATTAAGGTAGATAACTTTTATCAATTTCAGTCTTATGAAATTCCTAGATCTGTGAGATTCATTGAACTGTTCAATGGCATGTTTAATCTCGGATATGCCCCACCGTTTGTGACTGGGATGCCGAGGATCACAAACCGGGTGTGAATAACGATGCAAATTAGCTTGGTACTCTCGGGGTCCATTATCATCTCAAATTGATGTGCCGGTTAACCACACACGCTCCATCAACAATGATAACACCCGAGAAACCCATTGCCACTCTTTATGAACCCCCATTGGTGTGCCGGTAACCCACACACGCTCCATCAACGTTTCATAAAGTGCAATGTGCAATTTCATGGGTTAGCATCAAATTCACATTTTTTCTAAAGTAACTAGATTGGGAATTCTTGTATGGGTTCTAGTACTTTGATCATTATACTTTTAATGATTAAGCGGTCTTATCAAAACTGTTCGGCTAACGACCCTCCACTGATCAGGTGAGCGGTGGGTGAGAGTGAACACCCATTAGACCGCCATTTTATAGGCAGTCTCCTTATACCCACTTTATAGACCAGCTTCGTGAATGAGGCCTACTAATGATTTGACTAACCAATTTATCTTATACATATAGTATTAACTTTTAATAATATATATAAGATGTATTTTAAATCTTTTAAAATATTCCAGGTTTATCTTTTAATTTCCTGAAATTTAACTATTAAATTTCAAATTAAATTAAACCTTTAATTTGATTTAATTTATCTTTTAATTAAACTATTAATTAAATTAATTAAATCTTGATATTTTAAACCTTTTAAAATATTTTAGGATTTATCCTTTAATTTTCGAAATTTAACCATTAAATTAAAATTAAATTAAATCCCTTGAATTATCTTTTAATTAAACAATTAATTAAATTAATTCAAATATAGATAGGTTTTTCCAAATTAATCAAATCAATTTTAAACCTATCTTAAACCCCTAATTATCGAATTCATAACAAACTGGGTTTAAGGTTATCCATTTAATTAACCAATTAAAGTTACCAAAAAAAGAAAACCTCCTAAAACCCTAAAGCCTATTTTCGAAAATTACCAAGGGGTGGGGAAAAGGTTTCTAAAACCCAAACCCTAAATCCATATCAGGCCCAAAGAGTTTATAAACAATAAACCCTAAATAGGAAAACTATTACAGCCATTCAATAAGAAAACAACCAAACGCTCTGATACCACTGAAAGGTTTTCCGCAACCATGAACTAAATAACCTAAGTTCACATGCAACCTAGAAAAGATCTATGTTTTCTTTCTTTGAACATGTAACTAATTCCTAAAGGCCAAACAAAAATTAACTAAAAGAATAAATCAGAAAAACTAACCTTTAGTTTTAATCTTGAAGCTAAGCAGCACAAGTGTCCTGCCTCAAATGAGATCACACCCAGGGAGCCAGAGGGTGGACTGAAAATTCCAGAGAGAATAATAGAAATGAGCCACTGATAATGAGGTCTAGGGTTCCCTATTTATAGGGAACCAAAGGGTAAAGCTAGAAACCCTAGCCGCAGCCCATTTTCCGGATTATGTGTACGCGCGCCGCGGCCTTTACATTGGCGCGCCGCGCGCCCCAATTCAAACCTTGAATTCGTACGGATATGTACGCGCGTCACAGCTTTTACATTTGCGCGCCGCGCGCCGCAATTCAACTATTGAATTCGTACGACTTTAATCCCTGACCTCCTGATTAATCCAATTAATGTCACAGAAATTAATCCAATTAATTTCTGATTAATTATTAATCAATCAACATAGTTTCTAATTAATATATTATCACTTTAATATATTAACAAACCATATCTTAAATTTCTATTGATTTATTAATCCCATAATAAACCAACATTTCTCTCTACCGAACTTTCTACCAAACCTCCAGCTATGAGGGCAACCCAAATGGACTTTGCTTCTATTAATTAGGTAAATACAAATTATTAGTCATGGCTTAGACACCTAATCCAACAATTTTTAATCATCTAGTTTTTATTTTTATACATTTCTAGTTTATTTAAATATAATAATAAATATTTACAATTATATTATATATTAAATGATATTAATTACTTATAATTATCAATATTGAATATTTATATATCGAATTCATATAAAAATTTACGTATATTTAAAAAAATGAAAGCATGATAACATATTTTATAAAAAAACATACAAAATATATATATTATACAATATGAATATTCTAGTAAAGCATACCTTCAACTTATATATTAAACATAATCTAATAAAAACGATAACTAACAATAATATTATTCTAGTAATAAGGTAAACCAGATCTAGATCCCTCGACGTTATCAAAATATTGTCCAAACGAAGACGACTGTTATTTTGTTGTTCAACCCTTTTTGCTAAAATGCATGATTTTGACGCATCAATTGAAGTAGCGAGAGAAGTGCCGCCGATAGAGGTTGACACGACGATAGATGAAAATGGTCGATTCCAATAATTTCTTGCTCGATATAAATGTATTAAAAATAAAGAAGCTCACTTCAATCTTCAAATTAATATACGAATAAATTATTTTGTTATTAAGGTTTTGATAACATAATTTAGAATATTATTACAATAAAAGGATAAAGTAATTATATGTTAAAAGTTAATAAATAGAAGTGGAGATTTTGACAATTTTTGTAAATGAATAAAAAAGAATATGCTAGGAATATACATTTTCAAGTAAAAATAGTATGAAAAATAGATGTGGGTTGGAGATGGTCCACTTTTTACACAATTTTTTATTTCAAAAATAAAATAAAATAATAGAGATGGACTGGAGATGGTTTTAATAAATACACTAGCTTTAGGACTTCTAATGGAAACTGCACGATAACAAAATAGTTAAAAATCAGATAAATTTTATTAAATAGTAATCCTACATATTACTATCTAAGCTACACCTTGCGCTCTATAAAATATATTTTAGAAAGAAATGTCTTAGTTGGTAAGGAAAATAAGTACGCATGTTTGTACTAGAAAATATATTTTGTTAGAAAAACTAATAATAGAACGAGGGAAAATTTAGAAAAACATTTAACACATGTCAATTTTAAAAAATTAAGGCCACCATGTTTTAGATAAGAAACACATTTATGATAAACAATATATTGAAATAAGGGAAATGTCTTGTAATGACAATAAATTTTATTGTAAGTATACATTTAGTCTTTTATTATTTTATGTAAACATATGACCATTATACTTTTTGTTTTGTACACATTTAGTCACTTATGTTTTTTGTACACATATGATCATTAATTTTGTTTATACTGTATATATTTAGTCACTTGCGTTAATGATCATATATGTACAAAAATAAAAGTTTAATGGTTATATATGTACGGAATGAATAAGTTGTATGATTATATGCATAAAAAAAACATAAATGACTAAATGTGTACAAAACAAGAGGTTTAATGGTCATATGTATAAAAAAAAGATAAATGACTAAATATATACTTACGATAAAGTTTATTATTTTTATAAGTCATTTTCCTTTAAAATAAATATGAAATATGGAAATCAACTATAATTAATAACGACCTATATATGTACTGAAATTACCAAAAAATAACTACATATATTTGTACTGAATTTTGTTAGTAAATCATATTTGTATTAATACTCTAAAAATAAACTACAAGCCCTCTTTCGATTGGTGGGCATGAGAATTCCGGGACCCGGTCCGGCGAGCAGCAACGGTCATCACACAACAAGCAACGGTGTCGTCGGTTGGATTTTTCATCCCAACCTCCGAGAAAATCCATTCCTTCATCAAACAAGCCGCGCCATAATTTCACAAATAGAATAGCGATTTGATTCGTCTAATTTGATCACACTCACCGATTTCCCCATAAATCGTTCATGGCAGACGACGTCGAAAAATCCACCTCCGTTCGCCCAATAGAACCACCACTTGGTTCCACCGTCATCCCAGTAGTGAACAAGCTTCGTGAAGTATTGGCAAAGGTCGGTGAGAGAGATTCCGAATTAGAGTTGCCGCAGGTGGCTGTCGTTGGCAGCCAAAGCAGCGGGAAGTCGAGTGTTTTAGAAGCCCTTGTCGGCCGTGACTTCTTGCCCAGGGGTTCCGATATATGCACTCGCCGTCCCCTGCTTTTGCAGTTAGTACGCACTGATGAAGACGCCGGTGAATACGGTGAGTTTTGGCACTTGCCTGGGAGGAAGTTCTTCGATTTCTCCCAAATTCGTGCAGAAATTAAGGTATTTCGATTTAGATTATTGCATTTCAATTAGAATGAGCTTCCGAGATTCGCAACCAATACACAGTCGTTTACTTCGCTTTTGTTCCTGAAGGCCGAAACTGAGAGAGAAGTAGGAGGTAATAAGAGAGTTTCAAACAAACAGATTTGCCTGAAGATCTATTCACACAGAGTGCTTGACATGACATTGGTCGATCTTCCTGGAATGACAAAGGTTCCAGTAGGTGACCAGCCAATGGACATTGAAGCACAAATCCGTGAAATGATACTCTCCTACATCAAGCAACCACGCTGCATAATCTTAGCTATCACACCTGCAAATTCAGATTTGGCAAATTCAGATGCACTTCAAATAGCAGGAATTGCTGATCCTGATGGTAACCGTACAATTGGTGTAATCACAAAGGTATGTTACATGTTAAATTGACAACTAACTGTTTGTTTGTCAATATCTTCATCTTCTTTCTTCTCTGTAACTGCAGCTGGATATCATGGATAGAGGCACTGATGCCTGCAATCTTTTGCTTGGAAAAACAATTCCTCTTCGCCTTGGTTATATTGGTGTTGTGAATCGCTGTCAAGAGGTAACTCATTCTTAATACTCACATCTTCTTTTAACTTCTTCAAATGAAAAACAATTCTCCATTAATATACATCTTCTAACATCATTTCCACATTCACAGGATATTGAGCTTAATCGTGGAATACACCATGCACTTGCATCTGAAGAAGCTTTCTTCCATAGTCATCCAGTAGGATACATCCCTTCCCCCCCCCCCCCCCCCCCCCCCCCCCACTATATCAATACCTTAAAAATGACACATTTTATTCTTCAGGTATATAATAGAGTGGCAGATTGCTGTGGGATCCCTAAATTGGCCAAGAAGCTGAATCAAGTATAAATATTTACCAACTTCATTATGTGGACTAATTTGTTACATAAATTTAATGAATTTTTTTTTTCCAGATTTTTGTACAACATATCTTCAAAATGCTTCCAGATTTGAAGTCTAGCATTAGGGCTAAATTAGTTGTTGCTGCCAAAGAGCATTCGAGTTATGGGCACCTGCCACAAGAAGTACATAATCTGTACCTATTAACATCACATTAATTATAAATATTCATTTTTTTTGTATATATTTTTGTTTGCTAGTGAATAAGTACCGAGTTTATTTGTTTTTCAGCCTGACCAAGGATCATTGGTTCTGAACATTCTTCAGAAGTACTCCAAAGGTAAGAAATATTTATATATACATATACGTGTGTGTGTGTATTTGTATATATGTGTAGTGTATTTATGTATGTATGCATGCATGTTTTATTTTTACATAAATTACTATAAAGACCTTCATTACAGCATTTGTGTCCCTGGTGGATGGAAGAAATGAAGAAAAGTTAACATCTGAAGTATATGGTGGAGCACGAATTCATTATATCTTCCAGTCAATATTTGTTAGCCGTTTGGAGGTATAAATAATTAAATATTTTCAATGACACATAAATTTATACATTCATATGCATTTATGTTCTTTTTTAAAAAGATTATATTTGATAATATTTCACAGGAGGTAGATCCATTTGAGAGATTAACAGATGAAGACATCCGAACTGCAATCCACAATTCAACTGGTCCTAGATCCGCTTTATTCGTGCCCGAGGTGTTAAATTTTATTTTTATATTAATAATTTAACCCTTTAAAATATTTAATGACAAGTTGCCATAAAATATACAGGTTCCATTTCAAGTTTTGGTACGGAGACAAATAGCTCGTTTATTGGATCCATGTCTACAATGTGCTAGACTTGTATACAATGAACTAGTAAAGGTACTTTCTCTTTTTTTTATTAATTTCAAACATTTTTTCAAATCATGAAATTTTGTTACATATTCCAGATCAGCCATAATTGTCTTGTGCATGAATTACAACGGTTTCCTGTTCTTAAAATGCGAATAAATGAAATTGTTGGGAGTTTTTTATTTGAAGGTCTTGAACCTTCACAAACAATGATTGGGCATTTAATTGAAATGGAGGTAAACCCTTTTTTTAAAAATTTTAATTTCCATATTATTTGTTAAATTCCATTAATGGCATTGTTTTATATTTTTATAGATGGATCATATAAACACATCACATCCGAATTTCATTGGAGGAAATAAAGCAGTCGAGGTTGCTTCACATCAAGTTAGGTCGTATAGGTTGGGTTCAACAATGCGTAGCCCAAGGGTAATATCGTCCATATATTAAAGATTTTTTTTTTCTTTTTCTTGTTGAAAGATATGAATGAAACATGTGGACAGGATGGTGAAGATTTTGATGGAATGGTAGTTTCCGGAAGTAGTCGAAGGTCTAATGCTATTGTTGCTAGATCTCCAACCAATGGAATAGTTGCTGATCAGGTTTTTTTTTTATTTTTTTATTTATTGATATTCTTACATTTATGCATCACTTTTCTATTTTTTAATTAAAAATATTCTACTTATAATGGATTTGGTGTTCTTGTTTTCAAATAGGGAGTTCGATCGGTTGCAGATATTGAGAGAAATGGATCACCTGGTAAGATGCAAACTTCAGTTACCGAGGTAGGAATGGAATGGTTCATTCCATTGTGGAGTGGAATGGACCTGATTCCTTCCACTTTGTTAATTTTTATTCCATTGGCAAGAACTTTTTTTTTCTTTTTTTTATTCAATCCATCCTGGAATGGAATGAAAAATTGTGATATACCAATTTTTACTAATAAAAATTTTAATGTCATAATGCTTTTAATTAAATTCAATTTTGTATTCTTATAACTAGAAAAGATTCTTTTTATTATAATCCTGTTTGGGTTTTAATGAGCTTTTATTATGTTTAACTTTTTAATTTTATAAATAATATGAAAAACAGTTTTAAATTATAACTTGTATTTGCATATAATACAAATAAAATTGTATAAAAATTTACTCCATTCCTACAGGCTAACAACACATGATCATGGAATGCAATCACTCATTCCATTGGCTTTCTTATTCCTTATATTAACAGATTTCTATTTTTTTTTTATAAATATTTTAGGAGGTGAGAGGAGTTCAAATTGGATAATTTCGTCATTTTTTCGTGGAAAGGAGGTTCAAAACCGTGGAATAGATGTTTCCGGAAGCAACTCTGAGAATGGAATCATCAACCATAAGGAGCCTGGTTCATCTACAATACATCTTAGAGAGGTTTGCCATTCCATTCCATTCAAACCTGATTCCATTGTTTCCACTTTGTGTGATTGACTTTTTTTTTTACAATTTGTGTGTCAAAAATAAATGGTGGCAGCCACCATTAACATTGAATTCATCAGAAATGCACTCAGAACATGAAGCAATGGCATTGGTAGTTACAAAACAGTTATTGGAATCATATTATACAATTGTTAGAAAAAAGATTCAAGATTCTGTGCCTAAAGCAATCATGCATTTTTTGGTGAGTGCTATTTACTTTTTAAATTTTGGTAGATAGTTTTTGTTTAATATTTCGTATAAAGAAATTTGTATGAAAATAGAAAAGTTGTTGGTGTTTCCTGGTTGAATGGAATGGAATGGACCATTCCTGAAGGGATTTGATTCCTTTGTGTTTGGTATGATGGAATCAGAGAAGGAATGGAATGGTGGAATGGTTCAGTACTTTGGAATGAAAAAAGAAAGTTGTTTGTTTTCCTTGGTGGAATGGAGTGGACCATTCTTGAAGGAATCTGATTCGTTAGAGTTTGGGACGACGGAATTAGGGAAGGAATGGAATGGTTCATTACATTGGAATAAAAAACAGCTGTTTATTTTGTCTGTTGGAATGGAATGGACCATTCCTGAAGCAACCAGAATCCGATTCCATTTTGTTAATTTTTATTCGTTAGACAGGCATTCCATCATGGAATGGAATGAAAAATTGTAATCTTACTCTCCAACTCATCTTTATATATATGATTATTAATTACCATATTTTGTTCAAAATTTCACAATTATAATTCTATTTTTTTAAAACAACTAGAATATATATTTTTTATTACAATCTTATTTGAATTTTAATAAGCTTTTATTATTTATAATTTTTTAGTGTTGTAATTAATAAATTGTATAAAGATAACTAAATTACACATAGAAAAGTGTCAAACCAAACATGATCATGGAATGTAATAACTCATTTCATTACCTTCATCATTCCATTCCTCCATTCCATTCCATTCCATTCCATTCAACCAAACAGACTCTAATTCCCGACAATAATTTTTGACTGATATTATATCCAGGTGAACCACACAAAGAGAGAACTATGCAATGTATTAATTGAGAATCTATACAGGTGAAAAAAAGAAGAAAAAAAACTACTTGGTTTATAAAATTCTCTTTAAAATAAAACCAAAAGTTTATATCTGTTACACTTTTGAACAGGGAAAGCCTTTTTCAAAAGTTGGTACAGGAAACTGATGACGTGTCTTTAAAGAGGAAGCATGTTGAAGAAACTCTCATAGCTCTTCAAGAGGCCTCACGTGTAAGTTCTTTAAATTTTCTTAAATATTTTCTTTGTATTTACTAAAAAATCATTTTAACCTTTTCTTTTATTAGCTATTAGATGAGTTACCAATCGAAGCTACATCAATTTAAAGCGGTGGTCTTTAGGGATATCACATTTACATCAAATAAACATAAGGGTAAAACGGTCATTCGTTCTTATTCAGACAGTTCATTCGGCCCAAAAAAGAAACAGTTCATTCAGTCCAAAAAAAAAAACAGACACATGGTACTCATACAATGTCAGCAATTATAAGATAGGCTTTGATCTTGGCCATTATATTCTTATAATGATGTACATAATTTTTTATTATGACAAAAATATTTGAAGTTTTGTAGTCGATGAATATTATTGTTGTATTTGTTAAACAAATAAAAATAGAAAAGAAAAGTAGCTTTCTATTTGTTAATTTGTAACATGACAAACGAGTATGTGATTTGTTAATGGCTTATATATAAAGTTTTTGAAGGATGAAATAAGTACATTCATTAAGACATTAGGCATCGATATAGAATGTGATACTTATTATTAAATTATAGCAACTATATTACAACTTTGTAGTAACAAGATTTTCAAATTAAGTGTGATTGGTAGCATCTAAATAAAAGCCTCTTAATTTATCAAATTCTTCTTAAAATTTAAGAGGTGTAACCTGAAAAAAAAAATTAAGAGCCATCCACCCCACCCCACCCCACCCATCGTGCCTACCCAACCATACCCCACCACCACACCACCCACCCCACCCCAACCCACCCACCCACCCTACTCCGACACAATCCTACCCTACCCCCACCCCACCCATGAGCAGTTTCACAAATCACAACAGATGCAGCACATGGGAGTTATATCTCGTTTTTGGTCAGTTTTGCATGCTACACACGAAATCATATCTCATTCATTATCTGTTTTGGAATTTGCTGAGTTTTATCCGACTGGAATTTCGATTGTACCGTCGAAATCTTTCAGTCTGAAAGCGATTCACACGACTTTCAGTGTTTCAAAGCATTCTACACCCGTTTTTTTAACAAAGACCACAACCAATGTTTCAATCACCGTGATCACAAGAGGGGGTGTGCCTATTCTGACTGTCGTTGCTAGCAGTTTTGAAGATTGGATGGCGGTAGTAATGAATGTGTGATACAGAGTGAAGGATGATGACGTTTATGAGAGACGTGGTTTTATTTCAACTTTCCTCCAAAAAGAGTTGCAACGGGGCTTCGTAAAGTGGGGGCAAAGAATTGGACTGCTGTATTAATGTGACACCATTGTCATAGTTTTGATCGACAATGGAAGAGAGGAAGTTAATGTATACCTAGCCTAAGGTAAGTATAAGAATTAATAAATAAAATCTAGTGTTCTACCATATTGGATGTCATCTCAACACTACATAAAAATACGATAACAAATTCTATCATATTGCATGTCATAGTGAACAATAATAGAAATTTAAAATAGCAACCGGTTGAAATCTACCGAAATAATGTAATAAAAACCCACACATTTATATTTTAATATATTGAATATAATTAAAAGATAAATAAAAAATAAATAAATCATAATCCATACATGATTACCATTTTATATGATATTAACCTTAATGTAAATTAATATTCGTTTGCAGAAGAAATTATTTTAATCGTTAATGCGTAGATCAGTGCATCTTTGAACTTGACATTTCCACACTCAACTCTGTCTCCTCGATCTACACTCGCCTGATAATAATATCGCGGAAAATCCTCGCCGGTGCCGGCAACGTTTTCAAATTCAGTTAATTACTCATCCCACGAATGTCGGCGGCGAAACCTCCTCCATCGCACTCGCTACCGTCCTTCACTGCCATCTCTACAAAACAAGGATTGATCTTAATCCTTTCAACCCTAACCCTACTTACATTCAGTTATGTATCCTTCAGTTCCTTAGGTTCCTCTCTCCAATACTCGTATTCTCCCCCTATAACAACACTACCGTCTGCTTCTACATTAAAGGTACTGCTATTTCGGAATCTGATTTATTCAGATCTTTGTATTACATGCGATAATTCTCACTCTTTTGGACTTTGGAATGGCAAACAGGAAGATGTGGATGCGGAGGAAGGTACAAGTCGAAATCCGGATGGGTTTACGGATGTATATCACTCCCCGGAGGTATTTAAGCTGAATTACGCGGAGATGGAGAAGAGATTTAAGGTTTATATATATCCAGATGGGGATCCAAAGACCTTTTATCAAACGCCGAGGAAGCTCACCGGAAAGTACGCTAGCGAGGGATACTTTTTCCAGAACATTAGAGAGAGTCGGTTCCGGACAGAAGATCCAGATCAAGCTCACTTGTTTTTCATACCAATTTCCTGTCACAAGATGAGAGGGAAGGTGCGTTTACCTTACTTCCTTTGTGCATCTTCTCTGTTTATCGATCAATTGCATTATGAGATTCGTTACGCAAATTAACCACTACAAATTAGACGGCGTATTATAATCCTGTTAGTAATCGACAGATATTTGTTTCAGTAGTGATACAAATTCATATTTCCAATGGATTATAGCTTTCACTCTTCTATTTTCTTTACATTCAGATACACAAAACAATGTAACTCAAGTGATCTTTTGCAACGATTCACAGGGAACTTCATACGAGAACATGACTATAATCGTACAAAACTATGTTGAAGGCTTGATATCAAAGTATCCTTACTGGAACAGAACTTTAGGCGCTGATCACTTCTTTGTCACTTGCCATGATGTTGGTGTAAGAGCAACCGAAGGACTTCCACTTCTTGTTAAAAACTCAATAAGAGCAGTGTGTTCCCCAAGTTATGATGTTGGATTCATTCCTCACAAAGATATTGCTCTTCCTCAAGTACTCCAACCCTTTGCTCTTCCACGTGGTGGTGGTGATGATATTGAAAACAGGTTCTCTGATTCTGTCATTCTAACATTCATTCATATGTTGTAAGATTTTATATAAATAGAATACTAACATTTCTTTTTAAAATTCAGAACAACACTTGGTTTTTGGGCTGGTCATAGAAACTCAAGAATTAGAGTGATTTTAGCAAGAACATGGGAAAATGACACAGAACTTGATATTTCAAACAACAGAATTGATAGATCTACTGGCCCTCTTGTATACCAAAAAAGATTTTACAGAACTAAATTCTGTATTTGCCCTGGTGGGTCCCAGGTCAACAGTGCGCGTATTGCAGATTCAATACACTATGGCTGTATTCCAGGTATATTTAGAAAAAAAAGAAAAAAAAAAAAAAAACTTTTCTCAAGTCTAATTGTTTGGTGGATTAATTTGCAGTGATTCTGTCTAATTACTATGATCTTCCGTTTAATGACATTCTTGATTGGAGGAAATTCTCTCTCATACTTAAAGAAAAAGACGTATATGACCTTAAGCAAATCCTTAAGGACATTGATAACCAACAATTTGTCACCCTTCACAACAATTTAGTAAAGGTGAAAAAAAGAATACTCTTTTTTACTCTTGTATTGGCTTTTTGGAAATATATTTAAAGAAAGTCTTTTTTACCCTTACAGGTACAGAAGCATTTTCAATGGAACACACCTCCTGTTCCATATGATGCTTTCCATATGGTGATGTATGATCTGTGGCTACGCCATTCTGTAATCAAATACTGAAAAAGACAGGTTTGCCCTTCTACAGGTACTGTTTGAAAACATCAATTTACTGTACACATTTATTCATTTTTTGAACTGGTCATATGTTTACAAACATGTCTAATGTTTAATTCCAATCCTTTGTAAATTTAGCTTTTTGTGGTAGTTTGATTATTATGTTATTAATATATTAATTAAGTCATTTTGTTCCGGTTCATTTTTTTTAAAAGGTCATTGTTTGTTGGATGCTTAAAGAAACTAATTCCTTTTAAAAATACAGAAAAATTGGTGTTCACTTTCAAACCGAAACAGTTGGACAGTTGTAGTTTAATATTTATTTTGAGGTAACCAGATCATTTATTAGTTTAAAAGTTGTAGTGCCTTTACATAATATTTTACAAACTTATAATACATCGAGCCAACATCTAAAACACGTTGAAAATACCACACCTGCGAAAATACCATAAAATACCATCAGAAATAACTGACAACCCTTTCTTTTGAGCAAAATAGTAATTAACAAAAATGGCTAGAAACCTTTTTTAGACACTCAAAAACGAGTAAACATGTATTTTTGTAGAAGGGAAAAAACAACATTTTGCCTATTTTTAGTGTCTAAATGTCAAATGTATACAATATATACAAATATAAGAAAAAAAAAAAAAAAAAGAAGCAGCCTTCATTTGGCCCATTGTAGTATTCTGACACATCGTTTAGGATGTTTCTTATTTTGTTGTGAAATTGGAAATCGAAGAAGAAAAAACCAACTATAAGAGTATACTAATTTGCAAGGAAAATTTTGGAAAGTATGTAATTTTAGTCATTTTCGAAATTTTTTATTTACAAAAAAGTTCCCTAATCTATAGAAAATTTAGGAAATGTCACTATAGTTTGTAAAATTACAATTTTGCAGGGAAGTTTAGAAAAGTGTGCAATTTTTGTCGTTTTCTAAATTTTTAATTTATAAAAATGGTCTCTAATCTATAGAAAATTTTAGAAAAGGTCTCTATAATTAGTAAAATTACTATAATGGTTATTGCTTAATTGCAATTTTATAAAAATGGTCTATGTGATTTATAAAGTTACAAAAATGGTGCATATCTAATAGCAAATTTACAACGATAGTCCTTTTGTTTCAAAAGATTACAAAAGTTGTTCATGTGTTTAAAAAAATTACAATAAAGTCCTCGCCTAATTGAAAATTTCTAGAAGTGGTCCTTTTTTACAAATGTCTTGCAAATTTATAGTAATAGTCTGTCTAATAGTGAATTTATAGACATGTTCACTGTGTTTAACATAAATTACAAAAATGAACATTATGTAAAAGACATTTTACAAAAAAAATGTCGAAAATATAGATTTTAATACATCTGCCGCAACCTCATAGCCCGTCAGACCCATATCGTAGGTCTCAGTGTCTCACCTGCAAAATTGGTGGGTTATATTGGAAAAGTACTAAATTTTGTCTATATCTCAGGAAAAAGTTTAGGATTTTTGGTTAGATTTGTTATTTTCTCAAAAAATAAAAAACAAATTCCGAAAAGACACTAAGTTTTCATGAAAGTTCAATTTTGACATTGTGATATATATTTTTTCAATTAAGACACTAGATTTTAAAAAAAGTTCGATTTTGACACTATATATTTTCAATTTGTTTCAATATTGTTTATTTGACCGGTTAACCTAGTTGCCAGTTGAATGACATAGTGACTTGTCAGTTTTTTATTAGAACTTTCTAACAAGGATAAACCCCACGTAGAACTTTCTAAAGCCCGAACGAGATAATCCTATATGACCAGTATCCAAAACCCTCAAGTCTAACAAAAAGTCAACGGTCAACGGTCAACGGTCAAAGTCAACAGACGAAGTTAGCATCGCTAACTCCCTAGTTGAGCCCAAATCTCCATTAAGTGTTTAATCCATTAAGACATAAGCTATAACTTCCAGGGGTTGTCCCCAACAGTCCCTTAACTCATAAAAACGTGAATTCCATCCAACAATCCGTCCCAAACAAATCTCATGGTGACAAAACTAGTTCCAAAATGAAGATTAACAAACTTGAACTTCATCCAAAACCATAATAAGACTAGGCTAAGGTTTTTCTCATGGATTCAGAAGCAAAAGGAAGAAGAACTCATCCCTTGGTTCCTAATCCCACCTTATTCCTAGAAATAGAGCCATCAGCGTCTCAGGAAATTCTTACAAGTATCATAACACCAATTTCACTCAAGATACACAATGATAGATTAGATCACTTACAAGAGTCCCAAAACTGGGAGCAAATATGATTTCCTTCACCAAGATACATTCCTAGTATTCTTGCTCCTTCATTCCCAAACATCCTTCAAAACTCCATAGTATGAACCAAGAACACAAGAGAAGGCTTGAGAGAGTTTCTATGGTGTTTTCAAAGGTTCTAGAGGTAAAATGACGGACCCCAAATAAGTTGTAAACTCAAAAAATTACTAAGTTCCACGAAATAAACAATTTTTCCTGCTCAAAAACAGTTAGCGGCGCTAACTTCCAAGTTAGCGTCGCTAACTTCAGATGCTTCCAAAACACCGCAGCTTTTCCAGACAGTTCGCGAATTTTTCGGGATTTTGCCACATTAGCGGCGCTAACCCTTAGGTTAACGACGCTAATGGACTATTCCCTATTTTCTTAATTTTTGTTTTCTATTTATCCGCTATCTCCTCAATACCTGGTTTCGGGTTTTACGCTTTGACTCTTTAAGACTCGGAACTTGACTTTTCAGGATTAGGGTCTTACATTTTTAAAGAAAAGAAAATAGCTAACACACAATACATACATGCACGATGCATGCTTTAAAGCATCAACTCAAACGTTAGCATACCTATATTCACACACAATGCTTTAATTTTTCAACATCTTCTATAGAAATGGCTCACACCAACCTATAAGCTTTTCACCTGGTCTGGAAGCAGCTTCCCTCTAATTTAAGTATTGTTAATTGTCATTTTCTGCTTAATACTTTTGACGAAAATACAAAAACTTCCTCAACTTTGAACATGTTTGTGAGAATCTAATTCTTATATTTCGAGCGCAAATCTCACACCTGATCTTTATATTATCATCTCTACTTACTTTATTAACTTGACTTATTGCATTGGTGGTGGGATTCCATTGAGGAGCAATGATGTGTAAGAATGAGAATATTTTTGTGAGTGATTAGATTTCTACCTAGACAATCTGGGTATGGCCATACACTTCATCTTATTTGATCCTAGCAAAAGGGCCCAACCAAAAACTTAATGTAATATGTTCAAGATTCATTGGATGATGCAATATTTAATCGTATGAATAAATGTGATTTTTTCGATCTTTACAATGATACATCCATCCCAAAGATGTTTCCAAAACCTTTACAATAGTCTTGCACACGATCACTCCCATAACCATAATTGACTAAGGACTATTTGAGCAAACAAGTTATTTAAATCCATTTATCGTGCTCCTTAACATCATAACAAATGGCAAGTAAGGATGACAATGTATCCGACTATTACAAGTTAATAGAGGATTTATGAAGATAAGAAATGCACACATGATTGAGGGTAATGACATGTTGCTAGACATTAACACTATCTGTACAGTTGGATGTTGTATTGCTTATATAAGTGGAAATTTGTTGAAAATTGTGTGTGATGAATAAACATATTAACTATAATATTGATTATGTATGGTTATAAGGTGACATGCTAAAAATTTTAAAAGATACTATATAATTTTTTTTAATATTTATTCATAAATTTTATTGTTTATCAACTTAAAATAAATAAAGAAAATCGAATAGTTATTTATTAGATCAAAGAACTAAATAAAAAGTTTATTTAATAAATAATAAAAGAGTTTTTATTACTTCCTTTTTAGTAATAGGTTTAGTTTAATCGATGGACCATTAAAAGGCTTTGGACGCCTTGTCTATCAAGAAAGGTATTTAATGAATAAATCGGTTAATCAAGGAATCAACCCAACAATTTTCAAAACCTTAATCCTTCGCGCCTTTAGACCAAAAATCGGCGACTCTTTTCATTCTCTTGTGTTCGATACAACCAAGAAAGTAAGCAAGATAGAGAATGAGTATTTGATCAAGTTAAGATCTAGTAGTCCCTTAGGTTGACTTGTGTGGATACTTAATATGTGTTTCCTATATAGATTGTGATCTCCTATGTTTCAAGGGTGTGTTTCTATGAACACTATTAGTGTTTTAGTTGATAAAATTATGTATAATTGGATACCGGTTTGAGGTTGATTAAAATTTTGATTTGTCACTTCTGCTATGTTAATTGCTTTCATAAGTGTTATTGATTACATAAAAATCAAACATAAACAACAAGGAGATAGAAGATTGCTACTTTATAAGCTTCTCTTAGATGAATTTGATTTGGAACACTATTAGATCTTCAATTTAGCTTCCAATTCCATCTACGAGCTCTCAAGATCGATTTCCCTTTAAACTCTCAATATCTAGACGTTTCAAATGAACGGGAAATGGAGTTAGCGGATCTTAGATGTCACATTTTCATATTTGGTAAGATTCATCCCCCAATTTCTTAATTTTTTTTTACTCTGATCCCAAAACGACATTCAATAGCATTTCTAACTTAGAAACTCTAACATAAGCGCTAAGTGTTAATATATTAATAGTTTAGGTTTAAAACCTAGCGTACTAGGTTAAGTCTAACTGTCTAAGTCTTGTCTAAGCTAACATAATTGGCAAAAATAGTCCCTCAACATTCAAAATTTTAATTTACCTCCAAAATGACTTTCCAAGTAACATTTCTAGCACCTTAACTTCTAATTCAACCCCAAAGTAATAAATTCTTAAAATTAATTTCTTATTATAATTAAATGGATTTACCTTAGTGGTGGGATTCCTTAATTCCCAAAGTCGAAGCTTTAAATTCAACTTTCAACTAAACAATCCTTTACGTTTTAGTTGAATTAGGTTATATTGACATAAAATAAAATTATTAAATTCGATAATTTTTTGATTTATTTAATGTACAAATTCACTTAAGGGTTAAACTTTTAGTCCAAAGCAAACATATAATCTTTCTAGTTATGAACTTGCTCTTTCTAGAGATTGAATATTGTCGATAATCTCATTGTCAAAATGACTCATCTAAGTCCAACTTCATAATCTCTTCCATCAACAACATGAATAATTGTTTACCTAAATATTGCATGTTCTCCATGATTTCATTAGGCACGTCGTGACTTATTATTACCAGAAAAATTGGTCACTATATACATTTGAATAACTTTTTTTAGTTTATATGTGTATTTGAACATTTTAAATAGTTATCTAATTTTGACATTGACTTAGAATTTGACTTGTTTAACATGCTATTCGAATTTAGAGGTCAACAATATATTTTTTGAACACTTTAAACTGACATTTAAATAATTCCTTACCAAATGTTGACATTATCCATAATTGTAATTATAATAATAATAATAATTATTATTATTTAAAGTAGACAAGTTGTTACGATAAATTGATAATCAAGTTTATAAAAGTCGATCATCTAACTGGTTTTCTTTAGTTTTTAGTTTTTTAACGGCAGACAAATTTTATAAAAGAAGCTAGAAAGATGCTAGCGCAAAAAGATACAACATTCGAGAGAGTATGAATCTCCGTTGTACATTACGAGATTAAACGATAACTACAAGAGCAACCACTATAATGAAAAACGCCATATAGTGTATCTGGAAAATGTGTAGATGATATCGAAGCCCGTCTATCATTATACGAAAAGAAGTGCGTCTAAACATAGACCTCCATCATGAGAAGCATCTCAGTATCGTGTGCAGAAGTACCACTCAATTCTTCCTGAAGCGAGAGCAATTGAACCTCATCATGGAAGAAATTTAGAAATCCTCACTTGTGAAGTTGCATTCCTGAAATGCAATGCCCTACGTAACTAATGTGATAGGACCCAAAGTTGCCTTTAGTTTTGAGTTATAGGACCCGATTAACATTCATTGGCGAAACTACTATCGGCTATTAAAACATAGATTCACATAATAAAACATGTGTATAATACCTACACTTTTTTTAAGATTACCCATAAAACATATGTTCTTAAAATAATTATTTAAAATGAATAATAGATAACTATAATTCACGTGGCAACATTTTTCTTACGAAATATACATATTGTTGCAAGGATATGTTTTCCTTATTGCCAACTGCATAACGACACAAAACGAAAGTATCGGTTGGATAAGTTCCAATATGTTGATCTAATTCTGGAATCAATAAATTCAAACGAAGCCACCGTTATCGTTTACACTTACGCCAATGGTTACCACCGACTCCGACCGCCGTAAGCAACTTCATGTGGCTATGTTCCCATGGCTTGCTTTCGGTCACATCATCCCTTTCCTTCAACTTTCTAAATTCATAGCCCAAAAAGGTCACAAAGTCTCATTTCTTTCCACGACGCGAAATATCCAACGTCTCCCCACCCTTCCTTCACACCTGTCGCCACTTATAACCTTTGTTCCACTCACTCTTCCACGTCTTCACCAGTTGCCACAGGATGCAGAGGCCACCATGGATGTCCGCACTGAAGATATACAATACCTCAAGAAGGCCGTCGACGGCCTTCAACCGGAGGTCACTCGGTTTCTCAAGGCAGAATCTCCAGACTGGGTTCTTTATGATTTTGCTCCCTACTGGGTACCGGAGATCGCTGCTGGCCTTGGCATCTCGCGAGCTTTCTTCTCCATAGTCAACCCATGGTTCTGCGTTTTTTTGGGACGGTCGCCGGAGGGCATGATAAATGGTTCGGATGATCGGACATCGGTGGAGGATTTCCTGGTCCCACCCAAGTGGGTTCCCTTTCCTTCGAACATATGCTATCGGAGGCATGAAGCCAACTGGATGGTGAGTGGCAGTTCTCCTAATGCTTCTGGGGTTTCAGATTTATATCGTATGGGTATGGCTTTGAAGGGTTCTAAATGTGTGTTTATAAGATATTCCTACGAATTTGATCCCCAATGGTTAACCCTTTTAGAGGAGCTGCACCACCTCCCGGTGGTTCCAGTGGGCTTAATGCCACCGGCGACAGCCGCCAAGGTCGGAGATAAGGAAAATGACACGTGGTTAACCATCAAGAAGTGGCTCGACCGTCAACAAAAAAGTCATGTGGTGTACGTGGCATTAGGAAGTGAGGTCATGCTGAGCAAAACCGATGTCGGTGAGTTAGCCTTGGGTCTCGAGCTCTCTGGGTTGCCATTCGTTTGGGCTTTCAGAAAACCGGCAGGTTCTACCGAGTCAGACTCGGTGGAGTTGCCAGACGGGTTCTTGGAGCGAACTCGTAACCGTGGGATGGTGTGGACGAGTTGGGTACCTCAGTTACAAATACTGAGTCATGAGTCGGTGGGTGGTTTCTTGACTCACTGTGGTTGGGGGTCAATTGTGGAAGGGATAATGTTTGGTCACCCTCTGATAATGCTTCCATTTTTGGTGGACCAAGGCTTGAATGCGCGAGCACTGGTTGACAAAGGTGTAGGAATTGAGGTGCCAAGAAATGAGCAAGACGGGTCCTTCAGCAAGAACTCGGTGGCTCACTCGCTGAGTTCAGTAGTGGTTGAAGACGAAGGGAAGGTCTACAAGGCAAATGCGATGGCATTGAGCCGAATATTTGGCGACATGAAGCTACAACAAAAGTATGTAGACGACTTTGTAGACTATTTGGAAAAACATATAGGCCCTAAAATGGCCGTTGAGGTTTGTTTAAATGGTTGAATAAATGAAGATAACATGGTTATTAGGTTTATTTATCTGATTGAATAACAACCATGATGAGCAGTTGAAGTATTTGGTAAAATTAGTAAGATATTTTCCGTCTTTAGGCTGTATCTTCACTTTGTATACGAATAAAAGGTTTTAATTAAGAGTTGTGTCATGTGTGTTTCTCATATGTGTTTTGTATATGTACTTATGTAGAGATATAAGTAGTGTGTATCTCATATGTGCTTTGTATCTGTATATATATAATGAGAAATTCACTACAGAAAATGATTAAATGGTATCTTTTGGAAGAAGATTATTAAGCTGTGTAAACTCTCTCAAGAGATTATATATCTCTCTAACAATTAGCAACTAATTTGTTCATATACATGTTTTAGAATTTTGAAACAGAGAACTGGTTTTGGTCTACCGGATGTCGTCTCTTTTGTTAACCATTGGGTGATGAGTTCGATACCCTTTTACCTTCTTCTAATCGACACCTCATGATTCCTCAATTTATGTTTTGTTTCTTGGGATTTTGGGTTTTCCGAGTTTGCTTTTTGATTTTCTCCACATCATGCTTCTTCTTCTATCTCTGCTCCACATCTGCGCTTTGAAACTTCAGCTTATCGCCTTCTCTCTTAAAGAAACCGATCAGATTTTATAAGCATGATTTTAGAAGCGATTCATAGAAGCGATTCAGATACATCAAGAGTGGTCAACTATTATTTCTTATACAAGCCGCAATCCCAGACATCAGATTTTATAAGCATGATTTTAGACCAAAAGGCACATGAGATTTTATAAGCATGATTTTAGAAAAAAAATAATAAAAAATTTTAGGTATCTTTATACCAACAACCAATGCTTGAGTGAACTACAGTGCCTTCACTAAAACAAAGTACACCGACGACTCCCATCATTGTTTTCTTTTTGTTGATTCAGTAATTTTGTTCTTTGATTTTGAGATTTTTTTTTACCATATCGTGCTTGATGAATCCCAGGTAGGTTCGGTTTGATTTTGAGATTTCTTTAAGTAGGTGCGATTTTTAACCATTTTCTTGTTGGTACTAAAGTTCTGATTTCTTGCATTTACAACTTATATTGTCGAATTGATTCTTCATTAAAGCTTTATCACATTTTCATTTAAAACTTTATCACATATAGATTGGCGGGGCCTGCTGCTGGAACAATCGAAGAACAGGAGTGTTGCGACAATTGGTTCATATTTTTGTTAGGATTTCATTTTTTTATTTACCCATTACCAGAAAATTTGTTCATTTATCCTAGTTTCACCAAAACATTGCAAGCGTAATGTGATATTGGGACAATTATTGACGTTGTTATTGTACAATTCGTAGCTGGGATACACTACACATGTCACGATGTAATGAGGTTTTGCATTTTGGCATATAGAAAGTATACAAAATTGCCACGATATATTGAGATGACAAGTGTGACATGTGCAATGTTTCTTCAGATGTAAGCTATTTTAGACAAAGAATTTGGTGTTTAACATGGAACTGCTTCAATGTGCATTTAATATAATAAAAATATTGATATTCAAAATCATAAGGGTTTGATAATTTTGGTGATTCATGTGTTAAACATAATATCATTAGAGGTATAATCCCAAAAAGAGTAACAAGTATACACAAGGTTGTTATCAAAAGCTTAGTTCAAGTCCCAAACTATTACATCAATTGTTTACAACTATTATACAAAACCGGGTTTACTTCATATTTCAAAGTAATAAAAGTAAATCTAAGTCACAATCTAAGTCCATGTGTAGCTATCCCTCCATGTTCCGCTTTCCACGGTCACAACTGCCAGAACCTAACACAAATCACAGTAACAAATAATTTATGAGCTTTAAAAGCTCAGTGAGTAATTTAAGATTAGTTGAATCGCATCATTTATCATCTCATTTAATTGTATCTCAATGGACTATCTCAGTCCATAGTGTGTCTCACACACTATTCATCTTTCTTCTATATACTCAAAAATTTAGTTATATTCAACCAAATCAAATCATAGTCTACTTCATAACTGAAAACAACATCAGATCAAAGCATAATCATCAATAAATAACTACTCACCTGTTGTAGTATCGGTATGTGGAACTCCTGCACCTCGTGTATGCTCCTGCCTAGCCTTAGCTGTAGCATAACAACTCATTTTCATTACTCAAATGAAAAACAATCTTAACTACACTCAATATTCATCACAATCAAGGAACTTGTATCATTTAAGCAAGTTATAATCAAAGGATAGCAATAATATCAAAGTTGTAGCTTTCAATTTCATCATTTAAACACATGTAACCCTAGAAATGCAACAATCAACATTTCTTTAGCTTGGGTCTCGAATTAGAACTCACATACACAGTCTAATCCAAGTAAACTCACTCTAATTCGTGCTAATTGAAAGCGGTTCATCAAAACCACAAGGAACCATTTCAAATCCAATGATTCAACCGTTGGAATAAGATAAAAATCAAAGAGAATTACCTTTCAAGCTCAAAGAACTAAACTCTAGCTTCAATTCGTGATCAATAAGCCTTAATCTCGACTTAGAAGGGTTAGAATCGCTTTTCTAGGGTTTGGGAGTGTTTTGATCGAAGTAGAAATAACCCAAAATGAAAAGAAATAGTGTTTTAAAACAGATCTGTGCCGATTACACGACCCGTGTAAAAGTTACACGGCCCGTGTAACTCACGGTATGAATTTAGAGTTTGGTCTGCAGAACTACACGACCCGTGTCAATATTACACGACCCGTGCTATACATTTTACACGACCCGTGTCAATATTACACGACCCGTGCTGCACATGTTAATTTTAGTCTACAGAACTACACGACCCGTGTCAAAAATGACACGACCCGTGTAATTTACGGTATGCTCAAAACATTTGCAAGGAACTCCTACACGACCCGTGTAACTCCTACACGACCCGTGTAACCTCTTTTAGCATTTTTTTAACTTCAATTTCCTTCCAAATGAAATTCTAACTACCCAAACTCATGAAATAATCTAACAAATCTTAATTATACCAAGATTAACTCAAAAATATCTAAATTTTAATAACACGGTATTACAATTACGACCAACCCATAGAAAACCTCTCTCCTGCCCTAAATTATATTTCATCTCCAATATCTTTTTCCCGATCGTGGCGGTGCCTCTTCTCAGTCGAATTGTGTTTGATAAATTCCATACCGTGGTGCTCGTCCTCCGATCTTGGTGGTGCCTCTTCTCGGAAGAATTGTATTGAATAAGTTCCGGATCATGGTCTCGTTCTTTCTTCTTTCCTTAGCACACTATGAATTCCTTTTATTTCATTTCTTCACTCCAAATCATATGTCGATTGCTCCCTTCTTTCCTATATTGTTTCAGGTTATCACAATTTCAATTTAGAATAATTACGATGGGAAGATCTAATAGTGGTACTATCTAATTTGGATTTTTCCTTCCTGCACACCTTGTGTTCGACAAAATGACCTGTAGAATAATCATCAACTTGTTTCCATCAGTGAAGTTCGTATGGTTTGAATTTGTAAACGGTGACTTCATCTTGAGGGACGTAACCGCCAATGATCCGTAACCGGTTGAAATAGGTTAAAGGATTAAATGAACATGTAATATTTGAGTTCGTACCATTATAAAACAAAAAAATAACTTGAGGGACCTTTTATACCAGAAGCACAGAGTTGGATGGACTATAGTCTAAACTTATATGCATAATAATTCAAAATTCATAAAAAAACAATGCATTTTTTGCAATTTTACACCGCCGGGTTCCAAAATAATGTACATTTTATACCATTGTTTTAACGGACAAAGCCCCATTTCTTTTAAACTGTAGGTACATTTTACTTGATCAGTTATTTAAACCGACACCTATGTATTTGCAACATACAAACTTCCACTCAAAAAGTGCCAAACTGCCAATCCAGTTACATGGGTAGTTTTGCGAGAGGATTGTATGGATACGATATAAATGGATCGAGCAATGCAAATCATTTTAAATTAACGAAATGGTCTAAGATAAGACTTTTCAAAAGTAGCTCTATATCGTTTTGATATTTATAAAAGGTTTACTAGAGGGAAAACATTGTGTAAAAGAGTTTATAAATAGGAAACCAAGTAAATTTTAGTCAAAATAATTCAAAAGACACAAAAAAATTGCAATTTTTAACAATCCAATATAAGAAAAATGTTTTATTTTGGACTAAAAGAATAAATTATAGGTGTCGCTGTTTATTTATAGATGTGTTGATTTAGGTAATCATTTATAACGCAGATAACTTCATAAATCATTTTGTTTGAGTACAAAACATGTTAGATATCCTTTGATATAAGACGTAATATGGGACCAAGTAGTAATATATTAATTCTTATTGGTTTATCACAAAGGATAAAAGATCAATCATATAATCCACGAATTCCAAACGAGAGATAAAAGATAAATTCTTTTACCTAACTTAGTTCCTTGTAAGAAATTTAAAAGTGGAGCTCAAATAGTCAAGACGACCTCTATTTTGAAACTATTAGAAAAATTAGAATCAAAAGAATAGAAACATTACTGATTTGGAGTCAAATTGGAGATTTACATTTTATTATTATACATAATAAATGATGGGGTTTCTTATGGTAACTCCGTCTTAAAAAATCTTCTAAAAACCTAAATTTAACTGAGAAAATGGCAAACCAATTTAATTCAAAAAGCAGTTATTTCGGGCTTCCTTTGGAACTAATCTATGACCAGAATATGATATTATTTTAAAAGAAACTAATCGTCAAAAGAAAAACTATTTGTAGAAAAAAAAACTAATCATCGCAAGCTAATTATTCTTCGAACTGAAATCCGCATTCTACGGGTACTCCCACTAGTGTGTGTTTGTATGTGTGAATATCTATATCTATACATACTAATAAAGCAACCATTTTAATGTCATATGACATATTTTTAGACCTTTATTTGCCACATGGCATCCTCATATGTCCTCTAAATTTGATTTCCCGCTCATTCTAATTTAAGTATTCAATTAATTGTTTTATCATATCCTAAAAAATAGGCTTGAATTCTAACTATAATTTAGCCAGCATTTCAGGAATATTATCGGTTATTTCCACATACCCTATCCTTCATCTCAAATCTCACAACTTCTCATTCCTTCAAACTCTCCGTCTTTCTCTCCAACCGCCATTATCACAATGGCAACGACAACCGCTTCCCTTACCGGCACTGTTAGTGTATCCCACATTGGTGCGACACGGTCCTATAAGTTTGTATATATGTTGGAGTCTCCCCTCTCTCCATAAGGGCTCTTTTGGAGAGACACTCTTGGACTCCACATATATTTACATGGTATCAGAGCCGGTGTCCCGCACCCCCGAACCTCATCGAGCCTACGTCTCTGAGGGGGAGTGTTAGTGTATCCCACATTGGTGCGACACGGTCCTATAAGTTTGTATATATGTTGGAGTCTCCCCTCTCTCCATAAGGGCTCTTTTGGAGAGACACTCTTGGACTCCACATATATTTACAGGCACCATGGCCAGCACCACCGTATGCAGTCGTAAGCCACCACCACCCTCACTACTACCCTGTAATGTTACCGCGCCCCCCCTAAGCACACCTCTGAACCCTAATCTATCCACCTATTTCCATCCGCACCATCATCGACTTTCACCAACATCCGGGCGACGGTGCCTCCGGTCGACTGAATAACGCTACTAATGCCTCATATATTGATGTCCCTTATGTCAAATTTGTTGAATCTGCCGATGCTAGGGTCATTCCTCTCATCTATAACGAACCTTCGGAGGTTCTCCAGAATGTAATTTCTCACGTCTCCAATCTATAATTCCTTTTCCGAAATTTCAACCGAATCGATTAATCGCCATCGAATATAAAAAGAACTTTGAAATTTAACCCCTAAAAGTATCTGATCTAATTAGTTGGATCCATAAGCGATTAAAGATGTCAGCTATTTACTTGCAATTTTAACTTCTTGAAGGTATATTTTTTTCCCTTAAATTTGTAATAGTTGGTCTGACAGCACCATGGCTCATTTTGGGGTTGATTCCATTTACTATGCCGAATGCCATGATTACTATCATGATTTTTACAAATCTAATGATTTGAAGATATTCGTATTGTATTTCCCAGTGTATTATGATACTTAAATGGGTAGCCATTTGCTTATATGATTTGGCAGGAAACAGTGGCAGCCTTAGAGGGTTTAGAAAAGGATCACATTTATGGAGGTATAATAGGAAGATGCACAACATGATGCCTTTGCTTCATTACATCATCATTAATTGTCATGCACTCATGCTTTTCTTGAAATGTATTGTTTCATGGATGTATTCGTGTTGCTTCTTTTTTCAGGTTAAATGGAGATGGTAGCAACATAATCATGTTGACACAAAAGAATAAGAAGGAATATAAAGAGAAAAGTTTGAAGCAGGTTGGGATTTGATTTTCAACCATTGTTACATGTTGTTTTGCAATGTTTTAATAAACAAATAAACGAAAGTGCGATGCTAGTTCTTTGTTTTACAATGTTTTTATTTTATTTTTATTTTGTGAATTATTAGCAGAATTGGGAGATCAAACGTAGGAGGATATGGTAGTAGTAGCAGGAGTTCAATGTCTGGACATGATTCTCATGGTCTTTACAGCAACAATAACCTCCAAGGCATGTCATATGGTGGCGGTTATTAGCAAAGTACAAAGGAATGCAAAATTGATTAGAATAATTGGTAAAATGTATGTGGGTTTGTTTGAAGTAAAAAAGGAATTAGTAAAGGGAAATTGATTATCATTATTGTTGAAACTTACTTAGATGATAATTAGGCAATTAAAGAGGTAATTAATGAAAAGCCAATATTTACAATCGAGGAAGAAACTTACCCAATGATAATGATGCACTTAAAGATAGGCAATTAATGATGAAAAATCTTTTGTACACAAATGTCTATGATCGATTGTATTTATTTTCCAAAAAAGATAGGCAATTAATGATGAAAAATCTTTTGTACACAAATGTCTATGATCGATTGTATTTATTTTCAAAAGATTTATACAGAGATTAGCATATTGGTTAAAATGAAGATATTGAAAGATGGATAAAATTACTCTACTATAGAAAGAAGGAGAGACTACTTGTAGCAAGAGGTAGCTATGAGGATTTAAAGCAAACGTCATGGGAGTGTAGAATTATTCAAAGTCAACCTTGCCAAAAAAATGTTGTTGGTTTTCTGTGTGGTTGATCATCGCATAGGTTCTACGTAAAAACAAAAGTCACTCCTAAACGATAATCAAATCAAATTTTTACAAAAAAATTAATTATCTAACCAAATTTAACTTGATGTACTTTCATTTTTTGTATTATAGCATACCACTGTTATTTCATTCTATTATAGCATTGCAATATTAGATTTTTTTTTCATATAAGACATTATACTTTGAGTAAGCCCCCTAATGATGACCTTATAGCTTGAGCAAAAGTAGCTGCAATTAACGATGTACTTTTACTTTTAACCGAAAACAGCGTTGTGCCATTAAAAGCCAAGTTTGATGGATTCCAATAATTAATCCTTATATTTTTTTTGATTATTTTACTTTTTATTTTGTAGTTGGGGATCCGGGCATGTGACGGTGGAGATTTCAGGATTTACGTTGTGGCTAAACTCAACGCACAATCTATTATGAAGATATTTATTTGAATTAAAAAAATGTTGCTTTATGTAATGCTCAAACATGGATTTCTGGAAAATAGTAAACATTTAACTAACTACACTACAAGTAATTTCTACATGGTTATAGCATTGTACTTTCAACATTTATCTTAAAGGGCATTGAAGTTCGATAAATCTACAAATTATAGGAATGAGAAATTGCTTTTTTATTAGGCTTAGATTTTTTAAAGTACAATGTTGTAATACAAAAAAGTTTAAAAGTACAATGCTTGGTTGAGTAGTTTTCTATTTTTTCAATATATTCATTTTCAATATGTGGTACTAATGACATTTGTAAATTTAGTCATTATTTTGTCAAAACATTTTTTTTTCATTTTTTTCCATATAAAGGTATTGGACTATGAAAAATGTACCTACTTCTAGCAACGTATTATTATTTTTCTTATCAGAGACACTTAATCGGAAACATAGTTGTGTAAAATTTAGGCCACGAAGATAAAGAGATGGTGGAATTGTTACCAGGAACCCTGAATACTTTGGTATGTCTTAGTTAGTCTATAGCCGAATAAAGTGGTCCAGAAAAGGACAATGTGATTAAATAAAATAATTTTCTTATTATATAAGTTTTTTTTATTGTCAACCATATAATACACGGGTTTATAAACTAGTATATATATAAAGTCGAGATCATTAGAGAACACTAAAAAATGAGAGAACCTAAGAACTATCTAAATTTTTTTTTCTACACAATATTTTTCAAAAAGATTATACCAAATCTTTTGTACATTAGCAATTAGAATATTTTAAAAAAAATCTATTTTGTTTGTATGCATATACGTATATGTATATGCATATGCATATGTGTGTGTGTGTGTGTGTGTGTGTGTGTGTATATATATATATATATATATATATATATATATATATATATATATATATATATATATATATAACTATGATTAATTGAGGACTAAAAAAAGATTGAGAACTTTTTTTTGGAAACGGCAAGGTAATTTTATTAAACCCAAACCTTAGCAAGTACCAACGAGGGAAAAACAGGAAAAAAAACATAAAACAAATTAAAGTTATATGGGGCAACTATTCCAGTTTACCTAGTTACAATTTTCACCTCTACCCCTATGTTTCACCCACCCATATACTATAGTACCTATGATCTCCATTGTTTTCCTTAGGGAGGTAGGAGTCCTGTTAGATGCCTTGTCGTTTCTAGATTTCCAGATACACCAAATTGTTACATATATGATGGAAGCAAGAGTCTTTCTTTTCTTTGGGCAATGTCCCCAGTTTGCTGCAAATTTTACAACCTCCGTCATTTTTGAAAAAGACCAAACACCCAGACCACACCAAGTAAAAACTTGTCTCCATCTTATTTTGAAAATTCACATCGGATGATAACGTGGTCTGCGTCCTCTTCGTCCTCGTTACACATGGGGCACTCCAAGGAAGGAAGTATTAGACCCTTTTTTGAGAACTTGAGATCAAATCTGATCCATTAATGATGTTAGATCTAGGGTTACTATTAAATGTGTATTTTGTATTTATTAATACATTTGAATTAAATTATATTAATTTAAATATTACATAAGGGTATTAGAGTAATTATATGTTATTTTAAATTTATCAACTCTTATAATCTCTCTTTACCTCTCTATAACTAGGGTTATTCACGGCCACCACTTCACGCCTTCAAAACTATCGACAACACTTGTATCTCACACCAGCCCTCTCACCATCGTCTACAAACCACCATCACCGTCTCTCACAACCAACTCTATTTTCGTGTACACATAAAAAACGAAAACTTACATAAAAAGGGGTTGTTATTTATTGTTGGAAGAGAAATACGCATGGCAATAAGAGTTGTTACCAATTGTTGTTATTTGCATTATTACCTTGACCTAATTGGAGTTATATCAACGTGTACCCGTAAGAGTTTTTACCAATTTTTTGCTCAATTTAAGAAAGCGTATTTGTTTGTATTTAGGGTTTTATTATATTTAATGAAAATTTTCAACATAGAATCAATGCTAATTCAACATAATAGTTTAGTTTTTATCTTATTTTAATTTTTGTTGTTGCGTAGTTCATTATTCATAACGTCAAGTTCATTATTATATAGACATAATTTTTTGTTATAGTTTTAATCAATAAATAGTTCGTAAAACAAGTTTATTAATCTTTAATAGTTTATACAAAAGGTTTTTTGGCCCACCTGACTTTGTTTACTCTACAAATCATCTTTATCATTGATGCTTATAACTATAATCATTGATGCTTATAATTATAACTTTTCATAGGTTTAATATGGTCATAAATCATTTATGATTATAAATGCGTATATGATTATTTATAATTATAACTTTGGATATGTTTAATATGGTTATAATTATTTTCTGATATCGTTGAATTTGATTTTGCAAGTGTGTATCTAAGAACAACAATGATCATGAGTGTCTCATTTTTGTTTTCATGTATGATGCAACAAGAAATTCGAAGCAAAAACAACGATGTGTGATTTCATTTATGGATACAGTTATATTCATTTATGAATATAACATTTATGAATAAAACTTGAAATCTAGGAATTCAGATGTAACTTTTATTATGTTAATGTTTATTCATGTATACTTAGAGATGTAGTCATCTATGATTATAACTAGATGTATTTTTATTCATTCATGATTAAGAATGTTTTGGAATTTTTATCTTTATATCATTTTCTATTCATTTTATATTTTACAATTGTATCTATTTTTATTTATTTTAAAATTTTAATCATTTATGATTAGATGTATATTGATTTTCGATGAATGAAAGTTCCTAAACATATGAATCAAGTGATACCGGTAAAAAAAGCTTTTTTTATTTATTTTTATAAAAAATTGATTCTTATTAACTATGAATAAAAAAATTAGTTAATTAGTTTTTTTGGTAACTAACTATCAGAATACTAGATTTTAGGAAACTATATTTTTTTTTGTTTTTTTGTTTTTTCACACTTGTTTATTATGTGAAAATACATCAAACTAAATAAATTATATTATTTTTTAAAATGTTTTACAATATTCACAATATAATAAAATTTATAGTTATTAAACTGTGAATATTATAACGTAAATTGTTTTTTTCTTTAAAACACATCAACATTGTTATGTAATAACAAAGGAAGGATAATTATATATTTTTATGTGTTTGGTAATTTAATTTTGATGAAAAACAAGTGTTAAAAATAAAAAATACAACATTATTAAACTGTAAAATAGTGGTTCTCACGGTTCTCAACCTTTTAGTGGTTCTCATTTGAACCATTTCCTATATATATATATATATATATATATATATATATATATATATATATATATATATATATATATATATATATATATATATATATATATATATATATATATATATATATATATATATCACTATGACTCTTACTCTGAATTAACTATTTCTCGCACTAAGTTGGCTCCCAACCTTAGAAATTTGGATCACCAAATCCAGTTAGGAATTGGGAAGTGATGTAATGATCGAGAAATAACTAACTAACTAGGGTCGCATGATCTTTGTTGTTAAAAGGGTGCACTAACTTTTTGTCCATTTTAAAAACCTTGAGGGCCACCCGCATGCCCAACAAATAGTATTACACTAAGCCTCGAATTGCAAATTGGTTCCTTAACCATGGGGTATTATCAGTATCTTCAATTGGGTACTCATTTTTAACCTTTGTTTCTGATCTAGTGTTTTTTTTTTATCAAATTCATATAGTTATTAGTTGCATCACTTTAGTTTTTAGATGTGATATTTTTGCTTTTGGGTCACGAGTATGGAGCTATCTTCTTGATAGTAGAAGATATTGATCTTTTAGTTCTTGTTATTACAATTATAAAAGACATTTTTGTTTCATTGACAATAATATTATCTTAATATCCTTATTTTATCCTGGTTATGTAACCCATATTTGGCCAACAGAAGTTGTGAGAGTAACTAACCAAATAAAAGGAACGTCGACAAGAACCACCAAAATCAATTCCACCTTTTGTTCTCTAATGTAAAATAAGAATTTGATGGTTAAAATCAATGGTAGCAAGTGGATTACATTTGAAACATTACTCGAAAAATGTGTCCAAGCGGAAATGTTAAAGGTACAAGGGGTATATTAGAAAAGAATGATAGTTAAGGGGTATTGACTCTAGAAATAAATAAAAGGGATTCTGTTAAACTTACTTCTCCAACTGAAGTGACATGATCAAAATTGGTGGTGTGGTTGGTGGTGAATTTTTAATTCTTATGTATCACAATGTTATTATCAATTATCCTTTTTTTAGCATCAAGAAAATTGGTTAAGCATGTGGATGAGTAGAAGGTTTAGTTCACCCACTTGTATTACCATGTCTCCATAAATACGACTTAATGATGAAATAATAATAATAATAATAATAATAATAATAATAATAATAATAATAATTAGAGATACAAATATAAAATCTGAAGAACAAATAATATATTTTATTGTACTTGATTAAAACAATATCGAGATTAATATTTCTCGAAAACAAATTATTCTTGTTTTTTACATATCCATTGAGTTCCACAATAGACAAATTTCACATAAAGAATATAGTTTTAGTTATTTTTTAAAAAGGTTTTTTAAAATTAACTGTTTTGGGCATATGTTGTAAGTCTGTAATACTATTAGTAACTTAAGACGGCCAAATGTGTTACTGAAGCTCTATGACGGACTGGCAACAAACTTAGATAGCGTTTGATATGCAGTAATCGAAAAAACAATAAAATGGAGTATTCATTCGGAATGAAAAAGATCATGTTTGATTGCTCGAAGAAATGGAATTGAGCATTCCTCACTGAATGCGATTTCTTTTATTTGGCTGAATTTCATTCCATGTGAGAGGAGTGTTTTTTTTATTAACTCATGGAATGGAATGATATATGATACAATTAAATTACTTTTTTTATAATATTCAATAAATATCATTTTTTTAAGAAAAATTCAAATCTAATTAACTTTTTTATTTTTAAAAATTAAATAATCTTTTATCATATTTATATTTTAAGATTTTACGAGATATTGTTCTCTTTATTTTGTAATTTTTTAAAAAAAATTATAGATAATTCTTTTTCAACTATTTGCAGAACAGATGATACATATTTTGAATGAAATAAAAAATGTTTATACGTAATTTATTTAAAGATATATCTTTATTTAATAAAATTATTTTATAAAATAATATTTTTCCTTTATTATCAAATTTATTGTATTTTGTTTTCTATATATTAATAAAAACACTATGTTTGAATGACTTATTTGATTCTTTCCAGCCAACCAAACCTGATAATAGAATATAATGATTCATTTCATTACATTGCTCATTCCATTACGCCATCTATTTTCATTCTTTCATGAATCCATTCAGTCGTACCAAACACACCCTTAGTTTGTTGTTGAAGAGCCCTTTAAATAAGGGACGAAGTTTTTGTTGCTATTTGTCTCGAGCTTTAACAAATCCACAATATTAGCGACTTACTTAGCAACCCTTTTCATCGGTTGCTATTCTTGGGGGATATTTAGCAACAACATTTTTTCATTCCGTGGGTATTTTCAAGAGAAATTAGCAATCAGTTTGTAATTGCTACTAATAATATACAATAATATGTTTTCTAGAACACATTCATATAAACTAAAACTCAAAATTCAAATATATAATACAAAATAGAAGTTACGCATATTAAAACAATAACTCTTATGCAATATACTAGAAAATTATTTACGTATTGTATCAAATGCAACAAGGGAAACATAAACATAAACACCAACAAATTCAGGTACATCCTAGTTGTTAGAATATGTTTTGGTGATCGTGGATACTTCGAGATTGTCTTTGTAATCATCAGTGGTCATGATAATTTCTGTATTTAGTCTTATTTTAGCTAGGTTTTAATCATATTGTAATTATGTTGAAGGCTAACTTCATTGATAAATTGATTTAAGGTACAAAGCCTTTGGGCATCGTTTTTCTTCTTCCCCTTTGATGTTCAATTGATTGAAATGGTTTATAACTTCTTCCTATTCGATGTTCAATTGATTGAAAATGGTTTATAACATGGTATCGGAGTGTATTGTTCATCTGATCATTGAATCGTTGCAAATATGTCGCACTTCCTGCTACAATTGAAAACTTTAATGCTCAAAATTGTTGATTCCTTATATCTTGTGACAATTTACCTTACTGCTCGATTAGCCACCACTGATGTCTCGGTCCCTGTTGATTTCATGCATCTCATGCAACTATGGCCTCTATCATTGGCTACTTCCCATGCATCACCATCCACAACAACATACATTTCATACATCTCATTCAATTGTGGCTTCCATCATTGGCTATTTCCCATGCATCACCACCCACAATAACATACAAGTCTCACCATGAACTTGTTAAGGTGTGGGGTCTAATTGGAGCATCCTAAGCAGATCAACAATTTGAAGCAATATTGTCTTAAATAGATCAGGAGTATCTGATGATTTAGTAAGACGGATCGATCAGCGATCCGAAAAGGTACCAAGAGTCAAGTGCTAATTTAAACTTCTTGTCATGAATGCATTCATCAACTTACATAATGCAACAAAATTCTCATATTCAAAAATTCAACTTCAAATAGGACACTTGACTCCATAAAACAAAGCTTGGGTATATGAGACCCAACATATGCAACTTTGAAATAAACTTGATCCAATATTTAAAAAGGTTTCAAAATCACATTGATAATCATGTGTTTCATCTTTCTTTCAAAACCAAACATTTTGTCAACATCAAAAGGAATTTTAATTTTTCAAGCTGTAAATGTCAAAACATACTTTATGATCAACACATAACATTTTGACTCGTGTTTTCTATGTACCCAAAAATATCCTCATGTACTCACCTTGATTCAAGAATTAGATTATTCCACTTCTAGAACACCCTTACCCTTCTCTAGATCACCACCTTTGTCAAAATCTATTAAGATCACATACACTATGTATTCATTAACTTCTATAGCACATTTATTCATCCATGAGGAATTCCCACATTCACTTAATCCATTAAGACACTATAGTTATAACTATGTATAACTAGTTAATACCATTACCATTTCAAGACTATGACTATTTCATCTTTTATATGAATATATTTACTACTATCACCATATTCCTACTTAATTCCCCAATTAATTCAACATAGCATATCCTCACTAATAGATATTCAAGAACTTCACTTTGGTGGTTCTTAAGAAATTAACCATTCCAATGGCATTTCTTTACCAAACAGACATAATTAACATCATTCCAACATAATCTAGGGAGACTTGATAATGTCACACCAAATCGTAGAACGGACACGATCACGACACCTATCAAAGGCTATTCCCAATCGTCATCACTAAACACGCCTACGTAATGATGGCTAAGACTAGGAAGACTTGATAACGTGCCCTACCACAGGCACACCATCCTGGTCTCGAGTAGGGCTTCCCTCTCGTCGTCCTAAAATAACTTCCCTATAGAAATTGGCGAGAGGTGACCAACCCAGCAGGCGATCCGGCCCGCTCCCCTCACGACCAATAGGCAGGAACTCTCTGGCCTAGTGTAACCACGTCAATGTATCCGTACAATAACATGGAACCTGCATATAGCAGGGATGGTGTGCACACCAACATTACCACCTAAGCCAATCGTGGGTCAGACGGCAAATAGGAGCATGATCCTCCAATCAGGGCCTTTGTGCCCCCTGATGCAACAGGCGTCCTTGTATCCAAAAGAGAGACTTTCAAATTATAAAAACCCACACATGGTAAACGGTAAAAGGGATCGATATCTCACAGTCTCACTCGTATACTCTCACCTGCTATTACCACTCGTCGGAGATTGACTTAAGCGTCGGAGCGTCCTCTCGGGATCTCCTCTCGGAGTACGGTTAACGACCTCTTCTCTCTTGTGATTGCAAATTCCATTTTCAAGGTCACGCTTCAACATTCACTCGAAGAAAGAACCAGAATCTAAGATCGCATATATATATATATATATATATATATATATATATATATATATATATATATATATATATATATATATATATATATATATATATATATATATATATAGAAAGAAAGAAAGAAAGAAAGAAAGATGGAGAGAGATAGGTTAAAAAGATAACCAAATTAAGTGAAAAATCTAAGAACTTTTTTATTACATGTTATTTAAAAAAAAATACATCTAATTTTTTCTAATATAGTGATTAACTATATGATGCTCAATAAATTAAAAAAAAATACATCTAGTTGAGTGTGTACATGACTAATAAATTAAATGTATGATGCTCAATAAAAGTATTATGTTAACTATAGTTTTGCTTTGATACTGACATGAGTTTTTCAAGTTGAAATATTATAATAATAATTTGGTAACAATTAGCAACTTTTTTTAAACATGTTTAAGGTTAGTTTATTAGCAATAAGCTTAACAAATAAAAGTTTCACTAGGCATTTACTAATCAGACTATCAGTTTATTGTCTTCTTTTTTCCAGTACTTCATAAATATTTATTATTGTTTATTTATTAGTATATTAAATATATAATCAGAAAAATCATTCATATTACTTGAATTTATAAAATGAAAATATCAATGTGGAAATCTTAAATTAAATCAACATCCTAAATTTTAATATTAGTGTATATTCTTTCTTAGCGACTCATTATTTTACATACTAAATTATTACTTTTCTCATTTAATAAGACATAATGATAATGTATATTAATAAATAAGTATCATACATATATATATACATATATATATATCAAGGTTGTAAAAGTCGCTAGGCGGTAGGCGGGCGGTGGACTGGGGCCTAGGACTAGTCGGTTTAGGCAAGGACTAGTCGGCGCCTAGGCGGGGAGTATTAATTATAACAAAATTTATTTTTTAACATTTAGATATTACCTATATCCCTACAAAATAAATAAATAAGCATAAAAATTTGATAAATCTAAGTGTTTAAATATGTAAGTCATCAAACATCAGAATGTTTAGACTAATTAATTATATTTTTGACAATTTTAATCATCAATAATCGTAACTTAGCCACCGATTATCATAATTATTGACATTTTCTAAAATTAAATTTTAAAAATCTTAAATTTTGATTTTTTTGAAAATTTGTTAATTTTTGAAAATTCTAGAAATTTGAAATTTTTTGAAAATTTTGAATTTTGAAAAATTGAAAATTTTGCCGCCTAGGCCAGCCTAAACCCGATTTTGACCGCCGTTGACCAAATCCGCCTAACTTGACCGCCTACCACTAATCGTAGGCGGAACCCGCCCGCCTAGCGCCTAGGCGCCGCCTAGGCGGCCGCCTAGGCCGACTTTTACAACACTGATATATATATATATATATATATATATATATATATATATATATATATATATATATATATATATATATATATATATATATATGTGTGTATATATATATATATATATATATATATATATATATATATATATATATATATATATATATATATATATATATATATATATATATATCACTCGACTCTTGTATATAATGATAATGTATATTAATAAATACATACATATATATATATATATATATATATATATATATATATATATATATATATATATCACTCGACTCTTGTATATAATGATTATATATATATATATATATATATATATATATATATATATATATATATATATATATATATATATATATCACTCGACTCTTGTATATAATGATAATGCATATTAATAAATAAGTATCATATATATATATATATATATATATATATATATATATATATATATATATATATATATATATATATATATATATATATATATATATATATATATATATATATATATATATATATATATCACTCGACTCTTATAAGTCAAAAAAATTGTTTAAGTTGTAATAGTTTTATGATAAATAACATTTAGTTAGAATTTCAATACCTTTAATATTAAAATAATATTTCAATGCAATTAACCAATTTTATTAATTATGATAGTTGTTTAAGGATCTTAGTAGTTGGTTTCGTATAAAAAAATAATTTAATGCAATTATTTAACATTTAACTTATGTGTTATAAGTTATAGTGGATTAAGGTCTTTGTTTAAAATAATGAAATGCTATAATATTAAAATATTTATTTGTCACCATCAAAGTCATATTTATTATTGTTTGTTTATTAATATACGAAATTAATCACCACAAATACCGTTCATATTATTTTATTTTATTTATATAATTTTTAAATCTTACTATCTTTTAAGAGGGTGATCAAATTGTACGATTTAAGAGTAATAATTATTTTTTACAATACTAATTTGAATTTTCTTATTTATTGACTCTCATAAACTATTGAAAAACTTTTTAACTAATAGACAATATTTCTTATTTATTTTTAATATCAAAATAATAATATATTGTATGTTAAAAAAGTACATAGATTTTGTCAAACATTATAAGTATTACAATTTTCATCTTCAATTTTTAATAATTGTTTCTTTCGTTATATGGTTCAAGATAATGACAATGTTTTACATCAAGCTTTCGAGTAAATATATAAAAATTATTATTTCATAATTAATGGTGGTGACTTCGATATTTTCAACAAATTTATATCTGTTATTATTTTAACTATAAAACTTATATCTATATGCAATGCATGAGGATTTGCCTAATATTATAATTGAAATATTTTTACTTTTACCATATTAATTTAAAACTTCTAAAATTTCAATTTTTAATCTTATTTAATTTATTAAATATAAAATATTATTATATTAATGGTATGTTTTTAAATTATTATTGTAGTATACTTAAGATTTTAATTTGAATATAATGTTAAATACAAATTCTAAAATAAATTTTGAGTTTTCAAATAATATATTTAATTTACTAATTTAAATATGATATCGAATACAAAACCTAAATCTAAATATCAAATAAACTTCAAAATTGATCAAAATAATTTTTTTTCAAAATAGTTAAAATGTTTAAATATGTTAAATGTAAAAATTAAATTGTAGTATCAAATTAACGAAAAAGTATCCAATTTTTTTAAATAATTTAAAATATTTCAATGTGAGTTTAATATAAATTAACAATAATAGTTAAAAGTAACATACAATTATCAAGTATACTACATTACCGTACAAACAAGCAGCGGATAGAAATGTTATATCATAATTATTAGCAATAACATGTATTGCTAAATTTTAACTACATAACTTTATTTTTCACAATATGCGGACATTTGTCTAATTAACATTTAATTGCCGAAACAACGTTTATATGCTAAAAAGTAGTATATTTTGTGGGTGTATTTACCATATTATAAAAAATTAAGCAAAAAATTCCAAAAACATATAGATTTTCATATATTTTCAAGTTTGTTTATTTTATCTCTCTGAAATATATAGAGTTTGATAAATGCATGACAAAAATATTTAATTAGTAATTAGATACTTTAGTATTATTTTGGACATATTTAGGAAAGTTCTTATATTTTGACATTATATTCGATTAAAGCCTAATTGTTTTTATTCAATTAAGCCCCAACATTTTCTTACATGTTTATAATTTTGGATAGTATCTAGTTATGCTATTTTTATATTTGTACAACTGATGATATATATAGTTAATATGTAAGTGTCAAAATATAATGACTTAAATGAATAAAAACCGAAAATTTAACTCTAATTTGTTAAAGTAGTCAAAATGTAAGTACTTTTATAAATATTTTTTTATATATATCTAAAATTGTAAACATTCAACAAAATATTAAACTTAATTAAATAAAAAACAATTAAGGCTTGATCAATGATCAAAATATAATGAATTTTTTTGAATGTATATATTTTTTAATAACTAAAAGAAATATCGAACAGTTGAACCGGAGCATCAATCTTTGACCCAATGACCCCGAAAGCTGCTTCAAATAATATAAAAAGGGAGTAATTGTATTGCTTCCTACATTTTGTTCCTACTCACATTCCTATCCATGTTAAATTATGACACTTGTTATATTTAATAAAAATAATAATATTTAAATACACATGTCATGATATCATATGAGTAGGAATATGGATAGGAATAAAAGGTAGGAACAAAAACAATTTCTCATAAAAAGGAGATGGGGTTTGACCGCTGAAAGCAAATGGCAAATGCCATTCCAGATCCCTAAATGTATAATGGACAATGCTAGGAATACATTTGTTCTTGAATTTGAAGTAATTCTTTAAAATGACAAAGATTATCTTCAATGGAACTTTGTTTATAAAAGTTTACTTTTTGAAATAAGCAAACTCATTATTATTTGAGTATATCAATTTATTAAAGAATTCCTCCGTAATTTTTCAATAATCTGGTTATATATCTAATCTCATTCTCTAAATAATATTTTTGTTTATCTCGTTAATTATATTTAACATTTCATCCTTTATTATTTGTAGACTTACTGATTTATATTACTAAATGTACAATATAAAAATAACTACTTGTATAGAAAGATATTAACATTTTTTTTTAAAAGAACGATCAGAACAACACAAATATCAAATACTACATGGATAACGATCATATAATAATTTTATTAGCTTTTATTTTTATAAACATATATTAAAACATCCCCAATAATGTTTTCATGAGACATCATATAATAATAATAAATATGAATTGTCTTTGGGTCAATAATAGGGGTATAATTAGAATCTATTAGATATTTTCTTTTTTGAATTTTATGTATTACATATTTAACTCCTCCTATTAATAATGTTTCACTTTTACTTTCTTGTTATATTTAACCTTTAAATACTATAATTTTTGTACACTTATTTTTTTATCATTTTAATATCCTTTTTATTGTTTTCTTTTTTACAATTATAAATGTGATAATTGTATTATTATTTTATTTAAATAAGAAACCTACATATTTTGTCATTTTTAGTATTGTAATATATTGTTTTTATTTAATATTATTGTCAAGTATATTTTTATTTTGTAAATATTATACATGTTTAAAATAATAAAGTACATGAAGCAGCTTTATAAAATATATTCACAAATATGATGATAAGTTTATTAAAAAGCTAAATGATGTATGATTGAAAATAATTTGAATTAAAAATATTTTGTTCGATAATGTTGATAAAAATAAGATATGACAAAGCAAAAAAAAATATTTATACATGATGTTTATAATCAATATGTTCCTAGATTGAGATGAAAATAATATTAAACATAAGTTATGTTTAAAAGCCACATAGTAAAGCAATATGTTTTATAAAACATTTTATATAGATGCAGAAAATATTTAATAATTAAAAAAGTTATAGAAAAATATTGATCTTTTTATTAAATGAAGTTTGATATAGATAAATGACTTAAAACTTCGATCATTGTGGATTTTTAAGATGTTTTTTATTTGTTTGATTAAGGTTTCTTCTATATACATATTTAAATATGTTAATTAAAATTTGACAAAAATAGGACGGACATCATTAAACTCAAATGTTGATACAATACTAGAAAAATTATATTAGTTCTACTAAAATAACTTGACCATAAAACTTTGTGAAAGTTGAATAAGCACATATGCACAAAAACAATAATCTAAAGACAAATAGGAAAATATGTAGATTTTAATTCCTGTGTTTTAACCAATTTCGTGATTTCCCAAAATGGAAATTAGAAATTTGAGTGGGAAAAGAGAGCACGATAAACACAAATCTACGACTGAAATACCGAAAACACCCTTCCATCTACCGTTTTGTTCGTTGATATTGCTTGAGCCTCAACCCCATATAAAGCGGGATTTGCGCCAACAATCACGCACGTGCCATAAAATTTAAAATAGTATCTTCCACCAATGTAAGACAATGTGACATTTTAATATATAGTCTAATACACATGCTTAAATAAATTACTACACTTGTGTCCAATTCAAAAAAATTTCTGCATTTGAAATTTCAATAATTACTAGATAACGAAAGGTGCAATAGTGTTTTGTCCGCGACACTATCAAATGTTCGAAAAGTCAATTGTTACACACAAACAAACATTAACTATACACAACGAAATGAGCAATAGTGTTTTATCTACAAATCAAAGTTTGTCGGATGTATTTGAGCCAAAGACAGTTGAGTTTAGTTGTTTTGTTATATATGATTGTGTTTTGAATATATATATATACTAGGTTATAAACCCGTGTACTACACGGTTTACAAATTAAAATAACTTAGCTAATAAAAAAAACATAGTCTTTAATCAGAGAATTACAAACACTTTTAAAACTAATTAAGTGTGAACCAGGAACCTGAGTCAAATCCAAAACAACATTTAGGATCCATAGGATCTTGAAGATCATCTACATACTTTTAAAAATTTAGAATTCAATGTTATAACCCTCCTTTACTGTGCGGTTGAAAAATTATAAAAAAATGAATATAACAACCAAAATCATACATGATAGTAGAATGATGTTTAAAGAACATGAAAAATCATGAATAATTAGATAGAGTTTCTCACATTACAATGTTGCATGGGGTAGCACGGACTACCTCTCAAAATTTTCAATCGCAAAGTCCGTCAAGTATAAATTACTCAATTTAGTGTAAATCTGCCAGTAAAACCCTTTGGTGATGGATTTTTGACAGAAATTGACGTCAGAAATGAGTTTTTTTAGTAGTGCTAACCCTAAAAAATGTGTGCTACCCGTCAGTTATTTTCAGGGTCCACGACTGTCGGATGCTATATATGAAAGTAGGATGTTATAAATGGTCCAACATAAAATAAGTTTAGCAAAACATTTAAAATTGAACTTTGGTTAAACCTGCTTCCATTTGCTAAAATGTCGCCATTTACTAAAAATTTTGTACTTTTAGCCACTAACGATTAAAACATTGAAATTGATTCAAAACTAATCTATTGAGCCCAACTTCAAACCAAAACTTATGTATGATTAATGATTGTGGCTGATGGTTTTATCCATAAAACCATGAAGCATTGCCTCTCCTAAAACTGGATATGTCTCTTTTGGGTTTGAAACCGTAGCAACCAGACTCTTCGAATCTAATCGGACCTTCGAGATTCTCATCACTCTTTCATCCTGTGAAATCATCAATAATCAAAATAATATCTTTTACATAGTTGGAACTGACAATTCACCAACTCACCGATCACAAATAACCTGTAGTATATAATTTTTCAGATTATTGATTAATTGTTAATCAGTCAACAGGCACATGCTACTTGTTACTTTTCCTTCCTAGCACTCAACATGCAGGATGCTTGGTATTTTATATTCTTAGCACTCGGACTTGATCCAAATCTTCCTAGCAACAATGCACTGATCATGCTTTATACCATACACAAAGACTCTCCAATCCTTAGGTCATGATTCTCTTTAGTTAGTCGCATGCTCACAAGCTACGAATCATCCCTCAAAAATCTTAAGGTCATGATTAAAGAGTGGACAAAAACTCTTGTCATCTTCAAGAACTAAGTCTGGTAAAATATTCCTTGACAATATCATAAAATTAGAAACGTTATCAATCTATTTACCACAACACTAAGACGATAAAAATAATATTTCAGCTAGAAAAACTACCGATAGAAGTTTATTGGTTTCATATGCTATTTCCTTTTGACGCTAGTTCAATGCTAGGTTTTAAGAAGTTTATTATTATTCTTGGTGGTTCTACACACTTTTGGAGAAGTACTTTGTCGTTGGGTTTTCGGTAAATTAGCTCTATATCGTAGCCTTATCACGTTGATAAAAAGGAGGATTTTGGTAAATGTCTATTAGGCTGTATTGTTGCAGTTGGTTTTTTGGTAAATTTTCTCTACATTGCTGCCTTGTCACGCTCTTTCAAAGGTTTTTTTTGGTAAATGGTTATTTTTACATGTGGTCACATAAGCTTTGTTATCTACCAAAATCATGGCAAGAACAAACTTCTAGGCAAATTAAGTTCAATTCTTTTAACTATAAAATAACAAAATAATGAAGACCTCAAACTGACGAAAGCTGATAAGGCATAATATGAACCAATTAAGAGGAAGACAATAATCCTCACCAAGGAGAACATGTGCCAAAAGTTCATTACACTTTGACATCCAACAACATCAAACAACCATAAATCTGATAAGGCACTATATAATTTTCAAAATATAGTGCATTATTCAAAAAAATGAAAGTGCAGTGATGTAACAAAGAGAAATTAAAATAAGGTAGTTGAAAGGAGGTTGCCATTTCTTGCATTTACCCCTATTATCTGGAGTTAAATGATAGATATGGCAATATAGTTTCATTCATTTGCCTATTATAGCAATGTACTTGAATCATTGTACCTTAAGACAGTTACATTATCGCGATAAGAGGTAACGACTTTCATTTCATCTCCAATTTTGGTCCGTGCACTTAAAAGTTTGTTACTAAAACCACCCAAGTTTTGAAAGATGTTACTAAAATAGCCAAACGTTAAAAATTTGGTGATATAAACCATCTAACATTCATAAATGGTTTATCTACCAATAAATTAAGCTTGTTCATGTGAAGTGTATTGTATGCACCTTTGAAGTTCAAAATAATATAAATAAAAGCTCGATGCTAACTCAATACTCTGTCGAAGAAGCATAAAACAAAATGAAACCATGCATGTTTGAATTCCTGCAACCCATATACACTAAAATGATGATTCTTATCATATAAGTTGAAGTACACATGATATCTATATTTCCTTCGTTCTCCTTGTGCCAATATCATTTACCAAAAATCCATGTCAGACATAAAAGAAAAAAGAACATTTTAAAAGAACTATAAAGTTCCAGGAATAGACATTACAGGTTAGTGTTTAAGATTTAACAAAAAATTTGTTGCAAAAAAGCAAAAGAAAACTAATACAAATGCAGAGCATATATGAAAAGAGGCCATTTTTGATTTTTTGGTTAAACATGCTACTTTTCAAATTCAAGTTCGATGCATTCTATATGAAATTTCGAGTAAATGCATTAAGTATTCATAACTTCGAGTATAAATGCATTGAATATTCATAACGCTTTTTCACAATAATAAGAAATAAACAATCTTTCGAAAATATAAAGAAATCATGTATGGAGAAGGTTCACAATAATAAGACATAAACGATTTTTCGAAAATATAAAGAAATCATTAATCATATATGGAGAAGGTGAAGCGTATGGTTGGCTCACTGGAGGTTGAGGATACGATGGTTGCAGATAGATTCACGAATTTGAGGTCGACCCATATGATGGGTGGCAAGTTGGCAACCTAAAACGGATCTCTTTAAACCTTTGCCACCCTTGAACTTTAATCTTCACGGTTCCGTGATCAAAACAACCAACCATTGTAAACCGTGACACACAGTAACACACACACACACACAAAAAACATTGTTACTGTGTGCATATGTTACTCTATGTGTGTTATTCAAAACACTAAACTCGGTTATTAACTTTGTAATCACAAACAATTTGACTTACATTCCCGTCTAAGCAATCCGGAGAAGAAGAGGAATGCATAAAGCGTAACATAGCTGTCAACGATTTTGGAGGTTTAACATTGAATTGCCATGTATTTCTCCATGATTAATGGGATATTCCATAATTTTTGCCATTATAATAGTCAATCGGCACCTAAGATAGGAATGTATTTAAATTTCAAAAATGGATAGGATTTGAATTTATTTGGTGATAAATATTTTCGGCAAAAAGAATATAATTGATGATAAGATTTTAGGCGGGAAAGATTTTTAAGAATGGCTATTAGAATGACATGTGGCAAAATGGCAATCTAGAAATAAGCCAAGTGGCGATTTATGTTTGTTTTATTAGAAAGGATAGATAGATAGATGCGTACAATGAGCGGGAAAATGATATGCGGAACATAGGAAAAATGGACACGTGGCAAATGATACCTTTAGAAAAGTGACATGTGGCACTAAATTGCTTCCTTTATATATATATATATATATATATATATATATATATATATATATATATATATATATATATATATATATATATATATCATAATGAAATCCGAATAATCTAGGTATTTCCTCAGATGGGGTGTTTTAATATCATGTCACATTGCTATGAGTCCAAGCTCCGTAAACCAATTTCAAGATTTGTCAATATTTGTACTTTGAATAAAGCATATACTTCTATTAATGTCTTTTATGTAGACCTTGATTTAAGCAATGTATTCTTCAATTTATTATACTAGGATATTTCCGAGCCTAGACCGATATTCTGCAAGGCTGGAAATAATCTACTACATATAGTCAGAGTTTCTATCAAACACATCAAATAAGACGACAATAATCCAATTATCTCTAATGAAAACATATAACTCATATTTACTATGTGCAATATCAACTAGTTTGATCTTCTCATATGAAGATTAAAGTTCTTGGATGCTTCTTTCAGACGAAGCTTGGATATTTCATCAGGATGTCTGGATTTCAGAAACATTTTGGTGCCCCTGTGAATACGTCTTCCGAAGATGATATTCGAGAATGTATATTGATAAACAGTCTTGACATGCCTGATAATCTATATTATGAAGATATGGGATTAGGCATCTAGATGTTTGCTTTATTTTTTACGTGGGAGGAAAAAAATTCCTAAAGTCTATAGTGTAAGTAAAATGGATCGAGTTGGATCAGTCGTTAGAGGTATATACTTTATTTTCCATATTGATCTTCTACCTTAAAAGAACCATTGATTCGTAACAGTCTTGCTACTAAGAGAAACCCAACTAAGTGCTAGAATTGGTTGTTTTCATGGATTACATGTATGCATTCATGTTTTTAAACCATTTATTACATCTTGTAATGTGTAAAGTGTAAACATATATACATGGAATCTATATTTCTTAGCTTGATTTGGAAGTTTTGTCAGAAAGTTGAATGTATGGCGGTTTCTTGTTGTGCCTTTATGTATTAGTTTATGGGTTAACATATTATCTGCTAGCTACTATAAACAGTGATGTATAATGTGGTCATTAGGTTTTTGCAAGAACTATATAGCTCTCACTTGCTTCTTATGAGAATATATCCATCTATCTCTAATTAGTCACCATTTCAAGTATCAACAACTTTATCCTTTGTGGGGTTATAGAAGATATTCTCCACAAATATACTTGATAATCTTGTACGGCATAAGCAGTATGTCATACGTAATCTTTACATATCTAGGTTCCTAATTAATACATCTTATGGGGAAAAAATTTATGCGATAACTATTGTGGTGTCTTAATCACCTTCTTAAGTATGGAATCATTTTTGAAAAGATACATCACGACATTGTGTAACGGAAAATCTCATCAATGCTTAATATTAAGAAATTTTGTGGTATCTTGGACATTATTTCATTAAAACTCCATGCATCATTATGTATCGGTTCCAATGGAATCTATGGTGTTTCTTTCAACTATTGAAAAATTTTCGAAATCAACCTTTCATGAAACGTGGAAATCAAAACAACTCTAAGCCGAATGATATCAAGTTTCTTTTCGATTGGAAACTTGTTACATGTTCATGCGTTAGGGGCAATTATGTCCCAACTTACCATGTTTCAAGTCGTACCTTATTCGTATTATATATATATATATATATATATATATATATATATATATATATATATATATATATATATATATATATATATATATATATATATATGTTTTGAAAAATTTCCATGCACATATACTTCACAAAGATCATCATAAAAGGACATTCAAACTATTTATAATAATTATGAAAATTGTGCATTCAGACATAAAAGAAATGGTTCTATCACCAACTAATGTCTCAAAATATTTTGAAACTAAAAAAATTAATTCAAAAATAAATATGAAGAACTTGATGATATAACCAATAGCTCTCAGTCAATATCGGCTTCCTATAACTCTTCCATTTCATGCACAAACCATAAATGCTAGTATCTTATACCCAAAATTTTAAGAAAAATAAAATATTATCATATAATTACACTTGAATTGTTGGTCTAACCATCATTGCCTTTTTTTCACCTCTACTAGATAAGTGGGACAATTACTCTTCCAATGCCCTTTCTTGCCAAAATGATAGTTAAGCATTTCTTGGTGTATATTGATGTTGGAGAACAGTTACCAAGAACGAGTAACCTCTCAAAGTATATATACATAATAGGAACATAAGTTACTAGATAGATAAATTGATAAAGACTGTTCTTCCTTGCTCCATGCACATTGCTGCTTGTTGGAGTTTGACGAATAAAAATGGAGGGGAGAGAGTAGGTGGTGGCATCTCATACATGTAAGCAATGGAACAACTAGGGTTTTAGTTGTTTAGGCTTGTTATTCTGTTATGACTTAAACAACTCCCTTAAATATCTATCATGTGAGAGCTGATTGTCTGAAAGTGAAGACTGGTGGAAGGGGAACATCGAGAACCTTTGATATAAATCCTCTTCGTACAAAGTGGGGATGCTCGACAAGACGCATCGAGTGGATACACATGTCTCGAGGGACAAAGTATGTGCGGCTTGGAGTACTGAGTGGAGTAGCACAACTCAATGTACATAGTGGAGTAGACTATTGATTAATGTGATGTTTGTGTTGTATTCATTCTGGTAGGGGTAAAGTATGTATGGCTGATATTTTGTGTATGTGTTGGAACTCAGTAAGTTGTGTGATTTCCTTTTTCCCTTAAAACCATTGTTTTAGGTGCATCGGATGTGGGTGATGGTAATGTGTGACGTGTAAATACTGGTGCAGCTTCTTCTGGGGACTTATGTTTTATTTGATTTGATGTTAGCTTGATTTCTGCTTTTTGATGAATTTTGTTGACAATGAAATATTTTTAAATAATTGAATGATGTTTATGATTTGAGATTTTTATAAAAAAATATGATGTGTTTTATTTAAAATGGTTTTCTAAATTTTTTTAATTTGTCATAAAAACAGAGACGCTATAAAAAACATAAACAAAGTTTAAAAATCTTAAAATGTTATAGAAATATAAGAAAGCTAAAAACATAATTAATTAGTTTAAAAACATGATAAATAGAAGTAAAAAAATATTGTAATAACGTTTAAAAAGTTTGAAACGTTATTACAATGTTTAAAGAAAGAAAGCATGGAAAAAATGTTAATAAAAAAGTTTAAAAACTGTTTCATTAGTAAAAAAGTTGTAAAAACATTTAAAAAAACTTAGAACGTTAAAACTAAAAAAATGTATGAAAGTCTTAAAATGGTTTATAAAGGTCTATTAAAATTTTGAACATAGTTGTAAAAAGTGTAAGAAACAAGTTGAAAATTGTTCATAAAAAGCAGTAAAACAATAGATTTAAGAAAAGCTAATTTTTGTGCCGGATTTTAAAAATAGTTTAAACCAAAGTTATAACAAAATTTAAAAATTGCACCGAATTTGTAACATAATTAAAACTTGGGGCCAAAAGTGTAAAAAGATATGACTTGGAATAGCAGCTCAAAATACAAACATTAACTTTGTACCTTTTTACACAATTAAATAAATTTGTTGACAACCGAAAACAATTTAAATAGTTATTTTAACCTGCAAAATATGAATAGATTTATCCACATGTCTTTAATCGGCTAAGATAACATGTGGTACATGGTGGCATGGTGCTCTTCTTATTGAACTTTCTTCAACAATCTTTTACGTATGGTGAGTATAAAGTTCTATTAGCCTTCATTTTCCTCTTTTCTTTTCCTACATCTTTATTTCCAACAATTATCTTAGCTTCTTTCAATATCTCCTTATCTTCTCATTTCTCTAAAGTTTCCTCTTTTCCACCTTTATGCATCGCATAGATCCATTGTTCTCTTCCATGATTCGTCAAGGAAGACGTATAATCATCCAACACTGGTTTTATTCCAAGATCAAATAAAGGAAATGGTTGCATATTTTTGTACTAGTATCTAATATTTCTATTAAATCTGAATAACAACCCATGGTTATTATCATTATTTGTTGATTTTCTTATTTTGCAATGATGTCTCGCGTTTGAAAATTATTTTCTCATATAGTGTTCTTCATTCAAAAATGCTTTTCTTGAACTTTTAAATGTTGAATATTTGGAATTTTCTCCATATCAACATAAACCTATGAACATTTAATTTTGCTACCTCAATGTTAATTCAATAACAAGTGGTGTCGGAATTTCAAACGTCATTTTTTTTGTTACATAACTGATGATTTTCCTGATTTATTTATTATTATCCTTGCATGCTCCTTTTTAAGGCATCTCTAACCCAACACTTAAACCTATTAACTAGAACAAGTTTTATGTATAGATGTTTCAAACCAACACAAAATATTACACCAAATTCCGTGATGGTGAACAAGATAACATCGATACATCTCTATACAATTCATTCGCACAAAATATAATGTTAAAGTTTTACTAGTACAATAGTCATTCAACTTTGAACGTATTAATTTGTTATTACTTTATTATTTTAATATACACCAATCTTTTATATCTAGCATTGTTACTTGTATTATTATACTATATAACTTATATAATGTGGTTACTTGTGTTATTATATAATAATTGGTCTTATTCATTTTTGGTTATAATTATCTAATAGTTCAATTTATAGAAATCTTTTACTAAAAATATGTATCAGGTTTTTAAATAGATAATTAAAAAAAGGTTGTATTTGTAATAGTATAGAATTTAGAAAAAATAAATAAATATGCACCATTATTTTTGTATTAATAATAATGTAATGAGTCGGAGAGGATTTAATGTTTGCACTAGTTTTTACATCAAATTTTATTTTTTAAATTTGGTGTAAGAAATTTGGTGTAAGAAAAAGTATTAAGGGTCAGGGATGTAATTAAAACATCACTAATAGTTAACGTTTTAAAACTTATATTTTCTGCCACAACAAATACCCACCGACCTTTATTTAATAATAAAAAACTTAATTATAGTCACAAACCTTTTCACAATTTTTTTAAATAACTAATTTATATGTGTCTATCTTTAAGTTTTAAAGAGACCTCTCATAAGGTTTATTATTTTTCAAACATATATCATATTTAGAATTCATAACTTGACATTATAAACTCCTATAAAATATATTCATTTTTTTGTCTTAATTAAATAGATTAATTAATCAAACATCAATAAAATATATACATATCTACATATAACTATGGTGTAAAATAAAGTTTTATTAAATATAGGGACAAAATATAAATTTTATAGAATAATAAGCTGGTGAAGTTTCTTAAATAGTTAAAGTGATCTCTTAAAAGAACATATACTCTCTAATAGTACAAAAATATCTATTGACTTATTCAAATAATAAAAAGTTTTATAAAAAACTATCATTAGAGACTTTTTAAGAATTTGTTTTTCACACAAGTGATGTCAAATCAAATGTTATACCATAAAATCACTTAAGCATGTGTTTGGTTTTAGGATTATTTTGAAAGAATTTATAATTTATTGGAGGATTTGGAACATAACAGATTTGGAATTCAGATAATTAAAATCCTATGAGATGTTTGGTAGAAAAAATTAAAATTGGAATTCAATTTAGTGATATTATATATATATATATATATATATATATATATATATATATATATATATATATATATATATATATATGGTAAACTACTTTTTTTTTTTGATAACCGAGGACCCCATCCGACCAATCATTTGGATGACCATATATATATATATATATATATATATATATATATATATATATATATATATATATGGTAAACTACAAATTATCCTTTTTTTGGATAACCGAGGACCCCACCCGACCCATCATTTCGATAACCCTGATGAAGCAACCTCGGGGCCCACGTACACCTGACAGCAGGGTGGTCCGGGTCAATCACCTACGGGGGTAGAGAGGTGGCCAGTGGCCATCCCCTGATTGAAACCTAACACTCCCTATGGAGAAAGGGAGGGAGTGAGATTAGAACTTGGAACCTCTTTATGGGGGAAAAGAAAGAGTCTAAAGCCTTATCTACTAGACCATCAGGGTGATGGTTACAAATTATCCTTTGTCTTCCTATTCTATTGCTTTTGAGATCAACGACATCAATACTCATCAGAAAATTTATCAGCTTTTGAGATCAACGACGTCAATACTCATCAGAAAATTAAACAAATATTACGTACTATAAATTGAATCATATGAAAATTTGAAGATGAATAACATAATAAGCTCTGAAATATAATGTTATTAACACACCATAACAACTACAAAATATTTTAAACTGCATGCCAAAGTATCATAAATAAATGATTTGTATAGCACTAAACATGAACTGGAAGTTTACTATCAAAATTCACCGTTCTCAGTTAACGTATGTCATAACTTATAAGTAAACTTCATAAAGACATCATAAATCATGTTAAGAGAATATACCAAATTTATGTTGTTTCCATGACCTCTATACAACAAATAACTGCTTTGAGCCAACATTTAGAGGTACCTAATTCATCTCAATATCATAGTTAATTGAGTATTTGAGTTTCAGTGTTATGAAGTCCATTTGTTGATACTCTTATCCTCTTACAAATGAACGAGAAAAAACCAAAACTAATGGGGGTCTCTTATATTAAGCAACAAAATTCAATGGTACTGGTGTAGGTTTAGTAAACTAATGCTTACCATACAGACCGTCAATGTAAAAGCAATCACATCACTAAGATATAAATCTATGAGCATAAATATCTTCTGTATAAGAATAATAGATGATACGAAGGATGGAAAGTAAAGCAGTAGTTCCAATGTAACACCCTAATATTAAATACACTTTGAGTAGTGTATTATTTTATAAAACTTTATGGTAATAAATCACATCTTTTAAAACTTTGGTTATGACATTAAGTAATGTCTTAAAATTTTGGTCTCAATCAAAAACAAAATGTTTTAGAACATTTAAACAACTTTGGGAGTTACAAATTCATAGCAACTATAAACCATAGAAAGCATTATAAAATTCATACACACATGTCCCAAAATGTTCTAACATTACCAACGAATATTTTGGCATGCCCAAACAAAAACAAATTTTGGGACATATCAAAACATTTCAACATAACTACAAGGGTAATAGTAAACTATTAGTACACACTCCCTCAACGTAAGACAATACCATATCGACTAGATAGGCAACTGTCATCCAATCATCATATCTATGAAGTTTGACGTGACTTATATATCCTTTCATTCTCCTATCAAATGTTAGACCACTTGTTGTTGAAATACATAACATTAAATACAATATATGTAAGACAAACTTGTTTCGTGAGCTACATGACTTTTTAGACACAAAGTATTTTAGAAAACCTTTAACAGTTTATTCGGTTCAACAACTTTCATGGATGATAAATGTATATGCAAAGCATGCTTCACATTCCGATAAGTTTATTACTGTTTGACCTTTCATTATATGTTTAGTATATATAAACATCCTTATACATCACTTTACAAGTTTACTTTGTCACATCCAAAATAAAAAGCTTATTCAATTTCTATGGGCATTTTCAGCTATTGAGTTGTGAGGAACCAAAGGCCATGTATGAAAGATTTAAGAGAAATGACTTTGTGGGGTAATGAATTATCACTTTTGTATATATTTAGTCACTTTTTGTATACTAGTGACTAATAAACTCACATTTATTGTTTAAGAAATACCATTTTTACCTGATAATACAGATCTAGTCGGTTTACTTGTTCAATAAACATCATTAAACTCAAATTTTTTGTTCAAAGAAATAGAATTAAATTAGATTTTTGTACACAAATTACCATTAGAGAAACTTTTGTACACATTTAGTCACTTTCATATTTTTCGACCATCATTAATTTTTCGGCCATCTTCTCCGACCAACATAATCCAAAAGAAAGAAAACACCATTTACATATTTATTTTATAAAAATATTACAAAACACATAGTCTCATCCGTCTTTGTTTGATAAAAATGCTCCTACCCCTTCGTTTACTTTGTGAAAATCATCGTACCCCACATCCCTTTCTCACTCTTTCTTCTTGAATCATGCGCCACTAGTAACCCCTTCGTTTAATGATGCGGTTTATTGCTAGAATCCTTGTTTGAATTGTTTGGAGGTTTGAATCAATTTTGGTATAGATTGAAGCTTATTTTAGATTAGTTTCATGTTGTGACGATGGAGATGTGTGGTTGTGGTGGCGAACGGTGGTGATGGAAGGTGATGTTTGTTATTGGAGGTGGATGGTGAATGATGGTTGTAGGAGTGGATGATATTGGTCGGAGAAGATGATCAGAGCATAATTTACTAGTAAATTATTATTAAAAAGGATTAATGATAAATCATGTATAGGAAAAAAAATAACTTGTAATACTCGATCAAAATGGTTGGTTGTGAACAACTTGGGTGAGTTTAACTGTAAATCGTGTGTAAAAAAGTGTCTAATTATGTACAAGAGTGTTCAGTACCTTACAAACTCATTTTCTTAGAATTTAAATAGAAATGGATAACATCACTGTAGCCCAACGAGCTCTTGAATTTTGGTTTAAAAGCCAATAATGTTTTTGTTATACTCCATGATATTAAACTATGAAAATCAGTATATAATGTCCCATTACAAATAAAGGGGTTAGCCGGTTACCCCCTCTTAGTTGGCATCTAATCATCAGAATTAGTCTACATGGTGCTGAGATGGCATCCATCTGGATGTTCTTTTATAAAAAGAAAAAATAATCTCACATACACACATTTTCTCCGCTTCACCCACATTCTATTGAGGGTGGTAGCTTTTATGGATTATAGTAATTTCACTGCTTTCCATTGTTGTTCTACCATCGTTGAATCTTTACGCGGGAACATCATTGTTGCTGGATGAGTTTTTGATGACTGTGATCAATGATATCATAAATTGTTCGCGTTACTTTTGGTTCACTTTGTGTTCGTCGTGTTTGTAGTCATTTTAGTTAATTACAAAATTAATTAGATCGAAGGAAGATTGAAAATCACAAGGTTTCGAGATAGATACGAAAATACAAGGAATATTAAAATTAACCTAGGCCCTAAACGAGATTTCTTAGTGGACTACTTCTAACATAAGTATCCTAGAAAGATTTTCAAAGTCATCGTGCTTTGGATGATTTAGTTGCCGATTTGGTTAAATTAAGAGAAGACGTCACAAAACTAGTGAACAATATGGAATCACAAGCTTTGTTGTATGAAGAAACCAATTGAAAGTAAAAAATGTGTAGGCAAATTCTTCTAATACATGGAGTTACAACTTTAAAGAAACCAATTGAAAGTAAAAAATGCACCATTAGCAACCGATATTTACTAGAATCATCTGGGCCCTCGAAGAAAATTTCATCATTTGTTCCATCAACAACATCAAATCAAAAGCCAACGTACAAGAAGAATACTAAAAAAGAAGCAAATATCTAGCCACCTCATTTTTTACCTATGAAACAAGACAATATAAAGCTCAATACCCTTTTTAGCAATTTAACATGTACTTTATGCCCTTAGAATGTCAAAAAGTGTCACTAACTCAACTAAAACTTAATAATTCGGGTTATAGTGTCACTAACTCAAATAAAAATTAATAAGATTTAAGGATATTTGTGTAAATTAGCTAGTGGGTAAATGATAAGAGTCAAATACTTAAATATCATTGATGTATAGATAATCGTTGAATTCATTTAGGTATTGTATTTCATGACATTTCAAGTCTTTTCCATTTTTTGAACCAAACGCATAAATTGATTCTAACAAAATCCCACGAAATAGTGCAAACCAAACGCCCTAAGAAAATTACGGGGTGTCTAAATTTGTAGAAATAAATATATATTAGATTTTAAAAAGATTGTCTTAAATGTTAAATTACCGACTCCACATGACATTGAATATGGTGAAATTGGCGCCGGGAAAGGGTTGTGGAAAGGCACAAAAACCCTTTTTATTGGAGAAGGTGTATAAATATGGACACCAGATTCTATTCACGCCTCAAATCCCCTCTCCATTCAAAGAATAATTTCCTCTCAAGATATCCCACGCCTTCTTCATCTTTCCACAACATTTCCGGTCACCGTTTCCTCTGTCGCCGCCGCCGCCAGGACAGGGCAAATATGGACCACGCTTCGAATTAATCTTATTCCCTTTATGTTTGAAGAAACTGATAGTTCCGGATTGTAAAGTTTATTTCACAGGAACCCTATAATTCAAGTCCTGATGAACGGTGATTCACGCGTTCTGGTTTTGTTTTTTGTTTTTATGATTCTGTATTTTGTCAAATTTAATCTCATTCTGTTTTGACGAATTTTGGTTGTAGACGAAGCCCCCAAAAATGAAAAAGTTATAGAGATTGAAAATGGTGATGATCACGAGGACCAATCGTCTCCGAGAGGCGTGTTGGAAATCCCGGTGTCTGGTTCGGATTCCGATAACCAGAGCAGCGTAAGCAGGAGCCTCAGCAGCCGCGGTTCGTCTTTCAATGATAAATCTCCAGATGGAGAAGTTGATTCGGCAACCGAGTGCGGTGGAGAGGAGGATGTTGGCGGCGGTGCAGGGCTCGTCAGCCCTTCGTCGACGGCTCAGGGGTTGCAGTGGAGAAACTTAGTTGATAATTTGAAGTGGAAGTCGATTAAGAGGTTATCAACGTTGCCGTTGGTCGCCGGATACGAGCTGTCGAGGAAGAGTTTGATGAAGCGATTAGGGAAGAATCATACCATCGAGGAGGCAATTGATGGCGGGAATTGGGCGGTTCCGAAACCTTCGTGGCGGAATTTCACGTTGGAAGAACTAGCGGCGGCCACCGATAGTTTTAGCACCGGTAACGCACCTATTCATATTTCTTTGTTTACTTTTCTCATTACCGATAATATTTTATTATCCCAATAAAACTTTAGATTTCAAATTTTGAAAAAATATAATATTTTTTTTACTTGAATAGAGTAGGACTATATTTAGTTTACAAATATATGCAGTATTGCTTGATATAGAGCTAGTAATTGTTATTGGTGGCTTACTTTCTATTTCGAACTCTCAACAACTACTTAGAAATGATTATATGTTTTTATTAATTTGTTTATCAAAAAATTTTGCAACATTTTTAGTTTATTACCATTCAAAAAAATATGCATCAATCTGTAAACAGTAATAAAAATTGATGTAATAAGGTTGTCTGCTGTGAAAATATAATTGCTTTTTAAAAGTAAATCATAGAACTTTTTATATCAGAAAATAATTTGTTTGATGAAATATTTAAAATAACGTGGAAGGTTTTATGATTTACTATCACCATTTGCAATCATTTTAGTTTACCATTCAAAAAAATATGCATCAATCTGTAAACAGTAATAAAATTTTTGATGTAATAAGGTTGTCTGGTGTGAAAATATAATTGCTTTTTAAAAGTAAATCATAGAACTTTTTAATATCAGAAAATAATTGTTTGATGAAATATTTAAAATAACTTGGAAGGTTTTATGATTTACTATCACCATGCAACCGATTTCAGTAGATTTTGAGTATTATATTTGGGATAAAAGAAAAGTCAAAGCAAGGATTTATTAAAGCTGACCAGCGATTTGGTTTCTATTTTTTCTCATTTAAAATTGGATGGACGGTTTTGCACAAATAAATTTGTACACGATATGTTGTTTCATAAAAGAAATTTAACTATTAGGGCTTTGCTTTTTGTTGGATTCAATAAAAGATTATCTCTGATTCGGTAGACATAACAGTTTTTTGTCATATACAATAATTTATATTTTAAATAGATTGTACAATATACATTAAAAGCATGTTTTTGTTGGATATGATAACTAATTGTTGTGTACGGACCAACACATTATTTTATCAATCAAAATTAAATTTTATATATTATTGTTTCGCACATTTGATCGCATCATTTAATATGATTTGTAAATATTGTTTTTTATAAACAGCGAATTCTCTTATAAGTAATTAAATATTAAAACTTAAATACAATCCGCAAATTTACTTAAAAAACATGGTGTGCACCCAGCCTAATTTTTTTTTTTTTTTTTTTAAACGGCACCCAGCCTAATTATCTCCCTTTTTCAATAGACGAGTCATGCGGGATGCATGCGTAACCTATCACTAACCGTCCATTTTAGGAAACGAATTACTACTTTTATTTTTTATTATTTATCTTATTCCAAACTTAAGTTTATGCCTTTCTATTTTCTCTTTCTCTTATTTTTAAAGCATTTCACTATACTTGTTGCATGTATTATTAGTTTATTACCATATACTTTCATTCGAAAATAACGAAAGTTGTCAAAAGTAAAATAAGTTTAGATCATATGTATTTTCTATTCTTTATTTATCATTAAAATAGATATTTTTATGAGTTCACTTTTTTTAAAATTAAGTACAACCCTTTCACTAAAAAAGTAGGTCCAACAACACACGATGATATAATATCAGATACTGTTGTCAAATAAATATAAACCTAAAATCATAAAAACTTCGGCACAAAATGTTGCTATCACTTTGACTCTTTGACTTTATTGCAGTCAAGCTTTGACTTTTTAATTAATCTTACAATATAGTCAATCTTTGACTTTTTATAACGAATTTATAGGTAATTTGGTGGGACGAGGGGGCCATGCTGACGTGTACAAAGGAAGCTTACCGGACGGCCAACTGGTGGCGGTTAAGAGAATAACGAAAAAGGAGAAAAAAGACGAAGATAGGGTCGGCGATTTCTTATCGGAGCTCGGAATCATCGCTCACATCAACCATCCAAACGCCGCTAGATTGATCGGATTCAGCTCTGACACCGATTTGCATCTTGTCCTCCAATTCGCACCTCATGGCAGCCTTGCAACTTTACTACACAGTAAACTTTTTCATCTCTCCTTACAGCTGTTTCAATCCTTGGATCAGTCGCATCAATTAGGGATCTAGATCTAGGTTTACGGTTCACGTGATCTTACAGACTGTGGTACTTGATCCAATCGTTTTTATACACGTATCTGTTTTGTACAGTTCGTGAAGAGAAATTAGAATGGGGAATAAGGTTTAAGATCGCAATCGGCATCGCAGAAGGGTTGCAGTATCTCCATTGCGAATGTCACAGACGCATAATTCATCGCGATATTACAGCTTCAAACATTTTGTTAATGGAAGACTACCAACCACAGGTCAATTTTCAATTAATTTCCTCTTTACCTCCATCGAATCCTTTATCCAAGCTTTTAGTGATTTAGTCCTAGTTAAATTAGATCATATGCTTCTGTAGATATCTGATTTCGGACTAGCAAAATGGCTCCCGGAGAAATGGGTTCACCATATCGTTTCCCCAATCGAAGGCACTTTCGGGTACATGGCGCCTGAATATTTCATGCACGGAATCGTTCATGAGAAGATCGACGTCTTCTCTTTCGGAGTTCTTTTGCTTGAACTTATTACCGGTCGTCGTGCGGTTGATTCAAGTCGGCAAAGTCTCGTAATCTGGGTATGTTTATTTCTCTATGAAGATTCAATCACTCAATCAAATACCAGAAAACGTAAATTGTTGTTTTCTTTTTTAGGCAAAACCACTTTTGGAGCAAAGTAAGATTAAAGAGCTTGTGGATCCGCGTTTAGAAAACGATTACGACATGATTGAACTGAAACGGGTGATGTCAGCAGCGTCATCGTGCATTCATCATCTGCCAAACATGCGTCCAAATATGAAACGGGTTGTGCAGATACTTAAAGGTGAAAGCTCGACGGCGGAAGTGAAGACGAAAATGGGCGGAGGGCGAGCGGTTCTTTTAGACGCATGTGATTTGGATAATTACAGTTCTACCACGTACCTGAAAGACCTCAATCGGCACATGGAGCTTGTTATGGAGTGATGCTATTTTTTTTTTTTTTTTTTTTTTTTTTTTTTTTTGGGTTTTGTACGTTGAGCCAAGGGTGGTGGTGGTGGTGGTTCTGTGTGTGTGTATATTGTTGGGGACGGTGGTCGGCTTAAAACAGAGGGTTTAGTGGCTGGTTTAATGAGGAAGAAAAGTTGTAAAGCATGTTTCGATTGTTACAGCCATGACGTAATACCTGCCATGTTTCGATTGTTATATTTTTTTTCAACGGCAAGGAGAGTAAATAACTATATAATATATATATAAATAAAAAGATAGCAAGCAGCCAGCAAAAATGCAAACGTCTAGTACAACGAAAACAAAACCAAAGAGAGTACAGGAATTCAAGCACGTCAATCTAAGATGCTTCTTTGTGGCTCTATGTTTTATCCAAATATAAGTTGAGGTTTGAATCTCTTCAAGTATGGAGAGTGATGATATATTCTAGTTGTGGAAGCAGTTTCTATTTCGGGCTTTCTAGATCGACCACATTGTAGAAATAGCGTTTAACAACTTTACTTCCATTTTGGGCTTATTCGTGTTTCTTCCAAAGTGAATTAGTTATTGGATTATATTCAATGAGAAGTTGGAGTCTTGGAGATGCCAACCCAATTTCCAACTTTGTTCTGTACATCGATGGAAATTAGACAACCAATGAAGAGGTGGGAGCAGTTTTTCGAAGAGGATTTGAAAAGGACAAAGGTTGGGAAATGAGTTAACACATCTACGAACTAAAGTAGAGGAAATTGGAATTTGTCCTAGCTTACCCTCCGAGCAAAGCTGTTGATTTTAATAAGAATCTAATTAATCCATTGGAAAGGGTCTTTAGAGATACTACAGAGTCTGTCTTCTATGATATTTTCTCGAGGGAGCTAACATAAAGTTTTTTTGAGGCATCACCAAGCCAAACGAGCTTATTATTGCCAGGTGTGAGATTGAAATCGTATGTCAAGGACAGGAGATCATGAAATTGCATAAGATCGTTTCCCGAGTGAGGGTGCGTTTCCATAAGCAGTTCCAAAGAGAATATAACATATTTCCTGACACCTTTGATCAACTAGACATGATTTTACTTTTGCAACTAGGAATAGATAATGAAATTTGGCGAAGAAGGTGGTTCATCGAATAAAAAGTTTATCTAAACAATCTTGTGTTGTTGCCACTGGATACCTTTGATTGGAACGGAAACCAGAAGGTTTAATCTGAGTTCGGACATATGATCACATATTTTGCAATCTCCCTCTAGGTGCCCCGTTATCCTTTCCTAAGGCGTAGGTGATGTCTGAGATAGTTTATGACATGCAGCACGGTGATGACTTTTTTCTACAGAGATTTCTCTCAAGATTTAAGCCGCCACCACCATTTTTCAAGGAGTGCTAGGTTTGGCTCTAAGGCTGCCTAAACTAAGGCCACCACAACTTTTGGAAGCCAATATTTGGTTCCAAGCGACCCAACAGATTTTGTAGGAGGTGTTGTGTTGGGGACACAACAAGTGAGATTGATAATTTCAAATCTCCAAGATCAAGAACAGCTAAACTAACTCTCGACAGTAACCACCCGACCAATGAAAACATTGCAGCAAAAAATACAAGAAGAACAAAAAAAGCAAAGATTAACACAAAAAGATTTAAGTGGTTCCCTTGATCACGAGATCAAGCTACATCCGCTGGGAACTAGAGAGAATTTTATTATATGAATGCTATGCAAATTTACAAGTATAATCTGCACTCAAAATCGCACACACATCACTCTTTGTTACATGGAGATATATATAAGACCGGGACATAGAATCCAAGAGTAATGATGATAAATATTCTAGCCCAAGCTTTTTGCATCAGAACATGCTGTGGTAGACCAACTCCTGACAGCAACGGTCCTTGGGACTTGTGCCAAGGGACACTTTTCTTCTAAAGTAGATTAGCCCTTTCATCAACATCTCGACTGTCTACATATGGTTAACGTGGAGATTCTACTGCAAATTCTGGATCGGAGTGAAGGCTGCTCCTTCGGTCCAGATGATGCCTCTTTCAGACGATCTTTAAAGCAATAAGTGAGAATGGTGAACACACCAGATTCGTGATATCTGCTTTACAACTTATCGATCCTGGCATCGCATTACATCGTCAACCGAAGCGAAGCTCACTCTCGGACGAAGATAACTGATCCGGGCGAAGCTCAAACTCCAACCGCACTGGCTCCCCTGCCTCGGTTTGGTTGCTTCGCACAGCTGATCTCCTTCGGTCGTAATGGCTTCCTCGATTCGGATTAGACTCCACATACTTAACAGGAGGTACCTCCGCCTTATAGGAATTAGCGTCTCAATTTTCAAGAGCGATTATGAACTTTTATGGTCCTCTGAAAAGAGAGAATTAGTACAGAAGAAGAGTTGCTAGTATCGATTGATAAAAGTGAGTCTATCACCAAAAGACAAGCTTTTGGCTTTCCAGGGTGACAGTCAACCTTTAAATTTTTCTATCATCGATGTCATGTTTTTTGAAAGATTCATGGTTGCACTAACCGGAACTCCCAAATAGGTCTGTAGGAAGGAGGCGGGTTGGCACTGAAGAGTTTTGCCAACAAGTCAATTTCATTGGGTGATACTCCTACTTGAAGGATCTTTCAAGGGACCCGACGGATAGACATAGGATAACAACTTATAATCCAAATCAAAGAGATGAAATAAGAATGGCATATTTGCTTCAAGGACCTTGTCAAAAAAGGGGGTCATACATTTCCAACAAAGACAATAGGTAAGAAACAAAGAATTTTGTTTTTCAATGGTTTGATGAATTTGATTGGTTAGAGTATGGCAAAAAAGAGGACAAAGCTTATTGTTTATTTTGCTACTTTTTGGAGATATGATGGGACAATAAGGTGGGAGAGATGCATTTGTTATAGAATGTTTTAACAGTTGGAATAAAAAGAGGCATTGAGTATTCATGTGGGAAATATTGATAGTTTACACAACAAAGCACGACAAAAGTCTGAATTTTTAATGAAAGAAAAACAATCTATTGGTGTAGCATTTATGAAGCAAACTGAATTTGAGGAGAGTAACTATAAACTCCGTTTACGTACTTCAATTGGTGCTTGTAGATTTTTATTGAAAAATAGGTTACCCTTTTGTAGTCATGATGAGTCGAGTGGCTCTCTTTCTATAGGGCTTTTCATTGATGCAGTATCTTTCATTCAAGAGCATAATGAAGCCATTTACAATTTTACTTTAGAAAAGACTCCTCAAAATAATCAAATGACGTCCTTGAAGACTCAAAAAGAAATTATTGAATGTTTTTCAAACAGATAATTTTGGGTATTTTCAAAGAAGTTGGTAATGATGTGTTTGCTTAATTGGTTGATGAATCTAGTGATGTATCGAAAAAGGAACAAATGACTATTGTTTTGAGATATGTCGATAACACTGAAACTGTGAAGGAAAGATTCATTGGTGTTGTGCATGTGATGGATACATCCTCTTCGACTCTTAAAGAGGCCATAGATGAAGTATTTACCAGTAATAAGTTGAGTATGACTCAGGTAATTGAAACTTTTTTGCTTATCAATTATTATGTATTTTAATTCATATATCTTATTTTTTATAGGTAAGAGGATAAGGTTATGATGAGGCAAGTAATATGCGATGTGCATTTAACGGTTTGAAAGCTTTGATATTGCCAGAAAATGATTCATCATATTATGTACATTGCTTTGCACACTAACTTCAGTTAGTGATTGTGGCAATAGCAAACAAACACGATAATGTGAGTGACTTCTTTGATCAAAATTCTTTGGTGGTTAATGTGGTATGTGCTTCATGTAAAATAAAAGACATGGTACAGGAAAATTACAGAGAAATGGTGCAAAAGGCAATTGGTAATTGTGTATTTGAAACCGAAAGTGGGTTAAATCAAAAGACTTATATTATTTGAGCAGGAGATACAAGATAGGGTTCACATCACAAAACAATCACAAGTTCGATGAATTTATTTCCGAAGGTTGTTGGAGTTCTTGCTTATGTTGAAGACGATAGATTTACTTTAAGTAATCGAAATCAAGCACACGATATTTTATCATACTTCAAGTTAGTTGAGTTTTTGGTTTATTTACATTTGATGTATGAAGTTGTAAACCTTACGAGGTTTGATAAAAGCATTGACAAAGGTATTTTCTTTTTGTCATAAGCATGATATTGATATTGTGGATATGAATGAAAAATATATCACTTTGAGAAACCGTAGGGGACCAAAGTTACTGATCAATATCATTTTGAAGTTGAAATTTTCAATACGGTTTTGGATATGAAAATTATAGAATTCGAGGACCAATTTAGTGAATAAACACCCACTTACTAGAATACATGGGGGCTTGAGTGATTCATTTGCTAACTTTGACAAAACAAAATTGTTAAAGTTGAGTGAGTTGTACAAAAATGATTTTGATGATTTTGAAAGAATGCACCTTGATGGTGAACTTGAGATATATTATCATTCTTTGCAAAATGATGACTGATTTGCTAGTTTGAAGGAAATTGCCAACCTTTCTCGTTTGATGGTGACAATGGGGGTACATCGTTCGTATCCTTTGGTTTATATGTTATTAAAGTTGGCTTTGGTTTTACCTGTTGCAACTACAACACTAAAAAAATGTTTTTTCCACGATGAAGCTCTTGAAGCCCGATTTGTAACAAAATAGGTGATGACTATATAAACGATGCATTGATTTGTAATGTTGAAAAGGAAGTCATTATGAAAGTTAAGATTGAAGAGACAATGAATCACTTTTAAAATATGTAAACAAAGAGATGTCAACTTTAAAATGTAATATCTACACTAGTTTATTATATTTAACGTAATCGTATCTTTTAACTTTTTAAATCTTATTATATTGCAAAAAAAAAAAAAAAAAAAAAATCTGGTGCCACTACTACTCTAACTTTCTGATTCCTCCACGGGAAAAAAATTAAATCCATTTTTTGGTTAGATATCCTACATTAATTTCCCTTTAAAACAAGCTTATTACATATTTATGTTTGTAGTTTTTATAATCATCACTGCTATAGAAATCATTCAAAGTGGGAGGTTAAATGCTCCTTCAAGCTTGAACACAATTAATAACTTGGCTAAAATGAGCCCAAGGATAAGCTTCTTTCTTGAAAAAGGTTATTTGTTTTTGTATTTGTTGTGGTTTAAATAGGGTTACAAGGAAAATAAAAAACAAAAAATACATAATTAATCTTGACATATTACATACTATGCTAATCTTTTATCTTAAAAGGTAATTTTGTATCAAGCATCTATTTTTTTATTTTCAATACATATGTTTCCGCTATTGGGAACAACTTTTTCTAAATTTTTTAATCCAATTAATAAATTAAGCACAAATTGGACTGAAGATCGGATATTCCAGATATTTTGAAGAGTGAAAATTCAAAGGTTTAAGAATTTATGATCACACATTTTCAAGTTATGTTTGTCGTATTTACTTGTTAATTATATAATATATTAGTATTTTCATGCAGTTATTTTAGTTTATTGTCTTGCTAATTACGAAAGGATTATATTAACATCTCTATACAAATTATTAAAGTTTTAAACTTATTGATTAAATATATGTCAGTATGAAATAAAAACCAACTTGAATAAATTTCACCTAAAAGTTTTCTACGACCAAAGAAAATGAAAAAAAATGGACCGGAACCAGTTTGTTCCTAAAAGAGTTTTTTTTTTTTTTTTTTTTTTTTTTTTTTTTTTTTTTTTTTTTGTAAAACTAGGTTGGTTTTGAAAAAGTGTTGTAAATGTAGGTTAGTTTTAAAAAGTGTGTAAAAATATGTTTGTTTGGGTTAGCTTAGTAAGAGATATAAATATATTTTTATTTATAACCCTGAATGTTACACTATTAGCCCTTCACTTTGTTATCTATTTTATACTTTTTATAATAGAATAATTTAATTTTTATCCTTATTATATATTACACAATATTAATTTAATCTATAATATATGATTATAATTTACGTATTATTTTTAACTAGTTATACAATTAAATAGATATTATGAATACCTTCAAATAGATACAAATATTAAATATATTACAACATCACGAAATTACACGATCAAATTAAAACGATCTTACAATACGAATTAAGCGCAAAATTACAATACAAATTAAACACTAAATCATAACATTCATAATGATTTTTTTAATTATCATTTATTCGTAAATGTGGGAAAATATTTAGTCTGGAATTAATATATTCTCTTAAATTGATGATTTTTCTGGGTTAAATATATTTATAATTAATTGTGTTTTTTGTTAGGATAACTAGGGGCATAGTCTAAAAATATTTTTGTCACCATAGTTATGTCACTATTCATGACTCACCTGCAAAAGCAAACTATAGTCATGTCACTCTTTATCATTCACATGCAAAAGCAAAGTATTATGCAGAAAAATTGTCACTGTTTATGAAAACTCAAAAAAAGTAATTGAGTGTATTGTCAAATCATTTTACTTTTTGGTATTATAAATTACATTTCTTATACTCATTTTTTCATCCCTTCCAGCCTCATGAAATTCTCTCATAATATTAGAATTTAAGTTCTTTCATTCTTCTTTATGTTCAACATTCAGTCATCCATAACAAGGTACATATTATTGTTTATATATCATATATTTAATAATAACTATCATATGTAGCATACTGATTAGTCTTTTTTTAATCTTATGATTTATTTTGCATTTCGATTTTGGTATCTTTATCATTATGACTAGTTTTGTAGAGCTTCTTCGTACTTTTGACATGCATAAGTCCAATCCTTCAAATGTACCATTTCCTTTGCCTGATAATGATACATTTGAGGGAGATAATGAATTTGGATTTGATGAAGCCAACTCAAAATATAGTGAGAATACTAGTAGTGAGTCATTATCTAATGTTGTGGAAGATTCTGACGATGATGGTGTGTGTGAAACTACGGTTGTAAACTTTAATAGTGATATTGGAGATATAGGTGATGATGACATAGCCGATTTAGAAGATCGCGTTTCTATAGATGTTTGGAAGGAATCGGAAAACAATATAATGTTAGGAATGCAATTTGAAAGTAAGGCACAAGTAAAAAATGCGGTAACACTTTGGTCTATCGCCCAAAATAAAGAGTTTAAAGTATATGATAGTAAGCTTAACTTATGGGTAGCAAAGTGTAAGACTCTAAGAAATGAATGAGAAAGCTCTAATAGTGTGCATTATACACCACGTTGCGTGTGGTATGTTCGTGCAATTAAGAAGAAAAATTATCACATGTGGAAGATAACACGTTGGGTAAATGTACATAATTGTTTTGGATCATGTATTGACAATAATAACAGAAATCTAAACTCTGCAACTATTGCCTCATACATCCTACATTCAATTGAAAAGGACGTTGCTTATCCAGTGAAACACATACAATCAGATATTAAAAATTGTAAGACCCGTATCCTGATTATAACATATACTTAAAATAAGAGTATTAGGAATTATATGATTTTTGGTAGTTATAAAGCTAAGAAAAACTTTAGTTACAATTTCATATGAAAATTAGCATTTTGTGTCGTTTTTAGAAAAATCATAATTAATTCTAGGAAAATCGTTTGGACCTCAAACCAGTGCACAAAGTTTACAAATTGAGTCTAGTACAATTACCAAAAATAATAGTAAGCTTGAAAATGACATTATCTATGGTAAAAAATGCAATCTTTACTGATTAGTTTGGAATTGACAGATTAGATAGTCTGTTTTCAAAAATTCATAATAAATCATAGAAAAATCGTATAAATACGTAAAATACATCCCTGGAAAGGTATTGAGATAAATTTCTGGAATATCAAATAAAAACGTGAATTTCATGGGTTTAAAGTCGGCTAAACCAGTCTTGAACAGACTGATTCTAGAAGGTATTAATTTCAACAAAGTTATATTATTAAAATATTTTGTCAAAAGTGTAATGCCATTTTTTATTCAAGAATTCAAGTATAAATACCCCCCAAAACATCTCATAAACCACACCAACAAATCTCAATCCAATATATAGAGGTTTCTAAGCACTAGAGTGTAAGAAGTGAGCGGAAGGAAGGTCAAAAGCCTAACGAAGAAGTTATAGATCTCGACGACTGGTCATAAGGTAACTGCAAACCTTTCTATAGCTTAATTAGGTATTGTAAAATAATTTTTGTGTTAAGAAGTAGAATATGTAATAAGTATAACATATTCATTTCCAACAATAGTAAACAAAAACCTTAAAAACGTCCTTATTATAACAATTCGTAATTCTGAAAATAATACCGATTGATTTACTTACGAGGACGGTGACTAGGCCGATTACTTGGGATCTGGTTGTTGGATTTTCCGAAAGGCTAAAATACTGAAAGGATCCTGCCACCCCATCTAATCTTCTACCTGGCCGTTCTTTACTTGATAAATCATGGAGTATCATGTTGTAATTATTGAAGGGTTTTATGATGCGACTATAATATAGTTAAGGATTAAGAAATGATAGATTTCTTATTATGTTAACAGTTAAAGTTGAAAGGAAATACAAAGGCGAGAAAGATAAACGATATCGTCAACTACAATCAGGTGAGTCTTCTCACTATACTATAGGTGATATTGCATGCGTAGGAAGGAAGATAGGTTAGGCTAAGGTGGTCTTACCTGTTATAATAAATGTATGAATTATTTCTATGATAATGATTGTTTGTGGACGGAACGGGAACAGCCTGCGAGCCAATAGGCGGAACGGGAATAGCCTGCGAGTCATTAGACGGAACGGGAAAAGCCTGCGAGCGATAAGACGGAACGAGAACTGCTCGTGAGTCTTCAGGCGGAACAGGGATAGCCCGCGAGTCTCACAGACATATGAATGGTTATGATGTGTTCTATGTTGTGTGATGGATCGAATGGTATTTTGAGGAACTCACTAAGCTCCGTGCTTACCCTTTCCCTATATAAACTACTGTTTCAGGTACATCAGGTACCATGGATGGCAAGGCGTGACGTGTATACACTGTGCTGCTTCATTGGAGGACTGTTTTTGAATGGATGTTCCGCTATGTTGTGATTTCATTAACTTTTGTTAAACCTGGGATGTTTTCATTAAACTTATAAGTTATGGAATTTTATCAAAATTAATTAAGTGGCTTTTCTTATATTGAAGTGTTCGTTTAAATTTTTTTAATTTTACCCTAAAATTTTGGGATGTTACAAAAATATTCTGAATGTTGACGTTTATTATGATAAGGCATGGCATGGTAGAAGAAAAGTCATAGAGAGTATTTATGGAACGTGGGAGAGTAACTTTAATGAGTTGCCCAAGTATATTGCAGCTTTGTAAGCTACAAATCCTAATACGATTGTGAAATGGTTTCATTGCCCAAATGTCTCATCACATGTAGTGACTTTAAAATATGTTTTTTGGGCTTTTGGACCTGCTATTGACGCATTTCGTCTTTGCCGACCTGTTATTTCAGTCGACGGTTGTCATTTGAAGGGTTTATATAGAGGAAAATTACGATAACCGAGTTTGACTACAATGAAGGTGTCTACAGAATTGTCACAAAGTTGCAGATAAATGACACCGGAGGAAATGCGCACACCGTCCATTATTTTCAGCAAACATGTACATGTGATAAGTGGCAAATGGAAAGATTTCCATGTTCGCATGCTATTGTAGTTTGTCGTCATAGAGGTGATGACCCTCTTTCTATTGTAAGTAATGTCTATACTGCTGTGACGTATTACAACAATATATGTCTACTTTTGTCCCACTTCCTCATGTTGATTATTGGTTGGAATCAGATTGGAAGATTCAAGCAGATTACTCGAAACTTTCGGTTCATCGTGATCGGAGACGTGCAAATCGATTTCATAACGAGATGGACATTCGTCATCCGGACGAACCTTGCAAATGTGGAGTATGCCACCAACCCGGTCATAATAGAAGAAATTGTCCAAATTCTCAAGCAAGATTCAATACGATGTGAACTTTGTAAGATTTTTAATTAATGTTGTTAGTGTTTAATTTGTATTGTAATTTTGTGCTTAATTCGTATTGTAAGATCGTTTTAATTTGATCGTGTAATTTCGTGACGTTGTAATATATTCAATATTGGTATCTATTTGAAGGTATTCGTAATATCTATTTAACGATATAACTTGTTAAAAATAATACGTAAATTATGATCATATATTATTGATTCAATTAATTTATGTGTAATATATAATAAGGGTAAAAATTAAATTATTTAATTATAAAATGTATAAATAAAAAATAAATAACAAAGTGAATGACTAAAATTGTAACATTCAATGGTTATAAATGAAAATATATATTTGTTACGTAAATTAACTCAAACCAACATATTTCTACAATACTTTTTAAAACTAACATATTTTTACAACACTTTTTCAAAACCAACCTACTTTTACAAAAAACTCTAAAAGAGATTGTTAAATTAAAAAAGTGTATAAAATAAAAATAAAAATAAAATATATATCTAATAGGTTGACAAATCGAATTATTAAACAGGTTTATCAAGTTCTAAATCTCAACCTAACATGGTATTATATTTTATTAAGAAAGTTGTATGTTTTTATTAGCAAGTTCTATTGTAAATATCTTTATGGTTGTGGAGTTGAGAATATATGATTGAGTGAACGCCTAATCCAGTTCGACACACTCTTAAATCTGACGAGTAAGAGGTAAATCAAAGGAGTCGGGACCGAATCAGAGACATATCAGTGTGGTATCAAATAGTTTGAATCTACCTCTTACCATACTGGTAAGTGGCATATCAAACAACCTGTAAATCTTCAAGTGTTATAAACAAAAATAATTGAAAAAAGTTAAAAGAAAACGAAATAGGGTTAAAGATGTCATTCTAAATAGCTCAACGACCAAAGTTGAAATAAAAAACAAAGTTAGGGACTTTATGTGGAAGATTTCAAAAGTAGGACCAAACATCCAATTATGGATAAAACACAAGGACCATTATGTAAATACCTTCTACACTTATTTTTAGAGGTAATTATCTCCATATTATAAATCTGTGTTTTGCGTAGAAATCGATATCTTCCTCTTTTCGTTCAGTTTTCAAACACATTGCTTCTCCTATTTTAAGCAATCAAAATATTTGGCCAATAAAAATTGAAGTCGCTTTATACATTTCTAATCATCAAAAAGACATGAAAGGTTCATACGGTATCTTAGTTTGGCAAAGATACATCACAATAATTATCAATGGATTTTTACATACCAAGTGAAAGAAGATTATATAACTATTATACATTTGGTTAACATGTATTGTCAGTATAAACTGATATATGTTTTGGTTGGCGATTACCGATGGATTTCTAGCTACATACCAAGTTGCATGTTGTTACACTTGAGGTATTTTATTGCCCAACACACACAAAAAACAAAGTCTCTTTCAACCATGAAGACGCCCCAACGGCCAACGGTTCAGGAGACCAACAGTAAAAACACGTGCGTAAAATTATGAATCTAGTAATATGTCATTAACTCTTTGATAGAACGTACCAACTCCTAGAACATGCCAGTCCACTATTGAAAGAAAAAATAATGCAAGCAACATTATATATCTCCACATTGAGCAAAACATAAATCGCAGAAAACCGGAAAATGGAGATTTTTTATCTATACGTCATCCTTGTGTTACTTGTAGCTTCATATCTCTTCACAACCCACTTCCACTGCAAAATCACCAACCTTCCACCTAATGTCTTCCCAACCATCCCCATAATCGGCCACCTCTACCTTCTAAAATCCCCAATCTATAGAACATTGGCCAAAATCTCCTCTAAACACGGCCCTATTATCGTTCTGCATTTTGGTTCACGTCGTGTCCTTTTAGTCTCCTCCACTTCTGCCGCCGAGGAATGCTTCACTAAAAACGACATCATTTTTGCTAACCGCCCTGATATGCTCTTCGGCAAGATCCTTGGTAGCAACTACACAAGCCTCGCTTGGGCACCATATGGCGACCATTGGCGCAACCTCCGTCGTATAGCCTCAATGGAGATTCTATCTACTCATCGTCTCAACGAGTTCCATTACATACGAGTTGATGAATGCAGACTCATGATTCGGAAGCTATTCTCCGGTTATTCTCTGGTGAACATGAAGTCGGTTTTCTACAAGTTAACACTAAACGTGATCATGAGGATGATCTCCGGGAAGAGGTATTTTGGCGGTGATAACCCCGAAATGGAGGACGAAGGGAAACGATTCAGGGAGATACTAGACGAGGCGTTTTTGCTTGCGGGTGCTTCCAATTATGGGGATTACTTGCCGATTTTGAGTTGGTTGGGGACAAACCGATTGGAGAAGAAGTTGATTGCGTTGAAGGAAAAGACGGATGTGTTTTTTCAAGGGTTGATTGAGCAACTTCGAATAAAGAAAGTGGATGAAGTGGAAATTAAAATAGCAAGAAAACAATGATCGAAACGTTATTATTGTTACAAGAATCAGATCCCGAGTACTACACTGATACAATGATCCGAGGCCTTGTGCTGGTAAAATATGATATATCATATATCCATGTTCTGTTCTTTTCTTTCATTTTCTTCTTTAACCTAATATTTAAAATGTGGTACGTAATCAGATTCTACTATCAGCCAGCACCGAAACTACGACGGGAACCATCGAATAATGGGCTTTGTGTCTTTTGTTAAACAACCCACAAGTAATGGAAAAGGCATGGACTGAGATCAGGGCCGGTCCATACATATTTTGGGCCCAGGACGACAAGAAAAAATTGGGCCCTTCAAAATCCCAAATATAATAAAGACCGGAAAATAGTTGCAACAAAAATCATTAATAATATTAAGAAAAACACATATAGCTACAACGTTTACAAACATCAGAAAATTAGAATCCAGAAGTGGATTGTTTTTTATTATGCAAACATCATAAACAAACATAAATAAACCTTGTTAGTAGCGTTTTACTGTTTCATTAATCATATTACATTATTCAATCTGAGAACTGTTTTTCAAAATTAGAACCGAAAATCAATTTAGGCCCAGAACTATTAATTCAGACTAAAAAATCTAATTTTTTTTTGGAGCAAACGCTTTTTCACTTTTAATCAAAGCCTTTTCATACCCGAAAATTAGATCCAAGATTAAGCAGAAAATCAGACCTTTATGGAGTCAATAATCAGAAATTTATATGGAGAGTCAAACCATTTTCAAAAACGAAAATCAGAGCAAAGATTGAAAACTGTTCAATCGAGATTGAGAAATCAAAATCAGAACCATGAATAGATTGAGAGTTGTTAATTTGTTTCAGAAATTAGAGCCGAAAATCAAACCTTTTTCACAAATCATGCAGCTTTGATTGTTCCATAAAATTATATTGCAAATACAAATGTGAGACTTTGAAAAGTCAGAATCGTAAAGAAAAAACATGAGACCTTTAGAAATCGGAAGATCAGAAGACTGATATAAGTTTGATTTCTGAATACAAGACTGATATAAGTTTGATTTTTTATGTCGATTCACGAGGTCGAGGCTGCTAGGCATCATCATCTCGAATTGTTGAATGAATAAACGTTGATTCACAATGAGTCGATGTCGATTCAGTTCCAAAGTGTCGATTCCCGCTTCTATTATTGTCCAATCCAACGCGTCAAGGAATAACCTAGTCCGCTACTCTTGGTTGGGCTGATATTTGTTGTTGGGTTATTTGGGAGTTGGGCTTATAAGAAGCTTATATATAAATAAAATCTTTTACATATATACACAATATATATCCCAAAAATTTTGGGCCCCCTGGAGCCATGGGCCCTGGGCGGTCGCCCGGGTAGCCCACCCTCAGGACCGGGCCTGACTGAGATCGACACTTGTATAGTTGTATTGGTAAAGACCGATTTATTCAAGAATCAGACTTAGAAGACTTGCCGTACCTACGTTGTATCCTAAACGAGACAATGCGATTATACCTAGCAGCCCCCCTTTTAGTTCCTCGCATGTCGTCGCAAGATTGTGTTGTTGGCGGCTATCACATCCCACGTGGTACGATGTTGATCGTGAATCAGTGGGCCATACATCATGATCCCGAGTTGTGGAACGAGCCTGAAAGGTTCAATCCGGAAAGGTTTAAAGGGGTAGAAGATGCTAGAGATGGGTTTAAGCTGATGCCGTTTGGGTCTGGAAGGAGAAATTGTCCAGGGGAGGGCTTGGCATTACGTATGCTTGGGTCGACTTTGGGGTTACTTATTCAGTGCTTCGATTGGGAAAGGGTGAGTGAAGCAATGATTGACATGACTGAAGCTCCTGGGCTCACAATGCCCAAGGCTGAACCCTTGATAGCCAGGTGCACACCTCGCCTAGCCATGCAGAATGTACTTATAAAACTGTGAGCCAATTCCGAGTTTACAATTTGTGTTTTCTAACTCAAGGATAACCGTAACCTTGATGTGTGGTCTTTTTAAATAAATAAATTTGGTTTTTTCAGCTATCATTTCTGATTTCTACACAATGTACTGATAGAAACAAAATGTAAAACAGAAAACGAAAATTAGAGGACGTGATGATTAAACACTATTCTTAAGGGTAATTATCCCCCACTACTCTTAAAGGATAATCAAGAACTTTTACATGTATAAGTCATTTTCTAGTAATTATTAGTCGGTAGTTAATTATTAGTGTATTTCTAGAATGTTACGGCAGCTATCCCAATCACCAAAATACAAGTTGGAGTGGCCGTTGAAGGAAAAAAAATTATCAATTTCCTTTCAAAATTAAAAAATCAATCATTTTTTCTTATATTCAATTGCTGATGAATAAAAAAAATTATTATTCATCCATTAATATAGTAACGATAGCAAAATTATATTCATAAATGAATATATGTCAATACTAGTTTCATACATTTATATATTATATTTATAAATGAATATGTCAATACTAGTTTCATACATTTATACAGTTATATTCATAAGTGATTAAAACATTTTAAATAAAAAAACTATAAATAAAAATAAATTTACACATTCATCTACAACATTTATATTCATAAATGATTAACATATTTCACAGAAAAATAAAAATTTATACATGATTATTTTCAATAATGATTAAATCATTTCAAAAGAAAAAAAGTTATAAAATTAGAACCTCCAAAAGCAATAAGTAACTAAAAACAATCAAGAATTTTGTAAGATACCAAATAAGAGAGGCGGTGATGTGAGATGCGAAGCCTTAGGGTAAAATAATCTTTAACAGCAATTTGAGAGCATCTTTGGAATTTAAAGAAGGGGCTAACCTGACTTTCACTTTCATAAAAAGAGAAAACTGGACTTGCACTTTAAGAAATGGAATTGCGATGAGCCAGAAGTTAGAATCTCGCCTAACCACCTGTCTCCGTCTCCCGTAGTTCCCCCCAGAAACATCCGTTTGCCTACTTCTACTCTGGCCGGGGGTAACAGTCTTTTTGAGAACCAAGTGGCCCTTGAGGAAGACCTTCAGAAGCATGCTTGGAAAATTAGAGAGGGGAGAGGCTACAAAGGAGAACAAGTGAAAGGCAATGACCCGCGACTCAGTTGTTGGGCGATAAAGTGAGATTGAGCATTATTTTGTATTAGACTCATTTTGGCAACTTTCTCACTGCTTTTGAATTTTCAGTTTGAAGATTTCCATCTTAAGTTGTATGACAGATTGCCTGCCCTTTGACTGCTTTCAAGTTCTAATTTCCATTTTGAGCTTTTGTGACTGTTTGAGAAATTTGCTGCCTCTTTCGATTTTCCAGTATCAATCGTTCCCTCATTTGGGAATGATTACACCTTTGACCTCTTATTAGAATCAATCCATGAGTAAAGATACAATGTTGCCCCTGTGTAGATGCTAGAGTTTTAGGTTTTTGTGCGAGGGAGGAGGTTCGATGGGAGAGTGAGAGATCGAGAGAGGAGATTGGAGCACAGGCAGTGTCTGATGATGGCGCTGCAACAGAAAAGGGTGTGGAGATAAGAATCGGTTGTTAGGGGCGGTGGAGATGATAATAAGAAGAAGGGAAGAGGCCTATAGTTAAGAAGGAAGAGAGAAAAAGAGAGGTTATGTAACTAGATAGTTAATTAGTTATTTTGTAGGAGATATCATCTATTTGAATTATTTTGAATTCCCATTATATCCTTATGTGTATTTAAAGTTGCATATTTATCTCATTAATTCTATAATTTACATAAATGGCCCGACAAATAATAGTCAGAGATCTAAATATTTAGAAGGTTGTGATTTGTTCTCACGTTCTCAATATTTTGAATGTTCTCATTATATATATATATATATATATATATATATATATATATATATATATATATATATATATATATATATATATATATATATATATATATATATATATATATATGTATATATATATATATATATATATATATATATATATATATATATATATATATATATGCAGAGTTAGGTTATTTTAAAACAGATAATTATTGTATGACTATGTGGACCAATCAAAATTCAGGAAAAAATTAGTTTCCTTAATTATGGGAGTCATTTACCATATTTATAGGATTTTATTTATATAATATTAAATGATTTACATGTCAATTACTATTATGCCCCTGTCCGAATTTAAAATGATTCGTCTATATTTACTTACAATGTTACACAATATTTATAAAGTTACATTTAATCATATATATATATATATATATATATATATATATATATATATATATATATATATATATATATATATATATATATATATATATATATATATATATATAGAGTTAGGATCAAATGTGGATTACAAGTATTGTGTGAATGTATGATGAAATATGAAGCGTCCGATTGAAATGATCTACGGTCTTAGATTTAGGGGCTTCAACGTAAATATATAAAACTTAATGAATCAGTTTTTATTATTAAACCCTTGAAAATGGTATTTTAGTCTATTAATCAAGAATTAAAAAAGGAAGTTCACTTATTACTTCCTAATTTGGTGGGATTTTTATTAAATATGTATTTATCATATTATATAAAATTTAAAAATGCAAGTCCGTACATATTGAACACAAAACGCAGTAATTCATTCGTAAAGAATTCAAACATGGTCAATTATAGTTTTTTAAAATCAACATTCGTAAAGAATACAAATGCATATATCAAAATTACAAACATAATGACATGTACATTCTGAAATAATATTATACAGAAAGAATAGAAAATATATTCTAAAAATTATGTTTTGTTATTAAAAAAACACTTCATTCTTGAAAGAATACAATATAATTTTTATTTCAGATATTCTTAAACAATACAAAATAGAATACATTTCATTCTTGCATAATTCACTACCATTCTTAAAGGATATACCATCATTCTTTAAGAATGTTGTAGATATTGACTTCAATTCGTTCAATCTCGGCAGCACTATCATCGTCGTACTAAATCTCAGTCTTGATATTCTACAAGAATATTGATGTATCACCACATCAAACTAAATCCTGGTATAAGCCTATAATGTCATCACAAAACAAAATGAAAGCAAATGATTAATAATCATTAATTAACAATAAAAACTCAATGTTTAAATAAAATAACAAAGTAACTAAGATTTGGTTATTTTAACATAAAAACTCATTTTTTAAATAAAATAACATAGTAAAAAAGACGTGAACTTACTTGGATTTATATGATAAATTAATGCAACTTTTCCATCTTTCTGGGCACTCTCTTCGATTCATATAGGGCTCCTGTCAATTATGCTTGGTCATCCAAAAAAAATTAAAAGCAATAGATGCTTGGTGTAGTTAAAATATGCGGCTGAAAAGAAATCGAATGCGTGAATTGTTTTTGTGCATTGTTTTTGTGTCACAAAATTAACCAAAAATAAGAACTCCAACGACCGCATGCATTGGGTTTGATACTATCATCGTCGATGTAGCCTGAGAAACAACTGTTGCAGTGAAGTGATGGTCAATAGTAAATTGACGGTGAAAGTGTATGGTGGCGATGGATATGATCTAGGGTTTCATGGATTGTAATGTTAGGCGTATATAAAACTTCTATAAATAATATATGATTATCATTTAAGGGAAGCCTATAAATGATGCATGATTTAAGGAAAGTCTCATAAATATAGGATTTTAATTTTGTTTAGTAAAATAATTATATACAAAATTCCAAAATTACCCCTATATAGTGATTGGTCCAGAATTAATCATACATTCACACAATATTTAGTGTTTACATATGAACCTACATCTATATATATATATATATATATATATATATATATATATATATATATATATATATATATATATATATATATATATATATATATATATATTATGTGTGTGTGTATAATAAACATAAATCACTTTTTTACCCCATATAACCTTATTTCAGGTCATTGGATCATTAAATTTATGGATACGACTAAACGATGATATTTGACTTAAATAAAATTATTTTTATTTCTAAATAAAGTTGGAGGGTAAATAAGAAAAATTACAATTGAATGACATTTATATTTTCCTTTATTTTACGAAATCAAATTCAAAATAAACAATATTCCATAATTATCTCACCTTCATTATCTCCCTCACCTAGATGACGACGGATGAAAGAAAATTCACATCATTCATCATCTTTTTTTGATAAAAAGCTTTCTATGCAGAAATTGGGAAAACAAAAGCATATCATCGTAGGAAAACTTGCAATCTTTTTCCTGGAGTTTCAATGAGATACCTCTCACTAGTCCCTTTTGGATACGCTTCATGAGGTGCGTAGAAAAACCTACAATCTTGTTCACTAGTCCCTTTTGGATGCGCTTCATGAGGTGCGTAGAAAAACCTACAATCTTGTTCATGAGACGTTTGGAAGGGATGATTCCAATCGAAGATGGAGATATAGTATCTACATAAAACGAGGTGTTTACAAGTGACTATTTTTTAGTTTTTGTATAAATGTTCATTAATGTTCAGTTATGAACATTTGAGTTTGTGTATAAACATTCATCCATGTGTAAATGTATAAATGTTCATCTATGTTCCGTTATGAACATTTAAGTTTTTGTATAAATATATAAATATTTAGTTATGAACATTTGAGTTTTTTTTATAAATGTATAAATGTTCATCCATCTTCAATTATGGACATTTAAGTTTTTTTTTAAATTTTCATTAATGTTCAGTTATGAGCATTTCAATTTTTGTATAAATGCATAAATGTTTAGTTATAAATATTTGAGTATAAATGTATGTTGGTCACTGTATCTGAACACTCGTGTATGAACCTTTAAAGAAACACGGAATAAAGACACAAGTATTCAACAAATAAAACACACAGTTTAATTATTGAGAGTTTTACCTTTAATCACACAGATTAAACAGAAGAACTAAAACACTAAGTTCTAAATCTCTCTAATTCGTCACTCACGAAATTCATCAATCTCCAACATTTACACACAGAGGTTGTTAATTAATATAGTCATAAATCGCTCCATGATAATCTCCTAAAAATCAGGAGAATCTTCAGCCAAGATAATCTCTGCAGATCTTCAACTCAAACCATATCCCAAGATTGTAGGAATTCAATTATTTAGGGATAATAACAAATCTGATCTCCAGGTTAGGATAAGATTAGATTTGAACTTCAGTCGGATCAGCACGAAAGTCAGCTTCACCTTCAGCATAATGAATATCAGCATCAACAGCAGCTGATGCCTGATCAGCGTGTCTTCAGTAATAGCAGCAGCAGACCGTCTTCAGTATCAACGTCAGCTGATCAGCTTCAGTATCAGCATCAGTTGATCAGCAGCTTCAGTATCAGCATCAGCTGGTCAGCTTTAGGCACTTCACTCTATTCAGCTCTAAGGACAGCAGCTGAGACATACTCAGCTTTACTTTGACCGACAGCGCTTTAGTCTTTGATAGCTCCAACATTTACAATATAAAAGAAATACTGCCTGACAACTCAGCTTGTCTAAGTATAATATTTATACTTATTAGACAAGACAGAGTGTCAACAATGTGTAGTCTAAACATAAATATCTAATACAAATTGACATCATCAAATATATACAATATATTCCCAACAATGTATAAATGTTCAATTATGAACATTTTAGTTTTTGTTTAAATGTTCATCCATGTCCAATCAGCAGTACCTCCAACTCGATCATAAGTATATATACTTTCAGTTTCAATGTATTAGTGTTTGATAAAGGGCACGTAGACATGGTAGTAGGCATGGAGTGGCTCCAATCATTGGGAGAAGTTACTAATAACTAGGAATAATATTGGATGCATTTTGTGCACCATGGTGAGGTGTTTCAACTTCAGGGAATGACTTTCTCCTAGAAGGTACCACCTTCTTTACATAAGTGGGTTTCTTCTCCATAGTCTTCCATATTGGTGAGTCTTAAACGGTTAACCTCTTTAGTAGACATTGGTTATAGTTTGTCCGAATCACAATAACCGGAGTTGCTACAAGTGCTCGACAATGTTTAATGTGTTTCAAGCTCCCTTAGAACTTCCCTAGGCTTGGGACTATGACCACGTGATTTCGTTATCCACACCACATGAACCTATTTGTGTGTGATCGTATCAATATCCACTTATTAAAAAAACAGAAATAGAAAAAGCAAGTGCAAGAACTTCTAGCCTTGGGTATTACATTATCCAGTCTTGTGAGTTTAATACGAAAGAAACATAATACACAGCAAACATGTGTGGATTATCATGTAATGAACAAAGCTACAATTCCGGATGAGTTTCCAATTTTATGGTAGAGGAATTGTTGAGTTACATGGTGTGAATTTCTTCTCCAAATTGGATTTGAAGTTGGGGTATAATCAAATCACCGATGCCCCTTCCACAGTTCAAAGGGTGATGGATATTGATGTGTTTCGTCCTTTTTACGTAAGGTTATGGTAGTATTTTTCGTTGATATTCTCATATATAGTGTCACGTTGGACCAACATGTAAAGGACACTGAAACTATTTTACGGGTGCTCATACAACACGACTTTGTGGTTATAAAAAAATGCTCTTTTGGACAAGTTTCGGTGGAGTATTTGTGTGTGGCTATGGATTCAAAGAAAATAGAAGTTGTTTTAGCGTGGCCAGTTCCTAAACAAACTAAAGGATTGTGTGGATTTCTGGGACTTGCCAAGTATTATCGGAAGTCCATCAAGAATTATGGTAACATTGCTAAACTGTTTACGGACTTTGCCAAAAAAAGACGCATTCTATTTACATCTGGAAGCACAACATGCTTTTGACAATCTAAAACAAGCAACGGTAAGTGCTCATCTTCTCGCTTTACCATATTTTTCTCTTTCTTTCATAGTAGAATGTGATGGCTGGGTCAAGGGTATTGGGGTTATTTTATTGCAGCAAAACCGACGAATTGTCTATTTTAGTAAGATGTTGAATGATAGAAATTTTGCAAAATCGACTTACGAAAATGTAAAATCATGGGCATTGGTCCTTTCAATACAATATTGCCATTGTCATCTCTTGGGTACCACCTTCACATAGTGTACATGGATCAAAAGAGTAAGCTTTTTGTTACAACAACATATTAGGCTGAAGGGAGTGGTGCCTCCAACATTTGGGAGGCAAGCCCGCTACGTAGGCACCACGTATGATAAATGTTTTTGTTGTTGAGTTATGTTTTGGTCAAGGAGTGGTGTTGGAGGCATCTAGACACAAATATATATATATATATATATATATATATATATATATATATATATATATATATATATATATATATATATGGAGAGAGTGTGAGAGAGAGGAAGAGAAATAGAGAGGAGAGAGATAGCGGCAAGGATATGCCGCTCAACTTTTGCCTCCCAAGATATTTGGGTCACGGGACGGTGTTGCCTCCAACAAAACCTTGCCACATACCCTCCGCTCCTTACAGCCTTACAACTTCGAAGCAACAAAATTGGGTGGCAGAGCTTTTGAGTTACAATTTTGAAATTTGCTATAAATCGGGACAGGAGAACCGAGCAGTTGATGCACTAGCTAGAAGGCCCGATGATTGAGAATTTGTTATGACGGTGTCATAATCCTTGGGGTTGCAAGAGGCTCAGTTAATGGAACAAGCTAGGGATGATGTTGAGATTCAAAAATTGATCAAAGATTTTAGTGTCTAACCCTAATCGTCATTCGGGGTTTACGACACATTATTTCATATTATGAGGATCGTTTGGTTATTGCACACAATGCAAGATTTATATATGGATTTCGCATTTCTACTTCAAGGGATCATTTCGGTATGATGATACCCATCACAAGTTGGCGGTTAAATATACACATTGATAGGTGATGACAAGGTCATAGTTTCTCAAACCATTTTGGCAATTTAAATAGAAGTCGGATTCTTAAAACACAAGTGGAAAACCTTTGTATTTTTGTAACATCAGACGTTAGTGAATTTAAGTCGAATACTGACCAGCAGATATGCAAATGGCTGAAGTGGCAACAAACGAGAGCCATTTGCACTCGTTTTGCTCGAATGGCAACGATGGTTCAACAAAGAAGTACCAAGAAAACAGAAGTTTTTGCACCAAAAAGATGGTTCACCCAAACCAATTAACCTCCGGTTTCCTTGCTTGACACCTGTATACCTTATCCTCCAAAAGCAAAACGAAAAAACCGAAACATTCTCTTCTATCATTACTAATACTAAACCACTAAACTAAGATCAGTAAGCAGATTAAAGGTCAGCATTGAAAGATCGAAAAAAGAAACTATCCCAGAACATAAGAACTTTATGGTGCTAATCTCTCTAGACTCTCCTTTCGATCCATGTTAATACGATTGGTTAGGCCAAATGAAGAACTCAGCTGGTGGTGGCAGTAATGCCATCGGACCAGAAGTTTCAGGTGCACCACCATTCCCAGAGCTTTGAAGATGGTGGAACAAACTCTGATGATGATACATTTGTGCTGAGTTTGGATCATATGGCAATGCATAAACCGGTGGTGCACCAGCAAAGCTGATACTGCCACCGGTGTTGCCGCCACTGTAAGGCGGCAGTTGGTGGTTGCTGAGTAGAGAAGGCTTCTGCTCCACCTCAGAAGACACTTTCAGCCGCTTTGCAGCTCCGCCAACTGGAAGAGAGCTACTAGAAATTGCTTCCACGTCATACCTACTCATCTCAAAGTTTGTCACAGCATTCATCCCTCTGAATTTGATTGCTGCTATGTCATATGCCTCAGCTGCTTCCTCTTCAGTGGCTGCAAAAGCATCATTATTTAATATATTATCATACACACAATATAAGAAATAACTGATTATATTCGAGAATTATTTTTGCTTTTGTTAACATACCAAAAGTTCCTAAGTAAAGATCTTTGTTGCCAGCAACACGTCCGATTCTTGCTTGCCAACGACCTTGTTGGTGATGCCTTGTTACCCCTCGGTAGATTGATGCTCCCCTTGAGAAACCGCTGCTTTTCCTGTTAAATTTGAAAAGAAACGTTTCAGAAAGATTATATGTAATAATAAATAAATGTTTTTCGGATGAAAATTTTTGACATCATTTGTAAAACGTTGATAGGATGAATCAAGAGTTTGAATTAACCTTCTTAGTGAAGCAATGAATTCTTGCTTGGTTGCATGTTTCATGTCTTCCAATTCTTGTGCGTATTTTGCAACCTGAAGGAAATTAAAAACAAATGAACCACATCACTTCTGAATGTTTTTTAATAATATGAACACCAAGACTCGATGAAAGGCATAAAATGCCTACCGGAAAGTTTGTGGTGGCGGTGGGGCCCCAGTACTTGAGAGCCGCCAAATCGTATGCTCTTGCCGCCTTGTCCTCTTTGTCATAGCCACCTAATCATGCAATTAATCTTGGTTATAATCATGTAAAGAAAATGGATATGAACGAATAAGAAAAATGAAAAGAATTTGCTCACCTAAATACACTGCAGATCAGAAAATCGGAAGTTGAATAACCGCAACCGGCATTAGCCATGCAAAAAAGATCCAAGAAAAGAGCATGAAGCTTACATTAATGGTCAATGATATGAGTACCAAAGTAGTTTAAAACTTAAAAGCAAAAGATAAAGATCGCAAGAACTTTTGGTACATAACTTGCACGGGGACGAAAATAAAAATGGTGGTTTCAAGTCCCAAAAAATGTCCAAAAGGTTACTGAAATATTCTTGGTGGGTTTCAAAGCTCACCGAATGTGGACATTTGTTACTACCTTCGTTAAAACTATTTAGAAAATCAAATATGAGAATGAGAAAGTTTGACTTGGTCAAAACAATGAAGAATGGAGGGGTAAAAGAGGAAAGCAAAAGCAAAAGTGAAAAGCAAAGGCATGTATGTACAAAGGCACAGAGAACAGCAGGCACACTAAGTAGGATTCAGACTAGTGTGTGTGTGTACACATATATAGGTATGTGAAATTGATGGATAGATTAGATATGGAGAGAGAAAGAAAGAAGAAAAGGGGGTAATGTGTAAAATCCAATGGACAAATTTGTGCCATTTAAGGGGAAAATAAAATCCAACTGGTGTAGCATAAATACAGAAATAAAAGAAACTAGAAGAAAGTACAAGAAATGGTACAATTACGAACATCAATCAATCAATCATCACCAACAACATTTTTGATAGATTTGAAATCCACGATCATAATCTCAATAAACTCAATTTATTAACACAATGTACAACTTTTAATGCATTTTATCATAACATAACATATTAACATGTTCCAATTTGTTGATTATTACTTGTTTTGATACAAAATGTTTTTAAAAAAATTACCTTGACGTCCTTTCCTTGCTTGACCCTCTCTTCTACAGCTATTATCCCAAAGATGCGCTTCGTATCTACCAGTCCACCTGTGTCTGCAAACATCAACACAATATGTCTTTAGTTTACTGTACAAGTTTTAATGCATAACGTACACACATCAATCTTTTACCAAAAACTAAACGCCTTTGCGTACCTTGTAACACCTCTGTAGATCGAAGTTCTTTGTCCAAAAGTATCACCGATCTTCTTGCAATTATTCTGTTCACCCGATTCAGCTGGTACGACTGTCTTTTGATCGGGAACTTGTTGCGTGGTGATGCCTAGCGACAAAGCATTCATCGGACACTGTACATAAGCCAACTCGTTGCCGGACTCCATTGACTGCCCGGCGAACTCGGTCAGATGGGTGGCCGAGTCGTCGACTTCCGACCCCGAGTTCGTCGAGAAAGTTTGAAACCCGGTGGTGCACGCCAGACCATTGAGATCTTGTTGGTCGGAGAAGTAGACGGAGCTGCTTCCGTCGTACATGTGGGTTAAGGATGACGAGTCTTGGGTTTCCGTCTGCGATACGTCGGTGTAACGAAAGGATTGCATAGAGTGGGTGGTGGCGGGGGTAGGGGTGGCGTCGCCGCCTAAGAAGTCTTCCAGCTTGGGAGCTTGTTGTTGGTTGATATGGGACTCCATGAAGCTTCGGAAAAGCGGTGAATCGCCGCCGTCTTTGACATCGCCGTGTGTATTGCTGTTGTCTCCTGTATACATCGTTGAAGTCTTTCCGCCGTTACCCCAACCTGCACCGCCGGAAATCATTAACTGACCACAGCAAGCAAAATCAGTTCAAGACATGCAAGGAAATCAAGAAAGCGAATCCACATATATGCATCTATATAAGTATATATATATATATATATATATATATATATATATATATTCACAGAAAATTAAGCAACAATTTGAATTTTTTTTTCTTCGAAGTTACATCATCAGCTATTTATTTCGACAAACTAGCACAAACAAATCGTATTTTTATCAACCACCTACGTTCTTTTTCCGACATTAAAACCGAAATTTTGGGTACTGTTTGTCTTTTTTTAAATATCCAAAAATAAACAGCTTGAAATCTCATTGATCCAAAATCTTCCAAAAAAAGCCACGCATTTGCAGCATGAAGAACTGCAGCTCAATTATTCTTTATTAATTTCTCAACAAAACTAAAAACATTTAACAAGAAACTATACCATTTCCATAGAAATTATCGTTGAAGTAATACTGCTGAGGCTGAGAGGTAGAAGAAGTGAACATTTCCATTGGTGAGAGAGAAAACGAGAGCCAGTTATTATCCGGAGCCATTTCTGTGGTGTTTATTGACCTAACTTGCTACGATTTGAAGAACTATTCGAGCCCAACATTACCAATGAAAGTTTAGAAGTGGATTAAACTGTTAAAGAATATGGTGGTGAAGACAAAGAATGTAAAATGGAAACGATTAGTGTCGAAGGGAGCACATGCAGAAGCTAGCTTTCCGGCACCGGCACAGGCAGGGGTGGTTGTATTGACTGTTCTTGAATGTTAAAGAGAGAGAAAGAAAAGGAGGAGAGGTGGAGGTATATAATGGGTGGAAAGAGTCGGTTTCATCTGCCACACCGGCGGAAAACCAGAGGGAAAAAACAAAACATTGTCTCTTCGGTTTCATTTTAATATATTATAGTTGCTCTATTTTATCTTTGACTGAGAGTATATGTGCAGTTTTTTTTTAACCAAACTTGCATCTTCGATCGTAATTTTATTTTTCACCGAAAATGATATAAAAATTTGTGATTTTATTCTCCCTCCTCTCTGTCTAATTGCGATTCATTAAATTTTTTAAAAGGTTAAATAAGAATATACGAAAAAGTATTATGTTTTAATATTTTCATATAATTTAAAAAAAAAATCCATTTTCATAAACTTATCCTAGATATGTATAAATTTTTTTTCATATTTATGCTTCAAACTAGTACATAAAACTAATGTAAACTCTTATTATTAATTAAATACTATGAAATCAATTTTCATAATTTATGCACTAATATACAAATTTGTACTTAATCATAAAAATAGACTTGGACAAAATATTAAATATCATGTTATAGCTATGAAGCAACCTTTTATTTGAATAAATAAAAAGGTAAAAAATCATATGTAAATCCAACATGGTATCTACAAAAATAAATTGTCTTATTAAGATTTTGTTGAGAAATGTCATTTTCGCAAATACCATCTATGAAAATAGCTTTGTCGTTTAATTTTTCCTTTTTTTTGCTAAGAAATGTCATTTTCATATATAGAATCTATGAAAATTTCATTTCTCACTTAAATTTTTGCTGAGAAATATCATTTTCATAGATGAATATAATGATTAGTTCAAAATACGATGTAATATTATACATGTTAAGCGTGACAGAAGTAAGGCATACTTACCTCTTCGGTAGCAGTCATCGTGGCATCAACACGTTTATATTTTAATTAAGCATCTTAATGGTTGCCATTGATTAAGAGTAAAAATTAGTGAAGGTAATATGATGTCTATAATTACCTTTTACAGTGGATTTATTTATATATGTTTGGTAAGCATATGTGTATTTTATCTAAATTTATATATTCAGATAAAACATTAAAAATAAATAATAATAACATTAAATAATATAAATAACAATACATCATGAAATAATGTATTAGAACAAAACGTGAAAAAAAATTAGAAAATTTTTAAATCATAAAAAACAAAATAAATAAATAGAAAGATGGTGTTAAATACTTTAAATAAATGATTTAAAAACATAAAAAGTTTATATATATGAGAGGTTCTATATCCTCCTAAAATATCCTCCTAATTTTCTTTCTAATCACATGATCAAGACAAGTGTCAAAATCAAGATAACAAATTAAGAGCGAGAAATAATGGATTCCACATGTCAAAATTTAATAGGTTAGGAGGATGAATTAGGAGGATAAAGTATGAAGAAATAGAATTTTCATATATATATATATATATATATATATATATATATATATATATATATATATATATATATATATTAAAATAAACAAAAAAAACATAATGATTATAGATGTGATGGGAATGAAGATATTTTGATTAAGCATGCATATCATCTTGTATAATTATGCATTTGGACATATTATTTAAATATTCTATAATGAGTGAATGAATATGTAATTTTCCCTATGATTAGATATAAAGCCTATTAAAATATAATATAAATACTATATGGGAAGTATGTTTAATTGGAGCCTTCGCTAACTTTATTTTTGCATTAAAATTAAATTACTTTATTTTGTAGAATGGTTTTAATAATCTTTTCTAACATTGTATAAGGTCCTTATGAATTGTTTATGGATTGGAATGGAACATTTATCTCGAAATATTTTAATGCAAAAAAATAAAGTTAATGAATAGTATTAGAGTAAACTACATTAGAATCCTTAAGGGTGCGTTTAGTTGCGGAAAACTGTTTTCCGTTTTCCATTTTTCATTTTTCAGGAAAACGAAATGAGTTTTCATTTTCAGTTTTCTATTGAAAATTTAGAAAACGCGTTTAGATAAAACCGATTCTGTTTTCATTTTCTATTTTAGAAAAACAGAAAACGTGTTTAGATATCTATTTTCTATCAATTTTCATTTTCTAATTTTTGATTTGGGGTTGTGCGGGTAAGTGGGTAGGGTGGGTGTATGGGTGTGGGGAAGGGTGGGGTGGGGGTAGGTGGAGGTGGAGGTGGAGTGAGGTGGGGGTGGGTGGTTGGTGGGTGAGGTTTGGGTGGAGGTGGGATGGGATGGAGGTGGGTGGGGTGGGGGTAGGTGGAGGTGGAGTGAGGTGGGGGTGGGTGGTGGTGGGTGAGGGTTGGGTTGGGTGGGTGGTGGGTGGGGTTGGGTGGGGGTGGGTGGGGTGGGGTGGGGGTAGGAGGTGGAGGTGGAGTGAGGTGGGGGGTGCGTGGTGGTGGGTGAGGGTTGAGTGGGTGGGTGGGGTGGGGGTAGGAGGTGGAGGTGGAGTGAGGTTTGGGTGGGTGGTGGTGAGTGAGGGTTGGGTAGGGTGGGTGGTGGGTGGGGGTAGGTGGAGGTGGGTGGGTGGGGTGGGGGTAGGTGGAGGTGGGTGGGTGGGGTGGGGGTAGGAGGTGGAGGTGGAGTGAGGTTTGGGTGGGTGGTGGTGAGTGAGGGTTGGGTAGGGTGGGTGGTGGGTGGGGGTAGGTGGAGGTGGGTGGGTGGGTGGGGTGGGGGTGTTGGGGGGTAGGTGGAGATGGGTTGGGTGGGGGTAGGGGTGGGAGGTGGGTGTGGGTGGAGGTGGGTGGTGGTAGGTGGGGTGGGGGTGCGTGGGGGTAGGGTAGGGTGGGTAGGGTGGGGTAGGTGGTGGTGTGGGGGTGGGTGTAGATGTAATTTTAGGGGTGTAGGTGAGAATGAGTGTGTGTGTGTGTGTGTGTGTGTGTGTGTGTGTTTTTGTATATTTTAGAAAAATTTGGAAATAGAAAATTTTAGAAAACAATAAATTTGGGTTTTCCAAAATTTTCCAAATTCTTTGTAATTTTTGGAAAATGAAAAATTTTCATTTTCTTGGAAAACTTTGGAAAAATTGACGAACTAAACGCGTTTTCCGATTTCTCATTTTTCTAGGAAAATTTTTCCGGAAAACAGAGCAGTTTTCCGCAACTAAACGCACCCTAAGTTTGTCAAAAGATAACGATTTTACCCTAACGTAATTTTTATGTATGTAGATGCCTGAACTTTATGAGATTTTTTCCATGAATGTCATATAGCAGGTTTTCCACCCTTTATCTAGTTACCATCTCACGTAGTTGTCACTTTGGCAGTTAACTAGGCTTGATGTTGACGTGGTTTTCTACCCTCGCACATTGACCATCTACTTTTTTCACTCAATTTTCTTGTTTCTTACTTTAAATCTTTATCTCTCTCCAAGTTGTAGAATCGAACGTCACTACTGCCCTCAATCTCCTCATCATCAATCTTCAATCTCCTTACTGTCAATCTTCAATCTCTTTACCGTCTCCGTCCCCTTCCCCTTATTCAGTATAGATTCAAGAAGGGTTCAACCAAGTTTTTAAAAAATGTTCAAGAATAAGAGTTAAATGAAAATTTTACTTTGAAAGCCCTTCTAATCCTAGGTAAAAACACTCATTGTTTATTTTTGATTTTGTCCTTGTACTTATTTGAAATTGCAAAAAATGGAAGGAAAACAAGATTATCTTGCGGTAATTTGATACATAAATGATAACCACTTAATATATTAAATATCTAAAACAAAATTACATCTTTCATAACAAGATACAAAACCTCTAAAAACTAACAAAAAATTATCAACCTCCGAAAACTAACAAAAATCTTTCCTTAGACATGTGTTGTTCTCTGATCTTCACCCTTCCCTAAGATGCTAAAACGTTTCCTTTCTTTTGTCCGACCTCTAATCAATAAGCTCTAACATATTGATCAATTCGACAATGAGCCCCACATCCTTGCTTTGGCAGTCTGTAAGGTAACATTGTGCAATGAACCTCTTGTCAGAGGGAGGGAATCCATTAAAGTGTATAGATATTATTGCCTTCTTGTTAAGCCTTTCTAACATTTGGCAGTCTGTAAGTGGGGTTTTTTCAATGGATATTTATGTAAATATGGTTCTTAATCTTCTCGATTTCAACATAAATGATGAAGCTAGATCACCAAGAGCACACATAAACTGTTATTTTTAGGATGAAAATAGACTTGAAATTTACAAAATAAAGAATTCCAAAATAAGCTAAAAGTCAAAAGATACATGCCTTTTTCCAAAACCCACCCAATAACCAACCCAAACTCGGCCTAGGGGATGAGTCGCATGTTATGAGTGAACAACGTGAGTATTCATATATTGGATATATGTCTAGGTCATAAACTCTGGTGATGTTTCTAATAATAGTAGTGTCCTATCTGGGTTGCCCTCATGGCCTAGTAAAAACAATCAGTAGCAGAAACAAAGAGGATTGATCAGTTTATTAATTAATTGGGAAATTAATTAATCAGAAACTAGATCAAGAATTAATTGATAAGTTAATTGGTATATTAATTTATAAGCATTAATAAAAGGGTTGGATTGTAATTAATTGATAGTTTCATTAATAGAACAACTCTAGGGGTGCGGCCGCCAAAAGGCTCCTAAGTTTGAAACCCTAGGAGCCCATGCACTATAAATAAAGGCCTCAGGGTGCAACCCTAAGGCATCCAAACCCCTAGAGGTGCCGCCACCTCCTAGAAACCCTCCCCCTCTCCTCTTTGTCGATTTCCTCTAACCCTCCAAGGGTTTCTGGATCGATTTCCACAAGGCTTGGAAGTTTCTGACTGCTTGTTCTTCTGTTGTCCTTAGGTGTGAATCAATAGAGGGATTCTAATTTGGATCCTTAACATCCAACCACAAAGGTATGATCGATTTTCATGTTTTGTTGGTGCAACTACTATGATCGATTTTCATGTTTTTTGCTCAGTTTATGGGATTTAATCTGTTTTGTCTTCCGCTACCTGTATGATTAGTGTTAATCTATGAAAATCCCAACAGTGGTATCAAAGCCATTGTTATTAGGTTGCATGCACATTAGATCAAAAACTTGAATATGATTGTTTTTGCATGCTGAAATTTCATATTCAACTACTACAGTGGTTGTTGCCAACGGGATCCCCCATTCCGAAAGGTTACTGGGCCTTCCATAGGTTTATGCTAGAAAAATCATGAAAATTGTATGTTATGAATTTTTCCTGATTCGTCAGTCGAGAAACCCGTTCAACGAAAATTTGGAGGGTTTAGGAACCCTCCATAGGTTTTGGCGGTCAGGGTTTCACAAACCCTTGGTTGCCGTGCAAGTTTCCTAACTTACATAGTTCCCTTATTTGCTAGTTGCCTTAAACTGTTTCTTTTAATTTAAGTTTACTTAATTATTAAAATGTGTTTTTAATAGAATTAATTATCATAAACATAAATTTTAAATTGTTTAAAATTTACCCTTAATATATTTAGAATAATATCTATATTTATTAGAGCTTAAATTAAAACAAGAACATTGGTCAAACCATGACTAGGCTCACCCACTTAAATGTGTTCGAATGTTTGAAGGAGGATTCTTATGAATCCTAATGAGGTTGGTTTTTAAATGACATTTATTGTCTACCGCCCACCGCCTGTCACATTTTCATAGTGGAGTTACCGAAAAGGTTTGATAGGGCAATGTTCATGAAGTTAAAAAGTATTTAACTTAGAAATTAGAAATGAGATCTTCCATCTTGAAGAAAAATGGAATGAATGCACGCCTGGTATTTATTTTTTTTTTTAGGAAAAATGAATGAAAATAAAAGCGGTGACTGACACGGCGGCTATGATCATATCCCAGAATCTTTTTCTTTTAATAAATAATAAAAAGACTTCTAAAACTCCCTTCCGAAATCCACTCCTGAAGTCACGTCTTTCCCTATCTCATTGGGGGCGGAAAACGACCAGCTGCCACGCACGAGCCCATAGAAAGCCGCCACAAAGCGATTAAAATCTATTTTCCCGACAAGAAGATAAAAGATTTCCTTCGGGCTCCTTGAAAAATCACCTGCGAAGCTGAGGCGGGAGAAAAAGCATAACTCCCCGGGCGCTGGTTAAAAAACAAGAATTTTTATCTTTCTTCCTTGGGAGGTCTAAAGCGCTAATTGCCCCCGCCCCAAGCCAATCGCCACTTGGATGCGAACTGATTCATTTAATTCTTCGCCTAGTCTTAGCGCTGGATTCTCTATTTCCGGGCCGGGACTGGAAATGTTGGAATAGATCTCAGAGTAAAAAAATTTATTAAAACAGAAGTCCCGCTTTAATAAATAAATAAATGTGAACCATGTGCTATCCATGAGAAACGCATGTTTTCTCTATGATCTGCTGACGGAGCTGTGTGGTTAACCGGCACGTCAGTTAGGGTTGTAGTCGGGAATGATGTGACACTCGCGATTCTCAAGCGCTTCTTGAGTAAGGCATCACACGGGTTCTGCATGGTCTATTCATCGTCTGATTCATGATCCACGACATCCCTGTCATGAATTTTGAGATGAACACAATCGAGATTAACATATCGTTGACCTCGGTTAATGAATCTTACAGATCTAGGAATTTCATACAGCCTGAAATTGATAAAAGTATATCTACCTTAATGATTATTATGTTGTGAGTACGGCATCCATCTTCACACCATAGTTGGGAGATTTTGGGTCCTAGCATTGTTAAATAATAATTGGGTAATTATTTAAAAGGATTAAATTAAACTAATAAAATTTGATTATATAGATGTCTGAAGCTAGTGTCAATTCTCCTCCATCACCCATCTCTGAGAGCTTTAGAAAGTATCTGTTGAATATGGAAAAGCTCACTGGTCTAAACTATGTGGAATGGCTTCGCCAATGGAAACTGGTTCTGAGGTTTGAACTTTGAAGGCAAGCCATATCTGATTGAGTGTCCGCTCCCCATGATGAGCATGAATTCTTGATTGATGAGTCCGAGGAAGTTCGTAGCCTCATGCTATTGACCATTGACCCCGAGATCCGCAGGGATTTTGAGTTTCTCGGGCCATATGACTTAGCACAGCTGGTTGAGGAAAGGTTTCGAGATGACTTAGCACAGCTGGTTGAAAAGGAACGAACTAGGATCTTCAAGGAACTTGAAGGGTGCAAGCTAGAAGAAGGAAGTAGTGTCGGTCCGCATGTTTTCAAGATTGAGGGATGCATTAGCGACCTATGCAGACTTGGTCATCCCATTGATCGGGAGTTAAGTGCTAACATCATACTTGACTCGCTGACTAGTCGGTACGATCTGTTTGTCCAGATATACAATAAGGGAAACTAGGACAAGACTATCATGGAGATGCATTCGATGTTGACTCTATACGAGTCATTCATAGAGATACACAGTTCCACTGATTCAGCTACTTCGGGATTGAGTCTGGTGATGAGGCACATCAAGAAACGGTCCAGGTCGACTGTCAGACCGATTCTGAGATGTCTCAAACTGGGAATTCACTGGGTGGGATATAGTCACAGAAAGATTGGAAGATGCTCCAAAGCCAAATTGTTTGGAAACTCAGATATATCTAAAATTGAAAACTTTTGATCCTTAATTCCTTGATACAGGATGTGTTTCTCACATTTGCTCTGTAGGGACTCGATAGGATGTAGGACACTAATACATAAGATCATATTCGGATTAGATCAGGATCGTGGGCTCGTGTAGTTTTGATGTTTAGTTAGATATTGTATTCTGTTATTAGCTAGTAGTTGCATATAACATTGTTTCATATTTCATTGTTTGAGGATATTTTCTGATTTAATAAAAGTATTGACATTTTCTTTAAAATATGATTGTTTCATATTATCCTTGCAATGTTGAATAATGTGTTGATAGCATGAATAGTAATAATATAAATGTTGATACATCCAAAAGTGTGTTGGATAGATGTAATTATGTTTGTATGATTGTTAAAGATAAACTTTAATAAGAATTGCATCAACCAAAGGTCCAAGTGGACAGGACTTTGGAGTCATTTGACTTAGAGTCATCTGATGAATGGATTCTTAATTAAATCGGTTGCAACAAGAGACGCATCACCTAAAGATCCAAGGGATAAGATTTTGGAATCATTTGACTTAGAGTCATATGATGAATGCATATCTTGATTAAATTAACAAAGTCAAGATTTACATGGAGATGTGAAAGACATCGAGATTATGAGGCAACGTACACATTAGTTATTGTGAATTGCTTAAATCTTCCAATAAAACACAATTAGTTACACTTCGTAATATTTGCCAATCAATATGGCGGATATAACTTCGCTTATCAGATTAAACGATAGTTGGAAGCCTTGAATTGTTCAAAGACTTCAAATAGAAGTATAAGATCAACAAAATCTGAGTTAAAATTGTGAATTGAGAAAATGTTTCACAGTTTTTCCTCTTTCAAAGAACATTAAATTGTTATAATGTGTCTTAAGGAAAAAAATAGAGCATTGATCTAAATGGTTTGATCCCCGATATATCATATATACTTCCAATTAGTTTCGACAAATAATATATTTCGAGCAGTTAGACCATAAAAGCATATACAAACTTAAGACCACGTCTTAGACTAAGTAGGTTGCACAGACACCATCTGAAGTGTAAAACGGGGTTCATCCCTTACTTGTACACAAAAAGGGTTTAGGGTCATGTAGCGTTCGTCCGAGCCTCATAACTGGCCTAAACCCGATCAGTAGTGTCGTTTTATTGGTCATCCCGCAAGAACCTTTGAAATGAGAATATTTCTTTAGAAGAAGCTCTTAATCTAAGGAACTAGTGGGAGTAAGAGTAATTCTTGAAAGGTTCAAGGACTAACCAATGTAAGAACCTTTAGTCAACACTAGGACTTAACCAGGAATCAGATTCCTGTTAAACTTGACATAGTCTTCTCTTCGCAGTCCAGTAGTATTGGTCACCTTCGTAAAGTGTTATGATTTGATATTTCTAAATGTGACATACCGATTAGTGGTAAAACGCTAAGTTGGTACGGATGAGTAATCCAACTACATGGAAGCATTGGTGAGCCCAACTGCTGCCAAATAAGAGAACATAAGGGCGAGACTCAGTCTACGTGATAATTTCATTGATTTTACACATGGCCTAAAGAACTAGTGGGAGTAATTGAATCATCAAAAGAAAACAACATAGATAGAAATGTACTCACATTCAAAGTTGAGAATGAGTCTGTAAAGATATCGCCTGCTATAACTACACTCCGTGAGTCATAGTAAGATTGGATGATCTGAAACGCTTTCCTTGAATGGAAAACATGAGGGTTGCGTGTGAGACACAACCAAGAGGTTTGGAACATACTTATATATCCAAACAGAAAAGTACATGGCTCAAGAGATTCATCTAGAAGAATCTAACGAACACCTTGCAAGAAAAGATCTTTGGAATCTCAAAATGAGCCAAGTGTTTGGATTTTTTGATTGTCTAAAAGAGTCCTGTGATCATGTCAGAACTAGTGGGAGTATTATTGTAGTCCACCTATGAATGCATGTTGACAACATACTACTTATAGGAAACATCTCTTATTGTTACAAAGTGTAATGACTTGGCATTAAGAAATGATTCGCTATAAATGAACTAAAGGGGATGCAACATACTCGTGAGATACAAACATCTATCAGATAGATAAAGTCATCAATAAAGACTTTGCTAGTAAAAGTATGATCTTGATAGGATTTTAGATGCATGACTTCGAGAAAGGAGTTTCCGAAAGTCATGACATAGGGTTAATAAGTAATCCTTTAATCCTGACAGAGTTCAGAATGAAATAAGTCGAATCCCATGAGCTTCTGCTATTGGATTGATCATAAGTGTCATGGACTTATCCTGATAACTTAGATGCTTGGAGCATTATAAGTTAGATTCGGGACACAACCTGGCTAAGGTCACTAAACGGATTGTTTAAAAGAAATCGTAAAGTTTTGGGGCGAATGTAATAATAATTTGAAAAGAGTTTCAAATCTGAAATTATTGGCATCAATGGATGGTACTAAAGACTTCATGGTTGAAGAGTTTCGTCGGTATCTTGATGGTTGTCCTCAACATCATGAACACCTTGAAATCTTCTTGAGACCAATGGGTGCAGTCATCTAGACTAAAGAACCCGAGAACCATGAGAAGTCTAAACTCATACCAGCGTGTTCATAATTGAGTTAGGAAAGTAAGATGACACATTGAGATGTTATCGAAAAAATGTTCGATCGGATTATCTACAATGATGTTGATCATAAACAAAATGAAGGTCATTTTGGGTACATAGACAAAATGAAGGTCATTTTTGGTATATAGACAAATAAAATCTTAATTATGAGTTTAAAAGAAACCAAGAAACACATAATAGTATTAGAACATATCCGATTTGGTGATTATCTCGTGGAGACTTGGTAATAAGCAGCCAAGCAGGAGTGGCTACCTGTCATATCATTCCAACATTGTGTTTCACTTTAGCATGTTTAGAACCCGCTTCCTGAGTGATTAACTTGCTCAAACTTCCACAGTCGATCGTAGTCTTGGAAGCAAGTAGTGATTCAAGACTGTCACGAGTGTCAGTAGATTGCCCATAGTGATTGGGCATAGCATAGTGATTGTGACTAATGCTCATGAGTACTTGGTAGAGATTCACGTATTGGAACAACCCGCACCTGAAGATTACTTCATGGATTGAGTCACGAGTAATCTAGGATGATAATATATTGTATTCTTCAGGCAGAGATACATGAGGGATTTGTACTATGAGTCTGTCATACATCGGCTTTCCAGACGTATCCGTAACTGGTAGTTATAAAGAAAATGTTCGAGTATGGTATGATGAAATAGGCAGAGACTATGTAGTTGAATTCTATTTGTTCCTTCTGCCCTTAATGGGAGAAGCGATATCCATGGGCCCCTCGATGATTTGATGTTGACACCAAAAACGCTCGGCCGGGCTCTGACTAGATCGATGTGTTCAATTGAGTAGTCTGATTTTGGTCATCATAAATCTCTATCGTGAAACAGGATTTTGAACTTCTAGGAATTTACCCTTATCCATGTCCCAAGTTCATAAAAGCATATATTGTAGAACAGAGGGATAACTGATCTCTTATCTGGGAGTCGTTTCGTCATCATAGTTTGATCAGAGTTCGGCAGTTGCATTGGATGTTACACTCTCTGTGTATTATCTAAAAGTATCAGACCACATTGAAAGTTGACGACATGTCCAAGTGGGAGACTGTTGGATATATGTCCTGGCCATCAACTGTGGTGATATTTCTAATAATAGTAGTGTCCTATTTGGGTTTTCCTTACGGCCCAGTAAAAACAATCAGTAGCAGAAATAAAAAGGATTGAACAGTTTATTAATTAATTGGGAAATTAATTAATCAAAAATTGGATCAAGAATTAATTGATAAATTAATTGGTAAATTAATTTATAAGAATTAATAAAAGGGTTGGATTGTAATTAATTAATAGAACAAGTCCAGAGGTGCGGCCGCCAAAAGGCTCCTAAGTTTGAAACCCTAGGAGCCCATGCACTATAAATAAAGGCCTCAGGGTGCAACCCTAAGGCATCCAAAACCCCTGGAGGTGCCGCCACCTCCTAGAAACCCTCCCCCTCTCCTCTTTGTCGATTTCCTCTAACCCTCCAAGGGTTTCTGGATCGATTTCCACAAGGCTTGGAAGTTTCTGACTGCTTGTTCTTCTGTTGTCCTTGGGTGTGAATCAATAGAGGGATTCTAGTTTGGATCATTAACATCCAAACTAGAATTACAATTCAAGATATAAAAGAAAACATTCGACATTCTCATAATTCTCATTAAGTGATCTTGTTGATTGACAAGTAACAAACAACTTAATATTACAATTCAAGATATATAAGAAAACATTCCTTTAAGAAATACACAATTCATGAAGTTACTTCAAAATTCAAATAAAGAATGCTCACAAACTCTTCATATTTACGATTACACAATGCTCTTAAATGGAAAAGATCTCAAGTACAAAAGCTCAAGTAAAGTGTGTATTGTAAGTTTATATTGTAAATTGTATAATGATATGGAAAAAGGATAGTGGTTATTTTAGGTTTTCGGATGGTGGTAGGTTAGAAAAAAAACATTGCATATAATGTTGACATGTGGCAATGTTTCATCCTGGCCATTAAAAGTCATTTATCTTTTGCATGCTAAAATGAGTCTCAAACCACTTAAAGTTTTCCACTTAATGGAAATTTCCTTTTCTGTTAAGGTATGTTAGCAACAGAAAGCATTTTTCCTTTCAACACGATTAATATGTTTTTCTATGCAAAGTTGAATTTTTGACCAAATTTAATGGCATGACACTAGTAGCAGTGAAGGTTTCTACTTCTCAATGAGGTTAATTCGGTAGTCGTTGCTACATCTCAATGAGGTTGCCTTGTAATTGTTGCTACATCTTGATAAGGCTTGGTTATAATCGTTGTTTCATCTCAATGTGACTTGGCTTGTAATTGTTGTTGCATCTTGATGAGGACCGACTTGTAATCAAAGCTACTTCTCGGTGAAGACTGGGTTGTAGTCGTAACTTCTTCTCAATGAACTCCAAGTAGTAGGTGCAATTACTTCTTGGTTAACTACGAGTTGTAGTCGCAACTACTTCTCGATGAACTCTGAGTTGCAGTCGCGGCTATTTCCCGATGAACTCTAAGAAGTAGTCGTGGTGAACTCTGATTTGTAGTCAGATTTACTTCTTGGTGAACTCCGAGTTGTGGACGTTGCTACTTCTCGGTGAAGACCATGTGGTTTTCGCTACTACAACCCGATAACAACCATTATTCAAGGCAATTTCGGAAGTTGTAAAATTTAGATCTGAACTTTGAGCATTAGCAACTTTCACCCGATATCCTAAACATTGAGCATAGTTTAAAATTAAATTCCTTTATTGTAATGTTCTTTGTATAATTTCATTGCTTTGTCAAATTTGATTTATTTTCTTGATATTTTTTCAAACTGAAATAGCAGATAATATTTGTCAAAAAATTTAAAGGTATTTCATCGTATTTCAGTGACAATCGTATACTAAAATATATAATAATTTCTCCACATGTGATGGTTTCTAAAATAAGAACGGGTTAAAAAGAATAATAAAGAAATTTAACACAGATAATGGCATGAAATGATAATCACATATATAAAAAGTAATCATGAATATTTGATTTATTTTCTTGATATTTTTTCAAACTGAAATAGCAGATAATATTTGTCAAAAAATTTAAAGGTATTTCATCGTATTTCAGTGACAATCGTATACTAAAATATATAATAATTTCTCCACATGTGATGGTTTCTAAAATAAGAACGGGTTAAAAAGAATAATAAAGAAATTTAACACAGATAATGGCATGAAATGATAATCACATATATAAAAAGTAATCATGAATAATGTTCATTCCAAACAGATAATTGTCACAAACATTATACATGAACATCAATGACCAAACTTGGTTTTCAGGTCAAACATCCATTTTATAAAGTTTTTAAACCACACAATATTTTTAGTAAATTCATTCCTTGTATCAGCCATCTCATATTGTGTTTTCCTAAAAGTAGGATCATATTGTCGATAAAGTCGTCTCAGAAAAAGATGCTTCTGACTCAACTTGAAGAAAAAATTTCTCTTGTCATAAATGTATGACACACATTTGAATGGATGAATGACATGAATATCATTTCTTATTGACCCTAAACCCTAAACTATTAAGTCTAGTTATTCACTAGAATGGGTATGAGTTACCACACACAACTCAACATCCATGGAAGTAAAATCTTGAATGTTTTCCATTGCCCATAGACGAAGACATTTATACCATGTTTCATGCATTTTATACTTTAAATTCTTCTCCTGTCATAATAGATCCTTCAGATCACTTGGATTCATGTAACGTAAAATCCATTTTGGTGCCAAACTTGGTATGACCATCATATATGATCTCCTAGAATTTAAAGTAATTAATTCTTTCACAATTGTGCAGTTGAGTTCCAACTACTTGTCTTATTTTAATTAGATATGCATCATAGCTTTGCTTTTGCCTATGGTCTTATAGAATCTTCTAAGTCTATCAATGGCTTTACATGTAGCAGATTCATCATTTCTGTTGAAATCCCAAATATTGTACATTTTGTAGTGGGGACCACTAGGAATATGCCATGATTGGTTTGCACCAGGTTTTTCATTCAATTTCCAAGGATATACGAAGTTGCTAATAAATGAGCCAGTGTAAGGAATGATCTTAGGAGATTTGTAGTGTTGGTTCAGGAGTGAGTTCTCTGAACCATTTCTTTCTTTCTTCATGACCCAACTCTCTTGGAAGGACTTACGGTCCAAGGTCTTCTTTTCAGCTAATTTTCAAGTAAGTTATGCATCATAAGTGTAATTTTCTCCTTTTCTTTCATTTCTTACTCATCCTATTGGTCAACAAGAGCTAAGATTCTTTCTTGTTCGAGCTCTCAGAAGTATTTTCAACCGCAATCTCCTTACCTTTTCCAGTGGAGAACCCAACATATATATTCTATAAAGCTGGTCTAGTTCTTTCAATAACCATTGCTTTCATGACTTTTTGACGAATCAAAGGCCGATTGATTTGGATATTATAATAGTACTTCATCGTTTTGGTAATAAATGTCTTCTGACTCTCAAATTGATATGTATCATAAATAATAAATTACATCAGCAACTTGGTGGTTGCCTAGTTGGATCCATTGAGAAAGGTTGAACAAGTGGATTTGTAATCTTTGGCTCATTTATGGATGCTCTAAGCTGTTGAAACAGGGTTATGTGATCATTTCGATCATAATCAAGATTGGCTTTGGTGAGAAAATATGGAGCATCTATATTTAAAAATTCACATTTCCCTTGTTCAAGCTCTTAAATTATTTTCTGATGTTCTCTTTTGGACTCTGATTTGTTCTTTTTGGTTCTTCAGCTTCTTCATCGTGTATAAAATCCTCTTCATCACGGTTACTAAGTTGATCAGGTTCACCGACTTGATCATATTTTTCCTTTTCATTTTACGTAGCTTCTTCATTTTGTTGTTGATCTTTAGTAGTTTCATCTTTTTTTAGCTTGATCATATTTCTCATTCTTCTGCCTTTCCCTCTTTGTTCAACAAGCTTTTTAATCGAAGCAGTCGAATTTTGAAGATTGAGTGTAATAACACCATGCATTTCATAGATTGTATTATTTTTCACACCAATCTTCACTTTTTATTCTTTAATTTTAGGGTTTCTAGCTATGGAGGAATAAGGCTTGGCTTTAAGTTCCTTAAACTCTGATACGAGAGTCTGGATTGCTTTGTCAAGACCTAAAGTTACTTTGCCAAAAGGTTATCTGTCTATCTATCTCTCTTATCTACTTGGATCTTAAGTAAGGGTAGGCAGATGTTGTGTGGGTGTTGATTAATTGGAAATACAGCAGCTATTGTTCTTGCTGTGTATAAATCAACCTTAAAGATTATGTGTACTTGATAATCAAGTCTCCAACTTTGAGGTAACATTCTAAACACCATATGGTTGTGATTATTTGTTGATCCAATTTATTTTAATTGCATCCATGGCTTTAAGGAGTAAAAATTTTAAACTTCTGATTTTTTTCTCCTGTTGCTATTTTGATCTGTAAATTGTTTATGCTCAATCATGAACACAAAGGACCACATTTATAATGAGATAGTATTCTAAACATCATATTGTTATGTTTGTTGATCTAATTGTGTTCTAACTGGATTTATGGTCATTGGAAATTAAAATTTAGAACTATCATTTTGTCGTCGTTGCTATGATTATTAAATTGTTTTTAATCGCCAATCCCCAAAATTATTGTGTTGTGCAAAATACCTAATGGATTTGTATATGAAAATACATGGAATTCAAGCACATATCCATAGGAAAGTTATTTTCACAACCTATGAGAAGTCGATTTGATCGGCCCCCTTCCACCTAAATTAAAAGATATGTGTTTATTAATGAAATTAGAATAGGGTATTTTTTTTTACCAAAATTGTATATCCATCAACGAATAATACAAACAGTAGAGTTGTTTTTAGAACTAATAAAATTGACAATACCTAAATCAATATGAAGTTAGTATGTTGCTCCATAATCCATTTACCACATTATGTTTCCTCGATAGTTTAAAGACATCGCCTGGAACATTTGCAGTATGGTTGGTTGGGGCTTGATCTTGGTACCATTGTTGGAAGAGTTGAACCATGTAAAGGGGTTGTATGATGGATTAGCTTTTAAACTAGGCTTGTCCGGACTGTTCTATGTTTCTGTTGGTAACATTGATTTGGGCTGAGGAAGTGAGGTCCGGGCTGTTATGTTGGTGGGCTGAATTTCGAATGCAAGTGGACTAATGTCACATAAGAGTTGACAGCACGCCTAGTCGGCTTGAGTTTGGTCTGACGGAGGACATAAGGTCAGAGGAATGTGTGGGGGTAAGCCTATGACATAGAGGCATACCCCCACCCATAAGGATTTTGTGACCAGGTACAGGTCTGAAGGATCTCTAGGTTGACAATTTCCATTATTAGGTGATCTAATTGCTAAAATTATTTCTTCCACCCTAATAGTTATTTCTACCACCACGAGATTGTTGACCATGGTTTTTTGTAGTGAAAATTGTAGGCAAGGAAGAGTGATATGAATGAGAGAATTGGTATGAGTAACCTTGGATTTGACTTATGTGTTGTTCCTCATTAAGCATCACGGACCAAGTTTCCAAAAACATAGGAAGATGAGTGTGTTAGCGGATGAGGCTAGTCACATAATCGAGTTTGGGAGATAGCTTGTCGATAAGATATGTGACAAGATTTTTCTCGGGAACTACAGTGTCAATATTTTCGAGAAGGCTTACTATGGTCTTGATCCGGCTACAATCGTTTGATATGGAAGAATCGCCTATGGTAATATTACATAGTTCGTCATCTAATTGGATAACATTGACATCTTTATTGTATCGAAAAAGAGTTTTTAGATTCTTCCAAAACTATTATGTTGTCATATTCTTCTTTAGGATCATTTGGAATAAGACTAGGAAATTTTTCAGTGTATATACAATTTCATGATCGAATTGATCTAATTCAATTTGATTTTGTCAGACGTGATCAGAGACTTTTCATTGGTTTCTTGGAGGTGATCAGCTAGCCAAACCCAATGCAATGGCTTGAAATAGTGGTCACGACATCATAGTCCCCGCTATGTAGCATAGTTTATGTGTTTCATGCCAAATATTAACGGGATATACGACTTGATGTTAGTGATGTCATAAACTTTTCAAGGTTGGAAGCGTTAGCTACTGGAAGTCGACGACTAGGTGAAGGAGAGATGAGAAACCGACGAAAAAGGAAGTCAATGACTAGCATTTGGGGGGAGGGAGGAGAGACTGAGGTTGTGTGCATTATCATTGGGCCGTAAGAACTCATATTTCTAGTTGTGAATCTATGATTTAAACTCACACGTGTCCAACTTAATTGAAGTGTCAAAATTAATAGGTTAAAAAGTTTGGTTGTCAATAATACAATCTAATATAAGTATCATATTAACTTTAATACCAACATCACACATAATTTATAAAACTTGTCGATGTCTTACGATTGTTCTTGATACATTTTTTATATTTTGAAAACAATAGGGGGGAGAAGGACATTAAAAAAAAAAAAAAGCATACATGGCGACCGAGAGGGGCAGATGGCAACATAAAAGGGCATAATCACCAAACCAGAAGCAAAATTCAAGTTGCCGGCGAAATCTATTTGCCGGTGAGTCGAGAATGGAGAAGCAACGGAGATAAATAGAAAGTGACGACATCCACGAAACTTCAAAGATCTTAAACGTGTCTTCTTAGTTATTTTTAGGTTGTTTTTGCTTTTTTTATTGTTCTCTTTTTTTTTTAGGGAAAATGATTTATAAGGGTAATTATGTTTCAAAACTGTTCAAAAAACACCATCCAAGTTTGGTCTGTTCAAAAAACACCATCCAAGTAATGTCTTTGTACAAAAAACACCATCCAAGTAAGGCCTTTGTACAAAAAACACCATCGAACTACATGTTTTGTTCAAATTTTACCCGATGGTAACCGGCTCTTGCAGGTTAAAGGATGACTTGGCCTAATATTTGGTGACCGGCCAAATCATCATTTAACATGCAAGAGCCGGTTATCATCGGGTAAAATTTGAACAAAACATGTAGTTCGATGGTGTTTTTTGTACAAAAGCCTTACTTGGATGGTGTTTTTTGTACAAAGACCTTACTTGGATGGTGTTTTTTGAACAGACCAAACTTAGATGGTGTTTTTTGAACAGTTTTGAAACATAATTACCCTTATAACTCATTTTCCCTTTTTTTTATTCACATTCCGTATGCCACCCTCTTCAAAAAGAAAATCCTAACTTAAAGGATTAAAATTTCAAAATACATTTGAATATCAATAACAAATATTTTATTTATAATGACCTCATGACTCATTTAATTTCATCTAAAATTTATAATGGCATCCATCTATATTTTATAATAGTGTCCAACCAAAAAATAAAATACATTTTTTTAAATATTTTCAAATGATGGAATGTTCATAGACACCACATATCTCAATATAGAATCTTCATTGCATATTTCTTCAACAGTTCAACTATTTCCCTCGTGTGTTTTTGTTTTTAACTTTGTTTGGAATAGTTAAATTCAATTAAATTGTTTTCGGCCACAAAAGTCCTTTCCAAATTAAACAACGAGGTTTGGATATTCAATAATTTCTTTAAATCATAAACTACTTGAAGCATAATTTGTGATCATATAGTCTTCGTAGATTTGATTTGACATACTCTATCTACTTAGTTTTAATGGATTTTTTTTTATATTGACCACATACGACCGTAAACAATTATTTTCAATTCAAAAATATAATATTCTCTATTTTATGTTGTTAAAGGAATAACATTATTGTTTTGCAAAATTCAATTCCAATTTTCATTCTCATCGGTTAATAAGGAATAATGAGATTAACAACTTTGATTTGTCAAGGATTCCAGCCTAGCTGGTTGAGACACCGGGTTTGATAACCCACAAGGGGTGCCGGGTTCGATCCTTAACGATCGCATAAAAACCTGGCGCAAAAAAACCCTTTGTGTGGTGAAGTTATCCCTGGAACTCTCTTGGGGGAGAGTTTAGCCCGCTTAAGCGGAGTCTCGAACTCGGGACCTCATCTGTAAAATGGTGGGGTGGCTACCGTTGATTCGAATTGCCGGTTCAAAAAAAAAACAACTTTGATTTAAGTGTAGTTGGCATTTTTGTTCTTATTTTTATGTATGAGCATTTTTAAACAAAACTAGAGTTTGAAGGAGACAAAAGTAGAGTTTGACGGAGTGGGAAAGTGATTAGAGGAAATAAAATAATAATAAGAAGAAATCTGAGTGATTTTTGTCTTTTAATGGTTACTTAATTAATTACTTAACTACTACAAAACAGAGAGTGAAGAAATTCTGTCTGGGCCTCGGCTTCATGTCGGCTTCAATGGCCCCAAAATAAAGTTACACAATATTTTAATAACTTAAAAATACATATTTTCAATCTGATTTGAATTATAGTTTTTACTGTAAGATCTCATTAGTTTTTTGGCTTACAAACACTTGAGAGTTAATATATACAGTCTGAAACTAATATAATAAACACTAAATCTGAACAAGTTTATGATGAGAAGAAAGGAGCTTTTGCGTATTTTGTTGACTAATAATATAGCATTGCCAGCTTCACCTAATTCACACACATGTCCTTCATGAGCATATCTTCTTCGAATGCTTTTCGTCTTTTTCCTTTTCTCGAAGCATAAAAGCATTACCTTTTTTGGTGAAATAATATGTATCGGTTATAATTATATATGTGGGCTTTATTGTAGGTTAAAATTTATTCATATGTAATTTTCAATCCATTTGACTATAATGAGACTTCGGAACGAGGTCGTCTCATGTTCGTGGTTTTTCCTGAGATAAACATGGTCTCGAAGCATAATGAGGATATACATCTCACCTGAATAAATGCTACTCTTCTTGAGTCTACAAGTGTAGCTTAGGCTTGCCAAGTCTCAAAATAGGTCTTACATCAAGCAAATCAAGTATTTTGATAAAATGGTATAATCCAAATGAGAAATTGAATTTTTCCTGCTTTTTATTTCTAACCATCCTCCTATTCATATTAAATCATAACAAATGTCTTAAAATATTATTTATTTAATTAAATATGATATTTACCACCATTTAAAATGAATAAGAATAAAAAGTAGAAAAAACAATTTCTCATCTTTTCATTGTATTTATGTCTACGAATAGATGATAATCTAATATTTAGTTTCTTTTTGATAACTACAACTTTTTCGTGTTGTCATGGATAGTTTGAAGTAGATATGTATTATCGGACCACTAATCTTGAAACCTCGCCAATCACGAAAAATTGATTGTTAGATTAAGGGGAGTCTATTATCCTTCATTAACATTTTACTTCTTTATTGTAATATAGACGGCACATCATAATCCTCTTACTAACCAGTCACTCTTTTAAATCTAGAAAATAGGTATTCCTCACCACCATTCACTCCTCAACGTGTTTATAGTGTGCGTAGTATGTTTATATTGTGTGTGGTGTGTGCAAAGCCAGTAAAAGGGGATGGTTGTGCAGTCAGAAACCAAGGGGGCAGTGTTGCCGCACCTTGGTGCGGTGGATACGTAGGATACCGTATTGTGCGGTGTTACCACTACTCTTAGCCTTATTTTTTTAAGATGACACTAATTTAATTTAAGAAATATGACTTAGAAGGGTAACAAACTTTTTATTTTGTTTATATTTAGTCATTTTCTACACGTGAACTAATTTTTTGTGTTAAAAAATATCATTACGGCCGATTATTGTAGGTCATAGTAGTATTTATTAAACACCAATAATAAATTCAATGGTAAATTATGTACATAAAAGAAAAGTGACTAAATATAAACAACAGTATAATTTAGTGACCTCATAATTCATCATCTTTTATTAATCTTTTGTTTTAATTTCATTAAAAATCTATTAGTTTGTAATATATTCATTTGTATAAAATTGTATTTTGTAAATCTATTTTTAAATCTCTTTGTTATATATCTTGATAAACAATAATTAAGTATTAAAACTGACTTACCATCCATCATAATTATAATAAATACAAATTATTCTAATAATCATTCAAACAATATCGTCATTTAAAACTTTAATCTTTTTAAAGCTTTTACAAACGAGGATGCCAAGTGGATAGGAACAACAAACCTTTGCACAAACATTCGAGTGATACACAAAAGTTTAAGAACAATTTCTTTTAAAACATCAAACACCGGCTCTTTATTTAAATCTCAAAACTTTAAGAACAAACATTTTTCCCTCTTAGAACTTTGTGTCTCACTCAAATATTAGTGCAATGTTTGATGTTACTATCTACTTGACACTACTTGACACTCTTGTATGTGAAAACTTGAAAAAGATTGAAGTTTCTAATAAAATTAAAAATCTCATTTAATTTCTTAATTGCTTTTGATCGCTATAAAAGATTAAGGACGGACTTACGAAATAATTTTTTATAAAAATAAATATTTATAAATTGATAGAGTTATTAATAAAAATAAAATAAATTATTTCATATATTAAGATATGGATAATGAAATATAAGTGTAACAAACCTTCAATTTGTTTATATGGAGTCACTTTTTTATGTACACAATTTACCGTGAGCGTGACTCCTCACATCGGGGTCTTCACTTTGGATGAGCCAGACTCTCGCTAACGCTGCCTCTTCTTGTTGAGTCCAATGCCGAGCACGATTTCCATTTCCGACACCGTTTCCATTTCCGGCACCGTTTCCATTTCCCACACCAGCCATTTGAAAATGTGTGTCTATTGATGTGTATGTGAGAAATGTGTGTGTATTGATGTGTATTGTGTGTGATTATGTGTTTCAAATGTATATATATATAGAGTGAAAGTAAAAAAAAAAACTAAATTTTTTTTAATTCTAACGGCTAAAAAAACGGTCACAATATTTGAATTGGAAGCCTTCACGCGTTCGCAGGAGGGCTGCCCCTGGACGCCGGCTATCGAGGACGCGGGGGGGGGGGGGGGGGGGGCGGTGTTTGCCGCGTCCTTGCTGCTGATGTGGAGGACGCAGGGGGCGCGTGCGGCGTACCCTTCGGCCTTAATGGTGTTTTTTATACATTTTTAAAACTTCGTTACCTTTTTAAGTCATTAATCCCTTTGTTTTTTGGTCTTGTTTTTATTCTTTTAAGTTTCAAAAATAAAAATGGCCAAGTTCGAAAAACAAAATGTAATTTTGTAAAATTAAAAGCAAACTCAAAATTAAAAACACTACAATTTAAATAACAACTAGAACGAAAATTTGTTGTCAGCAAGTAACCAACTTTTTCCGAGATGGCGGATTGGACTTTGGAGTTTGGAGGGGTTACTCTATTTCTTTTTCAATTTTCTTTTTTTAGGGCTCAAACAAAAAATTATCCGATTGAAGAAGTTTAGTAGTCTTTTGGTCCAATTGAACAATATCAGTCTGCCTACTAAAATGCAAAGACCAATTTGAAAATATTTGTTTGATATGAATCTTCACAAGCCATAACTGATTTCAATTTCTATAATGAATCTTTAATTATGCACAAGATTTTAGATGTTTTATTCTCTATATTTGACTAACACTGATTACTAAGTAAAACAAAATAATATAAAACAGCCAAATACATAGGGCCGTTTCAACACTAAAAATAGGTTATCGATGTATCATGAATTTAGCCGGATCATTTTTATATTTAAGCCAAATTGATGGATATAATTTGATCTCGTTTAAAGCAGCAAAAAATTATGGCGACATAGTTTTATTTATTTATTTTGTGTGTGTGTAGGGATTGTATAAATTTTTGTAGGGGTTCCATCTATATATAACAAAATTTTATCTAATAGGAAAAGTTGCCAATGTGGGACTAGCCCATTTGGTAGAGGCATTGTCTCTTAGATTGGAGGTTTTGGCTTCTATCTCAGGTATAGACGGATTTGAATAACTTAATGCACTAACTTCTAACAACTAACCCGTCGTTCAAAAAAAAAACTAACCAGCCGTTAAAAAAAAAAAAAGTTAAAAGGTAGTCCAGACTATTATGGACACTATATCGTCACTTGTTTAAAGTCACGATTTTGGATTCTTATAATTGAGTAACTAAAACTTCTATTTAGTTATAATCATGTTAGCTAACATAAAAGTTCTAAATGAGACAACGAAACGTAAAAGAAAAAAAATAATTTATCTAAAACAGAAATCATTTTAATTCTTGTTTATATATCTTGACAACTTCATATTAACTTATAGATGAGTAATATATAAAAATACAAGTATTACAACCTATTAACATATATGTTAAAATGTTAAATAAAAACATAAGACTTGGTTTATATTTTATTTTATTTATTTCAAGCAAAACCAATAGAAATGTTTTTACTTTACAGTTTTCTTCAGTTACACATCTTGACAGAAACAAAATTAATCAATCACATTATCATATTCTTACAATTACATGGATCACATTGATTTTATTCAACTTTAAGTACATTCTTTAACATAAATTACAACGTTCTTTTTTCAAATTTATTCATTCTTCCGTATTTATCTCCCAACTTAACCGTTAACAATGGTGTTTTGATGAATAAATAAATAAATGTAATGTACTTAATGTAACTATTAAAATATAAACATAATATATTTCCCTAAGATGAAGTAATAATGTAATATTAGTGGGGAGTAAGGTCCGGGATCCGGAAGTAACCCACGATGGAGTACAAATACATGCCCCAAAACTCCTTTCTCGGATTCGGGGTCGATTCGATCCTTACCCGACCAAATCGCATTTTACTCGTTTTGCCCATTTCACCTTTTCACGACCTTCTAAACCGGCACGTGATATCACACGTGCAATTGTGATCATCATAGGGTCTTCAACTACTTGGACTTAGCAAGGCATTTGCTGGATTTAAATATTTGCTCCTTGTACTTTATAATTTTTTTTTTTTGCATGTGGTCCTTGTACTTCTTTATTGTTACCCATCAATGTTTAGTAAGAATTACGTTTTCAAATAAATATAAACCTATAATTGAACATGTTATGAACCTATTACTATTTACTTTTATAGAGTGAACATAGAAGCTAATGCATTTTCTGCTTTGTTTTTGTATATATATATAGTAGTCGAGTAATGTAGGCAAATGCACATGCGAATGAATTTATCTCGTGAAAATATAATAATTGTAGAAAAGAACTAAGCTATTGTTATTAACCATAATATGATAATTTTTATAATAATATAAAACATTGACATAAAATATTATCATAATTTTAACTATTATTGTTATTAATGTATAAATATATAGCCATTAAGTAGAAGTTGAAAATTCATATCATTTAAATAATACTCCAACATAATAAGCATATAAAACAAAATTGCCTTATTGTATTTTTGAAAAAGTCATAAGTCATAAATAAGGGTCTCCTTACTTATTTAAATATGCTTATTTGCCCTTGCTTATGGCTTATGACTTTCCAAAAAATCAATAAGTCAATAAACTGATTTTATAAGCACATCCAAACAGCCCCTATGTATTAATTAAAAGTCTTATGTTCACATAACCAAAATACTATTGAATATTCTTTAAACATCAAAACTAATTCTTAAAGTTTCACATAAATCTAATTTACGGTATCTATATAATAGATCATGTGTACAACCATATATAAATTTTAGTAACATAAAAAATCATATTAACAAAATAAGTTATTGTAATTAACTATGTAATAATAATTTTTTATAATAATATAAAACATTATGGTCATTTTAACTTTTATTATTATTGATAGATAAATAACCTCGAATTAGAAGTTGAAACATATATTATTAAAATAATACTATAATGCAACTAACATATAATGAAAAAAATATTATCATAAGAAATATTAAAATGTTGGTTATACTTATAATAATATAAAACATTATGGTCATTTTAACTTAATTTTTTTTAAATCTATAATCTTTTTCAAATGATCTCAACTATAACTTATTTATGTAACAGTGAACAGAAAAAATTAAAATAACACAAAATCATAAATATAGACAACTAAAGATTCATGCATTGTAGTTTCATCGAATGCTTCCAAATACTTCTTATTTCTCTTTATAAGGACATGACCTCCAATAAGAGGATGTGGAGGCTAAACATCAGAGTAGATAGATAGTCTCTCCCCTTGTATGTTTTGTTTAGTGATTAGTGGTTTGACATATACATCTTGCTCATATGCTTATACCCTAGTTTAATCATATTTTGTTTTTGTTGCTTACTTTTGACTTACTTCCTATTATTTGTATCATTTGAAGGTTCTTGAATTTAGAGGCATATAACTTGATCCAATCATATGTATGTCTTATTACTCCTTACTTTTACCTCTTTTAGATGTTATCAATGGCTCATGCCAGATGTCGTAAATGTGACATGGACGTTTTACCTCCTATAGAGACACAACTGTCAACATCTACCTCCCCTTACCCTATTCTAATAAGATTATTAGGGTTTGTTATTGTTAAATGCTTCCAAATACCTTTAAAGTATTTGGATAAAATTACATTTATCATGAATAATGTTATCTTCAACTGTAAAACTATTGCATTGCACCAAATAGACTCCTAAAAAATATGGAGGGATAGGAACATTCCAAATAAAAAAATTACATAGTGGAAGTTAAAAGTATATAAATCTAAAACAAATAACGTTTTGTAGTAAAACATTCTCCAAAAGCCAAATTATTATGCATGTCATAACCCCCAAAGCAGAGCTTTGTGTGTTCTCAAGTCCTATTTTCCTTAATCTTATTCCTAAACCCCTAGAAATCTAATCCACATCCATGAACTATATATATATATATATATATATATATATATATATATATATATATATATATATATATATATATATATATATATATAAAAGTATTGTAAGTTAAAATATCTCTTTAGTTATAGTGGTTAATTATATAAAAAAGCCTTAATACAATTAAAAATCCTTTTAAAGTGAGGTAATTAAGGATAAGTTGAAGATTTGTGATTTTCACATAAATATGCTTGAAGTAAAATGACATTTATACACACACACACACACACACACACACACACACACACACACACACACACACATATATATATATATATATATATATATATATATATATATATATATATATAGTTGGAATACGATAAACATTGACTACACGAACCTTGCCCACTGATCATGTCATACCTGGACATTCACTTTATCGTTGTCAGTTATGGACAACGTTGGAGAAAACCAATGTACAACAGACTGCAGAACTAAGAATCAATGCATCTCCGCTTGAAGAATATAAGATATTACCATCTTAGGATTACCCATGACAATTTCCATAAAGTAACCTTTGAGTACAGGTTATTCAAATACTTAATCTCCATTAAGTACACATGAGAATTAGTGCATCTCCATGCTATGTCCATTTCTACGGACAGTCCACAAATACCTCACATCAGCCTTGAATCGGTACGTACTCCTAAAAGTATGACTGACTGTGGACGTTTTGAGTAATAATTTAATCATTTAGAAAGTCAATTTTAAACTTGAAAAATTAGACCACATTGATAAACTAATTAATTGACTGCCTTACATATATATTAAGTTCTCCATAAAATAATTGTAAAATCAGATAAAAAAATTATATTGCATAAGTTCCCAACACAAATCAAACTAAACTAATCTCACTTAAGCCAATTCATTTGCAAATCTAATGTAGATGACTTTGCATGATGATCTTGCTTGGTTTGACCGTCTAAGACATTAGCTTAGTGATCAGATCAGCTATCTTGCCTCATCTGTTATAACTCTAGCAACTGTGATATCTCTTTTAGTAAGAAATCGGATCCCGACTACGTACAGGAACTGTTTCTATTCGTTTGGAAGCTAGCATCAGTGTGCTTCTTTACACTGAGTTCTTCCATACCATAATGGATCAAAACATCTTAAGTATTTAATATATGTCTTGACTTCTATCCATTAACTCTTGCTAAGATTATCCTAATGTCAACTCATCACACTCAAGGCATATGATACATTAGGCATCGTACATTGTGTGATCGATCCCTTTGCAAGTGCATAAGGAACTTAACTCATCTTATTCAGAACCTTTGTGGAACTAGGACCCTTAGTTTCACGCGGTCCTAAACCCTGATACAAAGACTTGAATCCCTTCTGGGAGTATTGTACCTCTAGATTCTTTTAATCTATGTACTTTGGTTTATCCTTATGAAATACTCAGGTCTATATCTGTAGATTATGATGCTTCATACGCATTTAGTCTCTCCCGTGTTATTTTTCAACATAACAATTTTTGATAATTTCATATCTCCCTAGGTAGGGACATTGTTTTCATGAGAACTTTGTTATCTATGTACAACATTGGGCAGACTTCAGTGCTCCTACTAGCTCTCTAACATATGTATGATTCACTTCTGTTTCTCAAACAGCCAAATTATTTGCCTTTCTCATCGAAACAAAGATTCCATCTACGAGACGCTTGTATAAGTCCATCAATAGACTTTTCAATCTTACACACTCTATTTGGATATTTGGAGTGTACAAAACCCTCTAGTTGTGTCATATATACATCCTTTTAATGTTATCTATTAAGGAAAGCGATTTTTACATCCATTTGCCATATTTTATTATCACTGACTGCCGCTGTTGCATACAATATTCAAACATATTTGATTATTACCATAGATGAAAAGGCTTGCTCATAATCAAGCTTTGAGAATAAGTATAAGTCTTGGTCACCACTTTGGCTCTAATGTGTGTACTCTTCATCTATGTCAGTATTCGGCTTGAAGACCCATTTACAGCCGATTGTTTTAAGATCGGTATTGTAATCAACCAAGTTTCAAACTTGGTTACCCTTAATGGATCTCATCTCGCTCTCAATAACCTCATTCCTTAAGGCAGCATAAGATCCTGCCACGACTTCCGATAGCTGGTAGGGTCATAATGTAACATCCGTGTTTTGGGCCTAGAAGTTTTGGGCTTAAATCGACAAAATAAAACTTATTTTGTAAATAAAAAACCAAATAAATGAATAAATAAGTTTAATATTTTGTTATATTGTTATATTGTGAATAAATGGGCCAAATATGATTTTATAATCTATTTTGTAACCAAATGTGAGAAATTTTGTCATAAGGATTAAAAGTGTTAATTTTTGGCCAAACTTACCCTAAGTATATTTGAGTAGTCATGGATTTGGAAAATTAGAAGATATTATGAAGGAATTGATGTGGAGTTTAAATTAGGTTAAATAATTCATTAAATTAATATTAAGGACCTAAATTGTAAAGAAATTAGTGAAAGGGGCTGTTTTTGTAAATTGGGAATCTAAGGGTTAGTGTTGACCTGGACAACGACTTAAGTGAAGTAAATAATTGTATTTGGGGAATAAGTGTGAATTTAGAGACTTCTAGTTAGAAGAATTGGCTTTTGGGTGTTGGGTGTAGAAAGACCAAACTCGAGGGACCTATGTTGCAAATTCTTGAAAGATGACTTGTTTTTTATGGGGATCTTCCCCAAAATCAGCCATTCACATTTTTGAAGGTTAGAGAGAGTTAGAGATGGCGATTTTCATCTCTTCCAAGGAGATTTGTGTGGGTTTTGAAGGATTATGATCACACTTGTAGAATCATAGCAATCTAAGGTATGAAACCTCCCTCCTTGCCTTGAAATATTGATTTTGAGATTAGGGTTTTGACCAAGTCTGAATTCTTATGAATGGATGATGATTCTTCCTATGATTCCAAGGTTTTTTGATTTTTTTGAGTTCATAGTGATCCCTATCCAATCCATGGATAGTTTGGAATCTCTTGAAATAAGATCTTAATCCATATGAACCCCAGAATTTGGGGATTTGTTGAATAGTTGAAGAATCTAGAAATTGATGGATGATTATGGTGGTTTTGGATGAGGGGATTCATTTCTAATGATTCCCTAAGGATTCCATGTAACACCCCTTTCTCAAACCGTAGTTTAATACAGTTTATATTACAAAATATCTTACAAAGCGTGACTATGAAAAAGTCACTTAATTTTTTTTTACAAGTTTTATTCTCAAGGGGTATTACAGACTCAATACAGAAACCATAATTCAAACTTATCTGTATTATACATTGGTCCCAACTCCAGCTCTTGCTCCTCTCACCTAAGTACATAGCATTTAGAAAAATATACGTAAGACATAAAGTCTCGTGAGTAATATGGGTTTTAGACCCAAAACTTTTCTGCTCAAAACTTGAAATATTAACAAGTAAACTACTTATACTTATATTTTTTTGTAACAAATCTCAACATTTCTCTTCTTCTCTATTTTCAAATCTCAAAAATGCTTTCTTTCTTAAAAACTGTTTTCTTTCTCAAAACCCGCTTTCTTTCCCAAACTACTTTCTTTCTCATTTCTTGTGACCAACTGAAACTCATGAATTAGTTTAATTTAATTCATTCTACTAACTCCCCTTCGCGGGACAGAACAGATCCACCCGCAAGGTTATGCTATCTCTGTCTCCCCTTCATGACTTGGAACAGATCCAAGCACAAGGTTATGCTAAGCTAGACAACTACTTCGCGACGGGAGGTACCACCCCAGTAGTGTCTTCAGATCTCCCGATTATGTGGGTGATCCTAGTCCGGACAACTGACACTCATTGCTTTCTTTGCTCTAGTTCTTATCTTTTTACTTTCTTCATTTCATCTCAAATTGGTCAAAAGGGACACAATTCATAATAAATTCAAACTCATAAACTTTTTAACTCATAATCAAAAATACTTTCAAAACTAACTTCAACATCTTTAGCTCACATATGAAGCTTCTTTCAATGTAGCTTTATAAACTAAACTTCTTTAAAATCTGTTTTAAAACACTTAGCTCTTGAATAGAGCCACTTTCAAAACTGTTTCCAAACTTTAACATTTAAAAGCATTTGGAAATCTCATTTTCTGAAAATATCATTTTGCTATGTACTAGGAAAATCCTCATAAAACTCACCTTGGTTCTGCTATAAACCACTATGCTTCTCGTACACCTTTTCCCTTTCCGTGCTCAACTATATTTGAAGCACCACCTATACAAGTATGACATATATATTTACTTATTTAATAAATACATACTACAACTGACTCTATAACTTATGAGTCTCTTATGACACAACTGCAGGTCATAACAAGTGTATAACCCTTAATAAACTCATTTTATAATTTTCCCCGAAATATGCGTATTTTGCTACAGTACCCACGAGAGGCCGTATTTCGGTTCCGACAATTTTCCATGAAGTTTTAGGCCATAATAGACCTATGTTCAAAATTTGGGGTTAAACGGACATGTCTAGCTACGAGTTCAAATCTCAAAAATTGGACAGAAACTTCCCAGCTCCCTGCCGCGAGGTCGCGTCGCGACCCTAGGGGTGGTCGCGTCGCGAAGCACAAGTACATTGCTATTCTTGGCGATTTTTCAAACTGCAGTTTCACTATTCACCCCATTAAGCTCTTAATACTTGACTTAATTAGTTTAGGGTCATTTCCAGGCCCTAAATACCAACTTATACTTAACTTTAAACTTCAAAATCATCAAATCATCTTTATAAACTTGAAAATTCTTCCGAAAACCCCATTTTTCACCAATAATCATTTTATTGGATTTTCAAAGCTTGAAACTGATTTCTTGCATCTTTTATGTCATGTTTGACTTAACAAGACCATAAGAACTATATAAAATCAGTTTCATCTCTTAAACCCATTTCTAGGGTTCTTGAGCTAAAAACCCATTTCATCATTTTTGCATCAAATCTTCAATTCCATGGAATTGCTTGTTAATACAAGTTTCTTTCATCATTTCTAACCTATTAGACTCATCAAAATCACTTATTCATCCAAACTCGTGGCTTGATGTTCTTGAACCAAAATCATATTTTCTTGATTTTTCAACATATTCAATTACTAGAACATGTTGAATTGATGATTTTGAGCAAGATAAGTTAGATGATTACATTAGAATCATGATTTATGGAAAATTCAGAAATCAAGACTCAACTCCCGTTCACTAATTTGGATGAAATAAGCTTGGAACATATAATCTCTTACCTTTTGAAGCTTAAATCTTCAAACTTGGAACTTGATTCGTACACTTCTTCCTGATCGTTCGTGTTCTTCCCGTACTTTCTCTCGCTCTCTCTGGACTCTTCTATGATCTTCTGGAGATGAGAGTTAGATAACTCTCTTATTTATATTTAATTTTTATAAAATATATACATTCTAGTCCCTAGCTTCTTTCCTTTTGTTCAAAACTAACCCCATGACTCATATCTTTGCAAATCATGTTCCATTAGTTACCAACTTAACATTTTTCTTGACATTTTGGTCATTTCCATGTCAAATGACCATTTTGCCCTTTTTGGTCAAATTTTACTATTCACGCGGTAAAACTCCAAATTTTACATAAACTTTTATTTCTTACATTCTTATTTCACAAACAACATATTATTTTATATAATGGTCTTATAATATGACAAAAGACCATTTTACCCTTTTTACAACTTTTTGCGGGTTCTTACATTCCAACCCTTGATGTGTAATCTTAAACCTTGAATCGCTAGAAAATGAGAAATGGGTTTTATTCATGTATATGATGAATGAATCTCTTGTTTAATGGATGAATGAGTTTATTGCATCAATTTGGAAGTAATAATAGAGTAAGGATCATTTCCTAATGATTCCATGGAATGGAAGAAGGAATCTCCACTTGTAATCATCAATTGATGGATTGGAATTGGGTATTCCATGTTTGAAAGCTATGGAGTAATGTTTTGATCATAACTATGAATTGGTTCATTTTAAATGATATTGGGTGGTTAAATTGAGTATAATTATGTACAAACTGGGTTTGAATCATGTTCTTTTGATGTCTATGAGTTGGGGAAAGTGTTAGAACTTGAATTAGGTCAAAAAGGGGTGAAAAGGGGCAAAAACGGAGCTACAGCAGGCTGTACACGACCCTGTATACTGGTACATGACCCCGTGTAGAGGGTCTGTGCTTACTGGTTGATTTTACACGACCCCGTGTCAGGCTATACGACCCCGTGTAGCTGGGTCTGGCCAAAATTGTTAGTTTTAGGGTTTTAAGCTTTATGGTTTGGGCTTTGGGCATGTTTTAATGCCAGACTTTGGGGGATGTTTTAACTAAGATTTTCATTATATTAGGAAGCTAAGGACTTCATTTTGGGATGGTGGATGATAGTTCCTTCTTAGTTCAAAGGAAGTAATTATAGTGCAACTTTTAGATGAATCGAGTATGACACCTTCAATTCTTGTCTTGTAGGAAGAATGTATATTGTAATGACTTGGAGGTGAGAGTAAGGACTTGAGTTATCACTCAACTAGGAGGATTTTGATGGAAGAGTTGATGTCTAGAAGCGCCTTCAAATGCATCAACCTTGTGTAGAGTTAGTGTTGACCCGTCAGTTGACCTTGGGTGAGTTTACCGAGAATACAATTCCCACTACTATCTTTTGTGTGTGTTATCAACTATTTTCGTGCATGTTTTTATATGAGTACTATGTGTGCATTGCATGAAATGAGTCCTTTTAAAGATGTTTTCAAATAAAGACTATGATGTTGTTTTTAAAAGATGTTTTGTGCATCCTATTGTGCATTGCAATTCATATAGGATGGGATTGACCTTATGAGCCCTTGAGACCGAGTTTTTCCTTTTTCTCAATTAAAGAGGGTGATGAGATGTTATGAGTTTTGCCCTTTTCTCAATTAAAAAGGGTGAGAAGATGTTATGAGTTTTGCCCTTCTCTAAATTAAAGAGGGTGAGGAGACGTTGTTCCCGACAACATGGAACTGCATGAGGGAGTTGCTAACCATCATGGGGCTTGTGTGATGGCCACTAGTTCTAGTTTAGCATGTACGGGGATCGAGTGATATGCTTTGTGCGTGTCATTTGTGAACTTAGGTAGGTGCCATTGTGGTGAGTTGGACTTTTATGAGATAGACATAGGTTTGGGGATAGTTGCATCATGCATTTCATTTCCATATCATAACTATCTATTTTTAGTAAATCTTTATGATGTTATAAACAACTTTTAAAGTGTGTGTCTAAACTATTTTTGGAGGTTTGTCCCGAGTGTGGTAGTTTACTACCCACTCTGAATGGGTCAACCTCGGGTAAACTCACTAGGCATTTCAATTGCCTAACTTATTTTGATGTGCACTCAGGTTGAAGAGTTTAGATGACTTTAGAAGAACTGGATGTTTAGAAGGCCACGATTTGTGTGGTTTCCATTTAAGCTGTGTAATGGTATTTGAATTGTAACAACATCGCTACTTTATAGACTAAAATGTTTTATCTAAAGTGGGACCAAACGATTTTTCCGTAATTTATACTCTGAACTATTTCTCAATAAATCTCATGTGTTTTAAAACAGTTTGGAACGAAAAATGACTCTTTTGAAGATTATTGAAATTAAAGTTTTCAACGAAGGATGTTTAAACCATGGGTTAAAATGATGTTTTTATTCAAAGCCTTAAGCGAGGGTGTTTCACATAGTGATCCATTAGATATCCATTACCCTCATTAACATGTAATCCATAAAACTCAAGTGCATGATGTATTCTATTGGCTTCTCGGACAAGCGATGGAGTTATGTCAGATTCATAAAAAAACTCTTGTTGAGTCTCAACAGGGTTCTCTACCTCTGGTGGAGTACTGGTGCCAACATCATGTTCTTTGATCCTTTGAGTCTCATCAAGATCAATTTGGCTCCCACTGATTTCTTTGAATACCAACGTCCTATCATAAAAGACTGCCATTTGAGCAACATAAGACTGTTATCAAAATGTTTATTATATCCAAGTAATACAGTCAAATAACACTTCTTTTAGTGAGCGTTCTTTGATCTTCACTGCAAATGTAAGTCTCAAACCCCCAAATTTCTAAATATGCTAGTGAAGAAGCATCTTCACTTCATATTTTCTAGATAGTGTTTGCAGAACCTCTTATTTTGGTGCAAGGTTTAGGACTTTTCTGTTGTCTCTAATGTCTAACCTTAGACACTGATTGGAAGCATAATACGATTATTCATAACTCGAACCTTTATATTTGATTTCCATTAGACTCACCGTGTGATATTGTGGTGTATCAAACATAATTGGCTCTTGAAACACTTTCATTTGATGATCATAAGGTTCTTCAATAATAAGCTCACCATGAATGCATAATTTTTTTAGTTTTTATATCAATATGTATATATATTATGAAAAGTATAAATATTGGTATATTTGTTTCACTTTTTTGAATAAACTAAAGTCGATATGTATCAATGTGTTAACATCTATATTCATGCATTGTTCTCACGAAAATATGAAGATGCATACAAGTATTTGTTGGATCTATAAGCTCAAGAATCATTATTAAATGATATTGCTAATAACATATGATCCTATAGGGTCACACCTTTATCAAGTTTGTACTTATTGAATATTTATTAAGTATTTAATAAATAATATATAAATTCAACTCTTGTATATAATTAGAGAATAATTAGTTTTTTATGAAAATAATAATTAAAAGGGATTAAACTAGTTATTACTAGGGGGTTGCAATTGGATCGGGTTCGGGTAGACGGGTCGCGGGTTGGCGGGTCAGAGACTCCAACCCGTACACGACCCATATAATTATTCGTGTCAACTTCTTCAACCCTAACCTGTATATGTCTAACCCAGACACGACCCGTGTAACCTATTTAATTATACGGGTTTGCGGGTTTGTGGATCAAATTCAGGTTCGTGGGTCGGATTCGGGTTCGTGGGTAAAATTCGGGTTCGTGGGTCATGAATGTTTAAATATTGAAAATTCAAGAAGAAAACTTATTGAAACATCAAATACCTATAAAATGTATCTAAAAGAAAATTAAGAACATTTATGCAAAGATATATCAAATAAACATATCTACATTTAAGTACTAACAAATAAACATATCTAATGACTTGACCGCAGTTCCTATAAACAACTATGTTGTGCTCACTAGACGGAGTAAGGAATAAGTCATAAGTGGACAAAAACTCAAAGAGCTAAACCTAAAGGGTAAAGGTAAACTCGTAAATCTAAATCAATATAAAACTTTAAAAAATAAAAATATTAATTATTTTTAAATGTAATATATTATACGGGGTTGGCGGGTTGACCCGTGAACCCATATACGAACCTAAAAACGACCCATATAATAAACGGGTTAGTGGGTTAGCGGGTCTGAAAACTCAACCCAAACCCGTTTATTTTTGTCTCGGTTTCGTGCCATGCTTCTGGTCGTGTCGAGAATTGCCACCCCTAGTTATTATATCATATTGTATGATATATTGGACACTTTTAGTTCCATTAATTTATACTAGACATATTAGTTTATTAAGGTAGAGTGTTGGACAATCTTGTTGTCCTTTTTACCCCTTGTTGACTGATTTGTACATGGTGGAGTGGAGGTTGCTTGTCAACCTTCACCATACACATCTCATACCTCTAAAAGGACCATAAATTTGCGTTTAATGAAAGTATGGCTTATGGGACACACATGTAAGTATAAAAGAGAGTGTTAAGCAAAGATTGGAACTATTTTTTCTCTCTTGCTCTTCAAATCGTCGGCCTCCATTCCCATTCTTTCTATATGCTCTTTTGTTAAAGCTTGTTGTAAGTTTGAATGTTTAGAAGTACTTCTCCTTTAGTGCTTAATTTTTTTTAAGTCCTTAAAGGCTTAAGAAGTTCTTTACATAAGAAGGAGCTAGCATTCAAAGTGTCTTACTCTTGGTGGTGGATAATTGTAGAGAAATCAAACTTCTTGGTTTTTTCCATCTACTTCAACTCCCCAATTCCAAGTGGGATTAAAGGCTTCAAAGGTTGTCTTTCTAAAACTTCTTATCTATGTTTTAAATATCATTCTTACCTATGTAAATGGATCCTGGATGGTTTTGTTTTAAAATGGTATAAAATAAACTAGTTATTTTATGTCACACCCCCAAACCACGATGACGGAATCGTTTGAGGGCGGAACGGGACATAATATCACAACCATTGCATACATTGAAACATAAGTAGATAAAAACCATCATACATTATAATTGGAAAGTTACATTGTTCAACGATATTGTTTTAACCCAATTACAATATGATAACGAAATAAGTAAAGGAGACGTCTTCGCGTCCCATCCCAAAAGGTTAGTCGGACCGGACTAATTGTTACCTGAGAATACAAGTAGTTTGAAAGAGTGTCAACATTACGTTGGTGAGTTCATAAGATTTTTGTATGAGAAAATCCATAGTCCTTTTTCCTTGTAAAGAGATAGTGTTTGAAACCAGAAAATTCAATATTTTATAATAAGTGAGTCGTAGTCTTAAAACCCAAAGACCGAAAATGCATACGTGCTTCTATACTTGAAAAATAATATTACGTAGTCTTATTCTTGTATGAAACCATTTAAATACATGTTTATTCGTGTATTAATTCTAGATCTAATTTCGTAAAACCTTTGCGTAAGTAAAATCGTACTTTTATTTGTATCTTGCTGAATTGTAGTTTTAATTCCATAAAACTCGTACGTATAAGTAAACCGTACGTGTATTTATATCTTGATAAAATGTAGTTTTAATTTCCATAAAACTTGTATGTATAAGTAAAACCATACTTATATTTGTAACTTGTTAGAATGTAGTTTTAATACCATAAAACTCGTACGTATATGTAATCCGTACTCATGTTTAGATCTTAATATAATGTAGTTTTAATTTCCATAAAACCAGTGTGTATAAGTAAAACCATACTTATATTTGTAACTTATTAAGATGTTTTAATTCCATAAAACTTGTATGAGAAATCTATTTCCTTGTAAAATAGAGTATCGTAACCCAGAAAATCCAATATTTTCTTATAAACGTGTTGTAGTCTTAGAAGGTCCAAAGACTAAAAATGTATAACGTAAATTGTAATATAGTATAAAACTATTTGAAGTGTATATTTTCCACGTAAACAAAATGTATAGTTGATTTCCCCATGTGAGATACCCTATAACCATGCTGTGACTAGTTGGCCTGCTGCGACGTTCTTCAGGCGTCGGAATGTTAGACATTTGACACCTCAGACCTGCCGGTCTAGCTGTAGCTAACAGCTTAGGTGCGGGGTTGTCAATCCCGTATAGATCTATACTCAAATATCACGCTCTTTTACCGAGGCTCTGGTTATAAATTCAGGACTTATAGTAGGTACTTATAAAAGTACTGTGAAGATCCATCTCACAAAAATGTATGTATTCAATCAACTTGTTTACGTAAAATTTGTATATGAAAACTCTTGTAGTTATCCATTATCATTTTTCCCATGATAATATAGTAATGTATAATAATTATATAATTTTATATAATTATTTTGACTTGTTCAAAATGTCATAATAACCTTGTGTTCATAAACTATTCCTATAATAGTCTATTTTTAGTATACCGTTGTGATAATCATATTTTTACGAATAATAACGAAACAACTTATTCAAATGATTATAAATATCATCTTTTAAGATATTTCCCACAAAGATGGTGTAATAACTAGGTTATAACCATTTTTGCTAGAAAGTAGTATTTCCGGTTACAAAAACGTAGTTTTTACTAGTTTTCGTTTTTATGACGTTTATATTAAAGATCTAGTATTTTTACACACTTTATTTATAGTTTTGTAATTTTTACACAAACATAATATGTCACAATGTTTATAATACATAGATCTAACCATATTTTATGTCAAAAACGTTTTTACACAACTATTAGTTTTATAAACTTGTGTAAATCGTTATTTATAGCATATAAACACATATAATCTTGTGTAAATCATTATTTTTGACATGTCAACTTGTATTCTCCCCCAAAATATTTAGAAAAGATGAAAATAAGGGGTATGAACTCACCCTTGATGCGTGCTTTACTTAGAAACAAGATAGTTCTTGCGGGATTTACGGTAGAAGACAAGATCTAAGCTTCGGAGCTCGAATGACCCTTGGACAAAGCTATTATCCAACGGGTTTACGTAGATGTTAGTGTGTGTAAATGAGATAAAAGTGGTGTAATAAGGTTTAAAATCACTAAAGGAAGCTAACTTACCAAAAAGATTTGAAAAATACTTGAAAACGAAGAACGGTAGTGGTGGAAGGTGGTGGCCGGCGGTGGTTTGTGGTGACTTGTGGTGGTGGGTGGAGAGATGAGAGGGAGAGAGTGTGATGACAGATTTAGAGAGAAAGAGAAGAGAGGTTGGATGATCTCTTGGTCAAATGAGAATTTCCAAGCCTTTTTATAGGATTTTATTTGGATTTTGTGGTATTATTTTATTTATAGCCTTTATACTCTAGATTTCGGAATAATGACACTAAATATTTTTGTTGGGAGATGATGTGATGGCTTGTCTCCAGCTGATGGGGGGGGGGGGGGGGTAGGGGGTGGGGTGGGTGGGTTGGTTTTATAAAAATGTTACTCTTTTATATAAAAATAAGGAGTTTTTATAAAATCGTAAAACGTTTTAACGTAATTCTATGAGTTTTTGGAGAAATGATATTCTAAATAAATATTAAGTATAAAAACATTGCTAAACATTTATTTAGATTGAATCATAACTCATTAGACGCTGAAATACGCGTTTAAGCGCAGTATTCTTCCGATTTCGCGATTTTCGGTATTTTACCGAAAATTGTATTTGGCTTTGAAATTAAATATTAGACAGTATTACTTTCCATAATATATGATTTGTTATTCCATATTTGATGTTTAAGGCACCACATTTTGTATTTTGAGTCCAAACACTGTGTACATTTATCCGTTCACATCGATTTAATTGTTGTAATCTTCACATACGAATTCTGTTTTCGACGTTCTATATATCCACAGGTTCGTATTTACGAGTAGATCGTTTTATGAACATTATTATTCTCAAAATAAGAATTGTATGATTATCGAATTTTTACCCTACAGTTGTTTACTATCTGTATTTGGGCGTTTACTCGATAATTGTTTTGAATTAGCGTACGTTGCATTATAATGCCTAATAATACACCGTAAAATTATGGGAAAATTACTTTTCAATATATGGATTAACGTACGCTTCGTTTGACTACAGTTGACTTTCGTTGACCAAAATTTACAATTGTCACATTTTAAATGCTTCCGTTGCCGTTTTAGCGTAAAACGCTCTATTTTATTTATCAAAACCCATTAGTATTTACATATGCATTGATGCATATTGACTTTATGTTATTGAAAAGGAAAAACAAATATACAAATATGTATAATTTGTATGCTCTATTAATCGTATACATAATGATATAAATAATTAAAATAATATGCATTGATGCATAATATTGTTATTTATTTTTTTCGACTTTAAAATTTTCAAAAACACAAAAACAAAAAAAATGTCTAAATTCATCATTAAAAACAGCAAAAAATGTCAAAAATTAACATTTTTACACTCTAAAAATTGATATAGATATGGATATTCAGTTACAAACTATAAAAATGTTCCTTAAAAATATTATATTTTAAACCTCTTTTTTCAAAAAGAAAATCTAAAAGCGTCAAAGCTTACCATTTTTTTACTCTAAAAGATTGTGCAGATATTGATATACAACTATAATTTAAAAAAAAAAACTTGGGAAATTTTTATTTTTTTTGTTAATTATCAACAACTTGCTGCTTTTTATATTTTCGAAAAATATAACTATATACACTAAACTTTATTATTTTATATACTTTAAAAATGATGTAAAGATCGATACGAAAAACATAATATATTCTTTTTTCCACACATGATTCAAGAAAAATCGTATTTCCATTTGGGAATAATTCATCATATGACAATATACTTTGGGAAAATTATGTATGTCAATTTATGAAAAAGTGGTGCTAAAAAAACTAATATGATGAGACATGTATGTATGTAAAATCAAACACACATATACACACCTACACACATATGCCAAAGGGTATTGGTAAAAAAACTTCATGATGTGATATGTGTGTGTGAAGGTCAACTCACACAATACACACACCAACACACATAAAAAGAGTTTATTTAAGATCATCCTATATCAAATCAAGAGTTTTATTTAAGATTACCCTTTATAAAAACTTTGGTTGTAGTCATATTTGAAGCATCATACTTTGGAAACTATATATCTTCATTTATAAAAAACCAAGGATATATTCACACTAAAAAAATCATACTTTGGGAAATTATATATGTTCATTTATGAAAACTATATGCATACCAAGGCATCATTCTCTCTAAAATTGCATGTGTTCATTTATAAATACACGTGATATATTCATAATAACGCAACACATCTTAAAAAGTTGTATATGTTAATTTATAAACAATACATTAAACATCATACTTTTGACATTGCGTATATTCATTTATGAAAAATGAGAAAATATGCATACTAAGGCATCATAATTTGGATACACACACGCGCGCACACACACACACACACACACACACACACACACACACACACACACACACACACACACACACATATATATATATATATATATATATATATATATATATATATATATATATATATATATATATATATATATATATATATATATATATATATGGTCGAGTTATAGAGAGAATTTAGAAACTTTTTTTTTACATAATATTTTCCAATTTTTTTAAATGTTGCCACAAAGGGATATATAAAAAATCAATTTTTTTATATTTAAATGCATATGCATATAAAAATTCACATGTATATGCATATATAAACTTTTTTTTCAAAATAAAACACTTTTTATTGACGTATATACAACGTCTAAAAGATTTAAAAAAAATTACAAAAAAACCATTTTTTCATATGCATATGCATATGTATACACATATATAAACTTTTTTTTTCAAAACAAAATACTTTTAAATGACATATATACAACGTCTAAGAGAATTAAAAAATAAAATTAAAAAAATCATTTTTAATATATATATATATATATATATATATATATATATATATATATATATATATATATATATATATATATATATATATATATATATATATATATGCATATGAATAAAAATAAAAAATGATTTTTTGATTTTTTTTAATCTTACAATCGTATATAATAAAAGATTTAGGTATTTTTTTTTTTTGAAAAATAATGTCTAGAAAAATATTCATAAAATGGGTTCTTAGGTTCTCACACATTTTTAGGTTCTCAATTGAACTTTACTATATATATATATATATATATATATATATATATATATATATATATATATATATATATATATATATATATATATATATATATAGAATTTCGATTATGCAAAATAAGACTTTGAAATTTTATATATTTCCCTTTATGAACATTTGGGCTTTATTCATAAAAGTACATGCATTTGGGAACATCGTGTTTCTCTCGGTATATATATATATATATATATATATATATATATATATATATATATATATATATATATATATATATATATATATATATATATATGTATGTATGTATGTATGTATGTATGTATGTATGTATGTATGTATGTATGTATGTATGTATGTATGTATGTATGTATGTATGTATGTATGTATGTGTAAGACCCGTATCTCGAAAATCCCAAGTTTAATGTTAAAAGAATTGGATTTTGGAGGAAATTTGAGTTTGCGTCGCTATTGAAGTCATTAGCGTCATTATTGCTTGGGCCATAGCATCGCTATGGTTGGGTCCTAGCGTCGCTAAGGCAGTCATGGTAGTAGGATGTCACGATGTGCAGTTAGCGACGCTAACCTATGTTAGCGATGCTAACTGCTGTTTTTGGGCCAAAACCCTAGATTTTGAGCTATGAGCCATATATAAGGAGGGAAATCCTATGGGCAGCCGTTATTCACTCATTTTCAGCCCCTAAATCGTCTATTTTCTCTCTCAAGACTTTTTAAAATGATTTTTTGTGATTTTTATATTCTTGGATGATTTTTTGAAGTCATGATGATGCTAGAGGATGCATGGTGTTGCTAGAAGGCATTTTTTTCAAATGGAAATCAGCTTAAGCTCATTGTTTCTGGACCATTGTGAGTAAAGATCCCACCTTTTTACATTATTAAGGTTCTTCTTGTGATTTAAGTGGGATTTTATGGATTAAATGGAGTAATGGTCTCTTTTTGAGGTTGTCCTTGGTTGGGAAGGATAAAGTTCACACTTTATGCCTTTAAGTCTTCATTTGGAGCTATTAAGTTAGTCTAGAGAGTGAGCCAAACTCTCTTTAGTTGCCTTGTTGAACTTTTTTTTACCAATTTGGACTTGGATCTTATTCATGAGCTTGCATGGCTATGATTGAACTATAAAGTAGGATTTTTATGGACCTATGGGTTGTTTGGAAGGGTCCTGGAAGGATAAAGACCATGACTTAAAGGATTAAGAGCTTTTGGAGGATTTTGGCTGAACGGAAGAGTTAGCGACGCTAACTCAGTCGTGGTTCACGATGAAGTTTGAGACTATTCTTAATTAGCGATGCTATCTTGGGGAGATAGCGACGCTAACTGGCTATTGACCGTTGACTTTGACTTTGACCATTGACTTTTTGACCCGTTTGACTTTTGGTCAAACTTGAGGGTTCGAGGTACAGGTCTTAGAGGATAATCCTGTCTGGGGTTTAGGAAATTATAAGTGAATTTTATTTTTAATAGGTTGTTCGCGTTGCAGAATTTGAGGACACACGTGTGGAGTGTAGTTTGGCTTTGCGGATGAGGTGAGCTTTCTCACTATACTATGGGTGATATTACATGTGTTGTAGCTTTACTTCACGATGTGCAATGTTGTATGCTAGGGTGTTCGTGCCCTATCTATGTGCTTGTGTGACTGAGTAGGGACCCGTTAGGTCAATCTAAATGCTTAGGATTTTGTGATTTTTATGTGTTTTAGTATCGATACTATTTTAGGAGGGTTTTCATGTGATGGCGGATCGGGGTGAGCCCGAGATCCGGACGGATCGGGGTGAGCCTGATAGTCCACGCATTGAGTCGACGATGGGTGAAACAGAGTGAGCCTGCGAGTCCTAGTCGGAGCGGATCGCGGTGAGCCCGAGAGCCAGGTTGTTCGGGATGAGCCCGGAGACCATGGCCCTTGTGATTGTGTTGTATGTGCTGGATTGTGTGGTATTTTTGGGAACTCACTAAGCTTTGTGCTTACTTTTTCAGCCTAACTGTTTTTCAGGTATTTGATGGCTTGAGCTTGGAGCACGACGCGACTGTATCGCATTTGAGGTTTTGGTAATCAAGTCTTTCGCTGGATAATGTTTGCAAACGTTTTTGATAAGCACAATTCTATATGTTTTAAATATTAATTTTTAATTGTATCGTTTCTATTTTATAACATGTTTTATGTAGTTGAACCATTTTTTTAAAACAAAAATTTTACTCTAGTTTTTGGGGCGTTACCGTGTTGGTTCATTTTAGAACACAATTCTTTGGTGAGAATAGTGAGAATGAATTTCTTTTATTTTTTCATATATATATATATATATATATATATATATATATATATATAATTTTTTAGAACGTAAAAATGATAAATTTTAGTGTATATGTTTATAGATTTCAAAAAGAAGTAATAAAGCACTAAGTTCTAGATAACTAAGGTTCAACACTAAAAAAATTCAAATATATATCTTTTTAAATTTGTAGTTGTATATCAATATCTATACAAACTTTTAGATCATAAATAATGATTAACTTTTACATTTTTAGTTTTTTTTTTTAGAAAATAAAATCCTAAAAAAAATATGCATATGCATATATAAAATTTTTTTACTTCTTTATATCAACATATATACCATTTAATAGAACATAAAATATAAATATTGGTATATCTTTTTTTATATTTTTTCAATAAAATAAAGTCGATATGAATCAATACATTTACATATGTATACATGATCGTTCTTATGAAAACATGAAGATGAATGCACGCATATATATATATATATATATATATATATATATATATATATATATATATATATATATATATATATATATATATATATATATATATATATATATATATATGTGTGTGTGTGTGTGTGTGTGTGTGTGTGTGCATTAATGCATAATGTTGATTTTTAGTTTTTTAAGACTTTAATATTTTTACAAAAGTAGAAAGTATCAAAGTTCATCTTTTTCATGCTTTGAAAAATGGCATAGTAGGCACAAATGTTATCTCCAGATGAGGAACAAAAGATGTTGACTTGGGTGGTGGCATTAACATTTTTAACGGTGGTATTGTTGTTATTGATGGAATGGCTATTGTTAGTGGTGGTCTAAAGGCATACATGAGACCTGAAGAGAAGCCAGATTTAGAGCCAGACAAGAGCCCGAAAGTCGTGGTCACCATAGGACCGATACTAGACCCTCTTCCTTGTGACGAAGGCTAAGAAGGATTAGGAGCACCGGGTAGGCGGCTAACCAGGGTGAAGAGAGGATGAATTTCAAAACGAATGCTGGCACAAGATTTTGATACAATTTGTTCTGTTTGCGTATTTAAGGTTTTGTGTGTCATCTTCTAAAGAGCATGTGCTTGAGCCTGTGATTCTAGCTCTTTAATATTAGCCTTGGCCTCATCTAGTTGTTTTTGAAGTTCGGATTGATGAGAGGAATAAACTTTAGCATACCATTTTAATAGATCATTAACTGATGTTGTCAGTGCCAAAAGCTGAACTTAGACTTCAGAATGGGCAATATTGAGTGTAGTGACAACATCGTTAATCTTTGCATCAACATGCTTGTTTATCTATGTTACATTCTCTTCAAAAGAGCATTTTAACCCTTTGTACCATAGTTCAACTTTTTCTAGCACATTTATACCAACAAATTGGATTTTTTCTTCAACTAAAATTTCTACTGAAGTCACGTGAGATTCCAGGTGTTGAGTAAGCCTCGTTTCTATATTTGTGACCTGATCAATAAAGTACTGAACATAAATATCCTTCGCTTTATTGGCAGGTTGATATGTTGATTGATATTGTAACAGAATGTTCATATTTCGATTTAGAGCCTGAAATTGTTTCATAGAGATAAGTGTGTTGTCAGCATCTTCATCATCAATCAATCAATGCAGCAATATCAAAATAATCCTCTCCAATTGGTGTTTCGGCAGTGGATTTAGGATTTTCATGATCAACAGAAGGGTTATCATAATCTTCTATCAATGGGGAAGAGGTTAGTTGTGGTGAAGTTTGTTGAGATAGATGTGGTGAAGTATGAGGTGATCACATGTAAAAACCGATATACATAGACTGTGTGACTCATGTGTCCATATCAGAGGAATCAACATGACTTGTCTCAACACGAGATGTGTCCACAGAAATGTGTGCGGACACCACAAGGGGTTTATATATTGATTGTTTGAATTTAATTTAATTATTTGAATTTATTTTAAAATTATGTTCAATTTAAGTTATTAATCATGTTATTATGTGAGAACGTGTGCCACACGATCGATTTATTTATGGTTTAAAAAACTAAAAGCATTATGTTTGAATTCACAAATGTTGAGCATATAAGTATATATATTTCATTTCGCTTATCATTACTCGAGTAGCCAATAAAAAAATATTTTTTTGAAGGGCAATAAAAAATAAAATAAAAATAAAAATATATATCTGATTACCATACATTGAGAATGTTTGGCTGCCATTGCATCACATAAATGGTTTTGAGCATACATTATGATTTATTAGTCAACCATATATAGCAGTCGATTGCATTCATTAGAAACATCTTTGTGATTGTGTGAGATTTAAAAGGTTCACATACTTGACATTGCATATTTGATACCCCGGGAGGGTTTAAACCGTTTAGACACATAGTCAGTTTAAAAAATCTGGATTAATCATATCTTGTATCACATTTTTGGTGATGGGTTTGTTTTGATTGGTAAAAAAAACGGATTTCATGCATGCTTTACGGTCTTTGAGATTCATTTTATATGCAAAGTTGCAAACTGCATTCTGACCCTTTTTGTTGTAACTTGTAACTTATATGGTTGCCTATTTTGTCATTTTGACGCCACTCTCTCATTATGGACCCTTTACGTTTATCCGTTATTTTAATGGAATTTTATTTTATTATGTATTCTATTTTCCGTTTCTTTTGGTTTAAAATCTCGTAACGCACCAAACTTTATGTATGTCTCTTTTTATTGCGGTGTAAATTGTTAGGTTGCATGCTACGTGATCACATAGAAGTATCATTAAGGGAGGTACGTCTAGAAGTCGAGAGTATTGACTATCGGCCTTTCAATATTTGATAGTGCTTTTGGGGACTAATATATTGTTGAGCATATGTTGGTTATATATTATATCCAGATCGTTGGTTGTGTTGTGTGGGCTGCCCTTAAGATTGCTCACCATATTACTTGTAATTTGTAAATGCCGGCTGCCTGTCGACATCGCGTCTATGATATGTGTCCTATTTTCTCCTTGATTCACGACATCCCCATCATGGAGGTTCCGTGTCCGCCTGAGACACTGGTTGTGGTCTTGCCGTGTCGCCAACTTTCTAAACACACTCCGGTACCATCTAGAGGGGAAGACTTAAAGAGAAGAAGTTTCTCATATATTTCTCGGATATAGAAAATGTGCACACTTTGACATAAATACATGCAGCATTCTATATCCTAAAATCTCTAAAATTTCTCCTCTATGAGTAATCTACTTCCTCGACTATTTCACCTGAATATTTCTTTCTAATGCACACAACAGTTATACAAAATAATACTCAAGATAGTTCATACTTGTATATGGATATACATATATGTATATTTATCTAATGTATACCTATATATAAAATACGTGTACATATAAGGTGGCAATAAAGAAATTATAATACGTAATGATTGATGCACTTGAGCAAATTTTTTAATGTAAGGAGAGAATTTTAGATTTTGTCAGGTTGATGCATCCCCTTTTCCTTGTCATTCTTCTTATCCTCGGCGTATTATACGCTGTAATTTCTGTTTTTATTTAATTATAAAATTAGGATTATTTCATATGTGAGAGAGACTTTAGGGTTCATGGTGTAGAACAGTAGAGGCTTTTGACCTTTGACTACTACCACGTGCGCGGTATCTTTTGACTCGATGATCTTGGGCTGGCCGCACGTGCATCCCTTTCATCTATTGGCTTATGCTAAATCACTTTCTTTGCAGACTAATCTTATATTGATTACCTCCTAGCCTACATTTAACACATTGTATATACCCCATTCTCACACACACACACACTATATATATATATATATATATATATATATATATATATATATATATATATATATATATATATATAGAGAGAGAGAGAGATGATGATCATACGTGAACTATAAATATTGTGTAAATGTAGGACTAGTTCTAGGACAATTACCAATTAGGGGCATATTAGTCAATTTCTATAATATTATTATAATTTCTATTAATTAATTAATTAAACTATCCTAATTAAAAGCCTGTATTTATGAAATGAAAACTACCACAACCCTAATTCAGTGATCGTCTTCTTCACCCCTGTACAATGTCACGATCACCATCGCGCATCCACCACCACCACTATCTTCTCCAAACCTGTAAACAATCAACACCACCACTTGTAATCACACACCATCATCATCTTCCATACATGCAAACAACCAACACCACCATTTGTAATAAAAAAACACAGAAGTGAAAGAGGAATATGAAATTGGATGTTGGGTATGCATTTGCTGCAATCAGAAACACACACAAGATGAATATTGAAGAATGAAACACGATCCGTCGGTGAGCGGTCAGTAATCCGTCGGTGCTTCGTTGGTGATCCATCGGTGATTCAATTATCAAACATTCAGCCATAAATGTCTTCATTCTTCTGATTTTCTAGTTGTGTTTGCAGGTCGATGATGAACGAAGGTTTTCGTATTCTTCAAGAATGAAAGAGTAGATCTAACATATAATAAGTGTATTCTTTAAGAATGAAAGACTGAAACCAGAACATTCTTTAAGAATGAAGACTAAAAAAGAGAATTTCATGATTCAAGAATGTTGTAGGTAGTGGTGGCTGGTCAAAGATGAATAGAGCTAATAAAACGATAAAGAATAAGGAAGGATGTAGGATTCTTGTATTTCATTTTGGCGTGATTACAAACATATTCTTGAAGAATGTAGCATATGTTGTACTTTTTTTCATATTCTTCAAGAATGTTGTATTTTAAACAAAGGATATAGTATATCTTACAAACAAATTCTTAAAGAATGTAGTATAGAATGTTTGTGTATATTCTTTTAAGTGTTGTGTATATTCTTATATTTCAATTTGGCCTATTTACAAACATATTCTTGAGGATATAGTATATGGTATACATTTTGTTTTTTTGCATATTTTTCAAGAATGTTGCATTTAAACAAAGAGTGTAGTATATCTTATAAACTAGGGGTCAACACTAAAACCTAAAAACCGAACCAAAACTGAATTAACCGATATAATCAAACCATAATAACTGAGCCGTTTCTAAAACGGATGATTTGGTTTGTATTTTTTGCTAACCGATAAATAGCGGTTCGGTTTTGGTTTTATAAGATTAATCAACCAATATATAACCGAACCGATATATTTATATGTAATTATATTTAAAATTTTAAATTATAGAAGATAAATAATAAAATCGAAGTCTAATTAAGTTATTTAAAGAAATCTAATGCTAGGAATTAGAAAATGTGAATGAGTCTTTGGGAGGGAAGGACGGATGATCTATAGTATTAACTATTATCAAATGTTATTTATTATAGTATTAACTTCTACCAAATGTTATTTATTATATTCTAATTACAATTCTAATTAATTGATTAAGCGCTATAAAATTAATCAAACAAATATTACTTGCATAAAAAGTCTGACAAGCGGCAAGTCCAATTAGGCATTACTCATTAGGCAATATGCAACAATTAGTCAATAACTCAATACACAATTACCTATTACCCACTTCCAATTAGTCGATTACGATTTATGACATTACGTATAATCATACCTCAGTTCCAACAAGGAACATCTCCTATACCTACAATCGCAAACTTACACACCAATCGTAATCAATTACGCACAGCAAACACTCCAATTAGCCATCTTCTGATCACACTTATTCATTAAAAGATTTGAGGTGTACAAGAAACGAAGACCACAAACTCTATTCATTGATTAATACTTCAAGTACGCACGTAAGTAAAATGTTCGATTGTTTTTTTTATGACCCAATGTGAAGGATTGAATGTATTTTCTTGAATGTTTTCTAAAACTCACTATCAATCATCAATATATGAAGTTTCGAATGTCAATGTCAATGTC
>CM042014.1:40438657-40628657 GCA_023525715.1 Cichorium intybus | reverse complement strand
TCTGCAAAGATCAGATGATCTTCAGTGCCATGCTAGGAAGCTGTTCAGATGCAATTCAGCATCTTGTCTCATCAGCCACAACGGCTCGAGAAGCCTGGAATCGATTAAACTCGAGCTTTGCCTCCTCATCAAGGTCACGTATCATCTCTCTTAAATCCAGACTAGTTAAAAACCCTAAAGGGACTAGGTCGATCACTGAATATCTCCAAGAGATGCGATCCATAGCTGATGACTTAGCATTAGCACAAAGCCCTGTTTTAGAAGAAGATCTTATGGTGCACATTCTGTCTCAACTAGGTGATGATTACAGTACCATTGTAGCTGCCATCAAGGTGCGAGACACTCCTCTCTCGTACTCTGAACTCTTTGATCGACTCACCGACTTTGAAAGAGCACTCAAAGAAACCACTCCCATATCTGATTCCATTCCAACCACGGTTAATTACACCTCTAGAAACTCAGGGGCTCAAAACAGGTACAACAATAACAACTCAAACAATCGAAACAACCGGTCATCCTATCAGTCACGTAGTGCACAACCACAGTGGAACAATCAAAATTCTAATACCAACCGGCCCAACCGTAGCAACCAGTTCTGTCAATACTGCAATATCCCAGGACACCTCACCAAAGAATGTCGAAAGCTAGCACGATTACTCAGAGAACACAACATTACCACTGACACCACAAAACCTCCAAACCCAACAGCTCATGTTACTACCTCAGCACCAGCTTCTCCACAGTGGCTCTTTGACACCGGTGCCTCGAACCATGTTGCATCTGATCGCAACACTCTTCATCAAGTATCTGAGTATGGAGGAGGTTCTTGATTGAGAAGCGTTTGGCTAGAGAGGAGACAAAAGAGTCTAGAAAGGAGTTGTTGTTGCCTGTGAGGACAAAATCATCAACATATACTAAGAGATAGCTGATGATGCCATTAGAGTTGTAGATGAATAAAGATGGATCAGCTCTAGACTTACGATAACCGATAGAGACAAGAAATGAGGTGAGTTCAAGGTACCACGCACGTGGGGCTTGTTTTAACCCATAGAGAGATTTTTTTAGTTTGCAAACATGAGTTGGGAAGTCAGGGTGAGTGAAACCAGGAGGCTGAGACATGAAGACCTCTTCATGGAGAGTGCCATGAAGGAAGGCGTTGTTGACATCTAATTGACGAAGTGGCCAATTATAGGAGAGGGCTATAGATAGGACTGTACGGATGGTTACGGGTTTGGTGACTGGACTGAAGGTGTCAAAGTAATCCTTGCCATATTGTTGTAGAAAGCCTTTGGCGACAAGACGTGCTTTGTATTTGGAGATAGTGCCATCCGGGTTGCGTTTAATGCGAAAAATCCATTTACATCCTATGGGAGTGTGATTGGATTTTGGAACGAGCTCCCATGTTCCATTTTGGATAAGGGCGTTGAACTCTTGGTCCATTGCTTTATAAAAAGTACTTAATGTCTCCATTCCATAAAATTTGATAAGCAAAAGGAAAAAAGAAAGTTCATGTGAACATAACTAAGCTCTAAATGATGGGTTCATTTAATTAAATTAATTTGTAATAAAATTCATTTATGTTTTAAATAAAATCTTAAAAAATTCGGCATGTGACCGGATGTAAAAGTAAGAAGATTTATTATTTATTTTTTCTTATATAATAAATAATTAAATAAATTATTAAAAAACTCATTTCATTAATTCCAACTGCATTTCACTTATTTACATCTTATAGAGACAACGTCAATTGAAAACACTAAAAACGTTGAGAACGTAAGAATACATTAAATGATCAATTACAGGAAAGTGAATCTTAATAATCGCACTATAATAGATGCCCAATTGATGTAATCCACTTATCACACAATTCAAAATTATTTTGTACAAGATAAATAAGGATCAATTTGGGTAAGAGGCTTGTATTGCTATCGAGAAGTACGCACATGTTGAGAAAAACAACAACGCACTTATGTCTCGCGTATCCACAACTGGGGAAGAGATTAAAGTGTTTTAAGGGTAAAAAGGGTGAAGCTGATGTGAGTAAAGATCTACTAGTAGGCAAAGTAAATCTTCATTTTACTGGATGTGTGACAGTGTCACAAATGGAAAATGATGTATTGCATATGCTAATAACTTCACTAATGCAAGTGTCGTTGACTAATCTTTTGATACCTTTTGGTCATTTTGTGAGGTCCCTTGTGATAGTTTATTTGATTTAATGGTTTGGTTTTACTTAATTTAAGCAAGTATTTTGGTACAACCTAGATAAATGAGTCAACAGACAGTTAGACACTAGAGTGACAACAACATGATGATATTCGAACAAGGATGGTACGACTCTGAAACTAGTGTGACCATCCCATAAACCTGAAGGTATAGCCTAGATGTGGCGTTGTCAAGTCGTACAACATGAAACAAATATAAGAAATTCTCATACGATTGGTAAGACCTTTCTTAGAGGTGTGGAAGTCCGTACTAGACTTGAACATGAGAAAAAACAGTTTCCAATAGTATGGCCTTACAAGGAACACATATAGGTTGTATAAATATTGTGTTTTTTTTGTTTAATTGTTCCTCTTTGTGTAGGATTAAGTTTGCTTAAAATGACGACAAAGAAACAAGGATCATGGTATATGGTAAATTGGTAATCATGCAACTTACGAATAATACACACCGATTAGGAATTATGATGTTAAACTTCCACGCGATTTGTGATTAATACTCTTGAAATGTTTGATGATGGTTCATTATGTGGCACAATATGTGAGCAATATTCAGTGACTTGTAGGGAAAAAGTCTTGGATATAAGTATTGACATGTATGCACCATGTAGAAGTTTTAGGGGTCGGGTTATATGAAGAGCATATAAAGCGCCCAATTTCTTATTGATGATTTTTTTATAATACTTACGTTACCTTTGATGGTAACTTACGTTCTATAGTAAAATTGATTAAAAATTTTAAAACAACATTACGGAAAATCAAAAAAACTTCAGAAAACATAATTCACAAAACAACTAGTGTCTAAGGTTTTCACAAAATGGTTTTAATATGAAACGTGCACAAAACAACAAACATGGATAATTCAATAAATAGACACTTATATCAAGTAGATATATAATCTTGGTTGATCCAAACATTGATCCAAACATGGTATAATTCAATAAAGAGACACTAATACATTAAAAACATGAAAGTAGACAATTATTGAAATAGGTCTGGGATTTCAAACTTCATAGTTGAGAAATGACGACTTTGGTAAAAAGTAATCTAGAAGTTCTATTAGGGCGGAGGGTGTACACTCCTCCTAACCCACTTAACCACATGTCACGTAAGTTTTTTCTTTCTTCTCTCACTTCTAACCCTCCCAATCCAAATATCTCACTATCCAATTTCACTCAACCTACACAATTTTTAAAATAAAAAAAATAAAAAACATAAAAGGTACAAGTCGAAAAGCAGATAGTATAAGTCCTTAAAGCTGATGACAGATTCGGGTTAAGCATGACAGCCAACCTTCCAAGCCGATTTCACCAAACTCGATGGAACCGATGGGAGTCGGTGTCTTTCCCACATCGGTATCGATGGTATCGGGAGGAGCCCGCCAAACCCCCACCAGGTTACCGTCCACCCTTAAGTGGATGACTACATACTACTGCATTAAAATCAATACTTACATTGAAACAAACGTGAAAACAAACATTTTGTGAAATAGATGTAGAGTTTAATGAAATGTTCTTCATTCGTGAAATAATGACTTTGATAAAAATTCAGTAAACTAGGGTCTGTTTGGTATGATATAATAAAATGATCGAAGAATGAAATGCACAATGCAATGTAATGAACAATGTAATGGAATGAATCATTGCATTCATTTGTCATATTTGGTTGGAGCAAAAATAAATATATAAAAATGATGTTTTTTATCGGTAAATATAAAAATAGGTATCCTAAAATTTAAAAATAAAGAAAAATTATTATTTTATTATAATAAACAATAATTAAAGAAATATATATTGTTAGATAAATTGCATAAAATCATTTTTTTTCTATTTGGTTCAAAATACATGTTATATGTTATACAAATAGTTAAAAAAGAACTATCTTTGGTCTAAAAAATTATAAAATAAAAGAACTACATAAAATAAAATCTTGAAATATAATTATAATACAAATATTTTTTTGTTTATTTTTAAAATATAAAAATTATTTAATAGATGTTTTGAAAATTTTAAAAAGAATAATATTGTTGAACATTATATAAATAACAATAATTAATTAATCATTTCATTCCTCCAAGGAAGACAAAAACTTCATAAATGGTCCTTGTTGTTTGGAAACTTTTTATAAATCGTCCATCCGTCAAATTTTGGCCGTCAAATACATAACGGATGATGGGAAAATGGTCTTTTCCATAACGTGGACCATTTATGAATAATCTCTAAGTATTTTTCTTACATGGGTGGTCCTTGTGGTTTTTAATTGATATCTCCATCGGTCCCTCACCCATTTTTTATTATATTTTACCTTTTATTTTCTTTTTATTTTTTCTTTTTAATACATTTAATGATTTTTTATTAAAAATTAAAAACCCACTTTTTTATTATATTTTACCTTTTATTTTCCTATTTCTTCTTTAGAATTGAATTGTATCCTTTAGGTTTTTAGTTCTAATCTTCATAGAAGAAAACATAGATCTTATTAGGGTTGCATGTGAACCTTAGGAATATTTTGTGTTCATTGATTGCATAGAAACCCTTCAGTAGTATCAGAGCTTAGGCTGTTTTATTGTGAATTGATTTGAACTACATGAATTGTTTTGTGCCTAAGGGTTTTTGGCGAAAATTAAACCCTTGGAGATGGACTTGTCGATTTCAAGGCTAGGGTTTCCTAACCCTAGCCGCCATCCCCTTTGGTCCCCCCTTTTGGTTGCTTGATTTGCTTGCCATAAAAGTATGTTGTTATTTTTGGTAATTGGAATAATTGAAATAACTTGAACCCTTTTGTGTGCCTTGCTAATTTCGATCACCATAGGGACCATGATAGATAATTAATTTGATTAATTTGATAATATCTATCCTAGATTTAATTAATTTAATTAATTGATTAATTAAAAGACCAATTAAATCAGTTTAAAGAATTAATTAAAATTTTCAAAAAATTAGTTAAAATTTGCGAAAATTAAGATAAAATTAATTCTAAAATATTTTAACGAGATTAAAATATATCTTATATATATTTAGGATTAAAAGTTAATTTAATATATATAAGAAAAATTGGTTAGTCTACCGTTAGTAGGCCTCATTCACAAAACTGTCCTATAAAGAGGGTATAAGGCGACTGACTATAAAATGTTAGTCTAATGGGTATCTACTCTTACCCACCGCTCTCCTGGTCAGTCGAGTGTCGTTAGCCGAACGGGTATGATAGAACCGCTAAAGCCTCTTAAAAGTATAATGCTATAATTGAAAGTACTAGAACCTTAAAACAAACCCCAATCTAGTTACTTTAGGTTAAAAATGTGAACTGGTGCTAATCCATGAAATTGCACATTGCACTTTGTGGAACGTTAGTGGAGCGTGTGTGGTTTACCGGCACACCAACTGGGGTCCGCAATGAGTCGCGATGGGTTTCTTGATTTTGTCATTATTAACGGAGCGTGTGTGGATTACCGGCACGTTAATTAGAGATGACAATTGACTTCAAGAGTACCAAGCAATTTGCATGGTTATTCACACCCGGTTTGTGATCCTCGGTATCCCAGTCACAAACAGCGGGGCATTCCCGAGATTAAAACATGCTATCGAACAGTTCGGTAAATCTCAAAGAAACTAGGAATTCCATTATAATATGATTATGTTTCCGCGGTGGAATTGGCTGAATCGTCATTCGCCTACCTGATAAAATTTACAATATTGATTACGGCATCCATTTTCGGTATTGTAGATTGTTATTGTAGGATCCTAGCCTTATATTTGTTCTTGGGTGAATATAAGGGTTATTATTATTATTATATCTAATTAAAACTACCTTCTTCTTGTTCAGATGTCTTCTGACCAATCCGTTCTCCACTCAAATCCCGGTAATGTCACCTCGATTCTGTCATTATGCTCAAAGGTGACGTTGGACGGCACCAACTATAATGACTGGATCCGCAACATCAAAATGGCTTTAAGGTTTGAACATAAAGAGTATGTTCTGGAAACCGAGCTTGTTGATGTGGACACTGAAACCGCTACTCCCGAGGAAATCGCTGCGTACACTAAACACTCTGATGATGCAACCAAAGATGCTTGCATCATGATCGCTACTATGAACCCTGAACTGCAGCGTATCTATGAGGACTATTGGCCTTACGAGATGCACAAAGAGCTCGCGGAGAGGTTCCGCAAGCAAGAGCGCATCGAAAGGCGTGAGGTTGTAAGAGCTTTCACTAACAGCAAGCCCAAGGAGGGCGAGTCCATCTGTGCACATGTGTAGAGGATGCATGGTTATGTGGAAAGGCTTAGAAAGCTGGAAATGCCTGTCCATGAGGATTTAGCAGTCGACATAGTGCTAAACTCCTTGCCCAGTTCTTATGACCAGTTCACACTGGCGTATCATTTGAACAACAACTAGGCAAATCTAGCTGAGTTACACCGCATGCTTCGTACGGCTGAGGACGGGATGAAGGGAAAGGTTGTGCTCCCTGTCAACCCGTCTGTCCTGGATATTGGCTCTGGAAAGGGAAAGAAACGGAAAGGCCCTCCTAAGCAGAACTGGAGGGAAAAGACTCATGTCGGGTCATCTAGCGGTGCCCCGAAAGGTAAGTCTTCCGGAATTCCACATGTTCGGAACCCCAAAGAGGCCGACTGCTTTTACTGCAAGCAGAAGGGTCATTGGAAGAGGAGCTGCCCAACGTATGTGCAGGACGTCAAGGACGGTAAAGTGAAACCGTCACAGGCAGGTACGTATTCTATATCTAACAACTCATCTTTTTCCCGTTCATGGGTCCTTGATACAGGATGTGGTTTTCATATCTGTTCTGATTTGCAGGGCCTAGAGGAAAGTAGGGAGCTAGAGCATGGCAGACTGAACCTGGTCATGGGGAATAGGCGAACGTCACTTGTTACCAAGATCGGTCTTTATGGACTGATGCTGAGTAGTGGAGTTAGATTAGATTTACATAATTGTTGCTATGCGCCTAATATGGTAAAGAACATAATTTCATTTCATGCATTGTTTAAACAAGGCTTTTATTACGAGTTTAATAAATTGAATGGTTCAATTTCAGTTTTCAAAAATAATGTTTTCATATTTAATGTTATGCCTTGTGATGGAGTGTATGAATCTATTATGTGTGTTGATAATTATGGTAAAAATGTATTAGCTATTGATGCTTCAAGCGGTATAGAAAAGGCATGTCTGTGGCATTGTCGCCTTGGCCATATAAACAAGAAACGCATCGCCCAACTCCAAAAGGATGGAGTGTTGGAATCATTCGACCTCGGGTCGGATGATGTATGCGAATCTTGCTTACTTGGCAAGATGACAAAATCACCATTCAAAGGTTCCTTTGAAAGAGGTGAAGGTCTGTTGGATATCATACACACAGATGTGTGTGGTCCCTTCAGAACAACCACTAAAGATGGCACGCGGTTCTATGTGACCTTTACCGACGATTTTAGTAGATATGGGTATGTCTACTTAATCAAGAATAAGTCGGATACCTTTGAAAAGTTCAAAGAGTTTAAGAATGAAGCGGAAAATCAATTGGGCAGAAAGATAAAGATGCTTAGATCCGACAGAGGCGGTGAGTATCTCAGTATCGAGTTTCTTGATTACCTCAAGTAATGTGGAATTGTTTCACAGTTGTCGCCTCCAAGAACACCTCAGCTGAATGGTGTTGCTGAGAGGCGAAACCGAACCTTGTTGGACATGGTTTATTCAATGATGAGTCGAGCCTCACTTCCAATCCATTTCTGGGGGTATGCCTTAGAGACTGCCGCCCATATCCTAAATCTTCTCCCAACCAAGAAGGTTGCGAAAACACCGCACGAGATGTGGACGGGGAAAGTTCCCTCGTTGGCACACATCAAAGTCTCGGGCTGTGAAGAATTCGTGAGACAAGATACTTCAGATAAGCTTGCAGAAAGAAGTGAGAGGTGTTACTTCATCGGATACCCGAAACAGTCTTTTGGATACTTGTTCTACAGACCGAGCGAGGACGTGGTCTTTGTAGCAAGACGGGGGTTCTTTCGAGAGAGAGAACTCATATCCAAAGAGGACAGTGGGAGTACGATCGATCTCGAAGAAATTCAGGAGACGCCCGATGAAACAACCTTGGAAGAAACTAGCAACCAATATGAGGAAGAAGTTCCTGTTGGACCCACCGACATTTCGTTGGCCCTTAGGCGTTCAGGTAGAGTTAGCATGCCGCCCGAGTTTTATGGTTTCCATATTACTTCGGACGGAGACACGTTAGTCAGTGATCTTACATTGACTAATTTGGATGAGCCGGCTAACTACCGTGAAGCAGTGGCACGCCCCGAGTCTGCAAAATGGAAAGAGGCAATGGACAGCGAGATAAAGTCCATGTATGACAATCAAGTTTGGAACTTGGTTGACAATGTACCGGGTCGAAAGACAGTCGGATGCAAGTGGATCTTCAAAAAGAAGACCGACATGGATGGAAAAGTGCATACTTATAAAGCTCGGCTGGTTGCGAAGGGATTCACTCAAACCCCGGGGGTTGACTATGATGAAACCTTCTCACCAGTAGCCAAGATTAAGTCAATCAGGATAATGCTTGCCATAGCTGCATTTCATGATTATGAAATCTGGCAGATGGATGTCAAAACCGCTTTCCTTAACGGGAAACTGACTGAAGATGTTTACATGAGTCAGCCAGAAGGTTTTGTAGACACAAAGTACCCTGATAAAGTATGTAAGCTTGAAAGATCAATCTACGGGTTGAAGCAAGCATCTCGCAGCTGGAATCTTTGCTTCCATGAGAAAGTCAAAGAGTTTGGTTTCTCTAGGAGTGAAGATGAGTCCTGTGTATATGTCAAGGCTAGTGGGAGTATAGTCTCTTTCCTGGTGCTGTATGTTGATGACATACTGCTCATGGGAAACGACATTCCAACCTTGCAAAATGTTAAGGCTTGGCTCGGGAAGTGTTTCGCCATGAAAGACCTAGGGGAAGCGGCTTATATTCTCGGGATAAGAATACTTAGATATAGAAAGAGAAAATTGATAGGTTTAAGCCAGTGTACATATTTGGAAAAGGTGTTAAAGAGATTTAACATGGAAAATTCCAAAAAGGGAGAGTTACCAATCCAAAGTAATACTAAATTGAGTAAGACTCAAAGTCCGAGTACCGATGAGGAAATAGCTGAAATGAGTCGGGTGCCTTATGCTTTGGCAGTAGGGTCGATCATGTACGCTATGACATGTACTCGTCCCGACGTATCCTATGCACTGAGCATGGTTAGTCGGTTCCAGGGTAATCCTGGAAAAGCACATTGGATTGCAGTCAAGAACATACTCAAGTATCTGCGAAGGACAAAGAATATAGTATTAATCCTTGGTGGCAGTGATGAGTTAAAAGTGAGTGGATATACAGATGCCAGCTTCCAGACAGATAGGGACAGTGGACGGTCCCAGTCAGGCTGGGTATTTCTTTTGAACGGTGAAGCGGTCACTTGGAAAAGTTCCAAGCAGGAAACGGTGGCTGATTCAACGTGCGAATCAGAGTACATCGCAGCAAGTGAAGCGTCTAAGGAAGCGGCTTGGCTGAAGAACTTCATCGGGGACCTTGGAGTTGTCCCGAGCATTCAGGACCCGGTGGAACTTTTCTGCGATAATGAAGGAGCGATCGCCTTGACAAAGGAACTGCGAGACCATGGAAAGTCCAGGCATATCGAAAGAAAGTACCACTATATTCGACATCAAGTAGAAGAAGGTCACTTACTGGTTAAGCGAGTATCATCAGAAGACAATCATGCAGATCCTTTGACTAAGGCTCTGAATAGGATCAAGCACAATCAGCATGCTCGGAGCATTGGATTGAAGGATGATATTAGTTTTAGCAATTAGATAGATTAGAAACTTGTAACAGTATGAATGTAATTGACTCGGTGATTTTATAATTGAGATTTATAAATGAGTATTGTTACTGCCTTTGTCAATTGTTTATTTCTGTGTTTCTATATTTGCATGTTTAACTTCCTTAATAATTAGATTATTTAAAACTCCACAGTCGATCATATTGTTAGGAAGTAAGTATGAACTAAGACTGTCATGAATTGGTTGCAGACTGTCTAATGAGTTAGACATTGCAGTAAGACTGCTGCAACGTTCATGAGTACTTAGAAAATATAGATTTGAGTATTGGATAAACCCGCGCTTAACAGATTGCTTCATGGATTATATCACGAGCAATGTTAAGACAATAATATTCGATGATCTTTAAGTGGAGAGATATGATCTGTTATTTGCGATACAAGTGCTTATTGACAATGCGAAAAATGCGCTAGTAACTCGGTGTTATAAAACGCATTGTTGTATGTATTCGGACCCGCAAAAGATATGGACATATAAGTTGAAACTTATCCGTCCCCTGACCCGATGGGAAACAGATATCTGTAGGCCTCTCAATGATTTTGAAGTTGACTGAAAGTGTTGGCCAACCAGGACTAATTGATGTGTTCAATTAGTAGTCTCTAAAGTCATATGCAAATCAGAAATCGAGAAACAGAGTATCAGACCAAGATTGATGTTAGTCCATGTCTTGAGTCGGAAAATATCCTGTTGGACGGAGGATCATCAGATCACTTATCTTTGGACAGAACTGACTAGGTCAGAGTTCAGACAATTAAAGTCATAGACTTATCCAAGTGGGAGACTGTTGGATTAGGTGTCTAAGCCATGACTTATAATTGTATTTATCTTATGAATAAAAGAAAAGTCAATTTGGGTTGCCCTCATAGATGGAGGATAGATATATAGTTCAGTAAAGAGAATAGTTGATTTATTAATTGTATAATAAATCAATAGAAAATATATATATGGTTTATTAATATATTTAAGCGTTAATATATTAATTAGAAACTATAATAATTAATTAAGATTTAATCTAGAATTAATTGGATTTAATTCAGTGATTAAATTAATTAATTAAAAGGTGCAGGGACTGGTTTGGCATTTATTCAATAGTTGAATAACTGGCCAGGTAAAAACCTGGGGCAAAGTTGGCGCCACCCTGGAGGAGCCTCCAGGGTTTTGGCGAAACCCTATTAGGGTTTTGGGTAGTCTGGTCCAAGTGTCCAAAAGCCTTGTCCACTTGGAGGCTTTCTAGGGTTTCAGGTGTAACCCTAGGAGGCTATATAAGGAACCCCCTGGGTGCCCTAAATCCCACACCTCCATCTCTCTGGAATTACTCTGCTGGACTGATTCTTCCATCACTTGGGTATGACTTGCATTTGAGGCAGGATTCTTTTGCTGCTTGCTTGAAGGATTATAAGATCAAAGGTTGGTTTTCCTAATTCTTCTTTAGAATTGAATTGTATCCTTTAGGTTTTTAGTTCTAATCTTCATAGAAGAAAACATAGATCTTATTAGGGTTGCATGTGAACCTTAGGAATATTTTGTGTTCATTGATTGCATAGAAACCCTTCAGTTATATTCTGTGAGACCACATTGATCATTTATGAAGTTTTGTTCGTAAGGAATGATAAAAACACCCCTCCACTATTGAATGCCAATCGGTCTAGGAGAAGGAATCGCATTCCGTGAGAAATGCTCAATTACATTCCTCATGACAACCAAACATGGTTTTTTTCATTCCAACGTGATGTCTCATTCAAATTTCTTTTTTGATTACTGTATAGCAAACGCTACCTAATAGTTATTCTAAATTAATATACGATCACATTGATCGAAATCTTATATAATCAACATATGCATTGTAAAATGTGAAAAATACACATTTTGTTAAACGGTTTTAAGATTCTATAAAATGGTAACCAGGTAAAAAAGATCAATCCTGAGAATTTTGTAGATGAATATGCTACCACAATTATACCAAATGTTATAAAATAAAAACATAACTTGAAAACATGATGAACATTTGGAAAAAATTAAGGTTTTGAGAAACGTAGTTACAACTGATATCAAAAGAGTATCGAGAGATAATTATGTACGTACTGACGTCTACCATTTATTTGCGTAAACCGTCCACATAAATATTCTTAAAGGCGTGCCCTTGAGATAATTTTAAAAGACTAACTCTAAAACAACCAAAAGTATAAATTATAGGAATAATTTCGTTTATATCCTTATAAGCATCTATAATTACATATATATCTTTATAAAAATTTAAATTACATATATATCCTTACAAACCCTAAAAACTCACATATGTACCTAAATATTTAATTTAATAATAATTAATCTTTCTAAAAAATAAAAAAACGTTTGTTAAATTAAATTTAAATGATTAAAAAACTAAATAAAATGAAACATGAATATTACCCTTTTTTCCAATTGTCAGATATATTGAACATATCAGTTTGAAGGTGTCATCGATCCTAAGCGCACGAATCCAATCCAAAATTTGTAAACTGATAATCCATTAAACAGAGGACGATCACTTAAGTATATTGTGAATGAGTCGATTATGGAAAGATTGAATAGGGGTATTTTAGTAATTTAATAGTTATAATGTAATTTAAAAATAGTTTTTAGATTTTTAAAAAGATTAATTATCATTTAATTAATCTTTTGGGTATATATGTGAGTTTCTAGAGTTTGTATGTATATATATGTAAATTAAAATTTTTGAAGGATATTAACACAATTATAGATGTTTATAAGGATATAAATGAAATTCTCCTAAAATATTAATGGGGAGTATTTGTAATCCGTTTTGCAAATATGAAATTTGTAACAAATATTAAAAGGATCATTGTTGTGTAATATCCAACATTTCTTTTGGGCCATTTTCTAATGATTTAAATATATTGATCTTGATATTGATGATACATATGAAAAACGGTCACGATCACACTAAATATATTTAAAGCAAAATCTATATTAAGATTTTACTCTAACCCAATCCAACATTTTTTCAATATTTAGTCGAGTATCAAAGATTCATTCATTCAACTTGGAATTGAGTATCATAGGTGTTGGTGATTTATATTACTAATTTTATTGAAGTGTAATTGATTGAGTTGTTGACCAAATACAATCTTGACAAATATTAAACAAGTAAGACAGGTGCGGAGTGCACACTTGTCTGAGTTTGATCAAGATTTAAAGTATATTGTTATTTAGGGGAGAAGCCCCTTAACTAACGGGGGTCCGGTGATAGCGCCCCTGGTAGCGGGGTCCAAGGGGCAGAGCCCCTGGCTGGAACCCAAATTTTCTCAAATTATCCCGGTTTTTTGAACCTTGTATGGAACCCAAATCTGGTGAAGTTTATAGCCGTTTTGGTGGTTGACAAAACGGTTTAGTGACAGTTTTTGGTCAGTTTTCAGACAGGAATGATATTCCCGTTTTTGGTCAATTTTCTGGTACACACAGGAATTCTCATTCTTATTGTTCGATCTTTGTAGTATCGAAATACTTCGATTTGATAATGACCCCACGACTTTTAGAGAATCCAAACATACGATTTACCCTCAATTTCTAACAGTAGGTCCCAAGAAATCTCATGAAACATTACCACTTCATCCATACATCTCAAATTGGGTAGAACTTTTAGTTCATTTGTAATCTTATGCATTTAGTTGTATATGGTCACCGTATTGTCGTTTCTTTTTCTATGTTCTAATTTTTTGCGGGTTGGAGCTGCAATAATCATTGTTCGTGTTTAAAAGTTAAAGTTGATTCCATCGCTAATGTTTTAATCAACAAGTTACAATGAATACTACACAAACAAGACATTGTGATCGAAATCAGAGACTCTTTTTTCCTTTCCTAATCCAATTTTACAATCATAATTTTGCAAAACATAAATGAAATGTATTTCATTTCATTTTCAAGATAACTGAAATGCATAATATAATCACCATTGTTCGACCTTTATAGTCTACCTAATTTGCCGTCTACTATACTCCACTAAAGGATAGGTTTTGTGTTTCAAAACCCGCGTGATCATGTCAGTCTCAACCAAATTGGAAAATTATTGTATTATATCACATCAACAACATGTGTACCTAACCGAGCCAAAAAAAATATAATAAAAGAACCTTCAAATCAAATCATTAAACATAATACACCGATTAGGAAAAATATGAGGCAAGCTTTGTAATCAACGTTTGGTTATGGTAATCAACGTTTGGTTATGGTTATGCGAATCCCATCCCGACATATTTTGAAATTTATAGAAAGGTAACATCACTTTTTGACAAAGAAGTGATCATTAAAGAAAAATCAAGTCCATTTCACACTAAATAATGGTTTTTAACATTTATAAATAATCTTTATATAGAGTCATTGCTGTAGACTTTAAGCATCTCTCGACAGTCATCAACATCTATCTTCGTCATTGTAAACTAAAAAACAAGTTTAGAGATTATTTAAAACGGAAGAGGAAAGTTGATAGGACTATAATGTCATTTTTCTTAACTTTTAATCTGCAAAACCTGCTAAGAGGACTTAATGAACATATAAAAATAGACTTTATTCCCCTAAAAACCAAAAAATAAAAACTTTAAGGACCTTTTAGACCAACAACTTGGGGTGAGCATGGTGTGGTTTTAGGTCAAAACCAAACCGCAAACCGCATGCATCGGTTTTTGTAATTTTAAAACCACAAAATGCGGTTTTTCAAGTGGTGCGGTTTTGCAGTTTTTCCCAACGGCGTGGTTTCAAGTGGTGCTGTTTCGGTTTTTAAACCGCACAATAAATTGTGGTTTTAAAACTGCAAGAGACCAAAAATGAAGTATTTTTTATTAGAGTTTTAGCTTTTAGTCCTATATCGAACACAACATATCATAGAATGACAGGAAACAATTTTTGTTTATTACATTTTTAGCCCACAATCAAAAGTTTGGTGAAGTCATAGTCTTGGTTAACAAACTCTTGGACTATTATTATTAGTTACTCTTAAACTATTATGGGTAACGATGCTACATTTGATATTTTAAGTCACCAACCAAAATATGCATAATCTTAAACATTCGTAATAACATAAACGAATATTAAACATACATAATAACATAAAATATTTTTAATATATATAATATTAGTGGTGCAGTTTGGTTTTTAAGGATCTGTTTCTAGAGTAAAACCGCACCGAACCGACTTTGGTCGGTTTTTGTCAAATTAAAAACCACATCGTCGGTTTTTGTATCAGTTTCTGTTTTTTGCAGTTTTTGCGGTTTTTTTTGGATCGGTGCGGTTTTTGCTAACCCCTAACAACAACCAATAGTTAATTGGGCTATGGTGTCATTTTGTCATGCATATTCAAATTAAAATATAGGTTTTCATGATATATCCAAGGAAAGGTTGCTTTCAAAGACGACGACTACAATATGCTGGTCCAATTTCAACCTTTCACCTAAGAAAGACCGGCCCTTATATTTTTGGATTTATTAGGGTAAACTTTTCACATATTTCAAACCCATCAAGACAAATCTTTTCTTGACATGGGTTCCTTCATTTTCGATCGGATTTAATCTAAACAATCCCAGAAACACACACAAAGACGATGGAGAAGGTGTACGTAGCAATCGGGCATGACGTACCAGAAGGTCTTGCAACTCTCGAATGGACACTACGAAAATGGTCGTCTTCTCAAATCTCCATTGTTATCCTTCATGCAGATATCAACAGGGACTACGTTTACACATACTGTAAGTTCATCGCACAATTTTCAATTTTGACTTTTTTTCAATCTTTGACTCACATGGTTTCTTGATTAAAGACGGAAAGCTTCCTGCAAGTTATGTGAACGATGAAAGTGTCGACTTACTCTACAAGTATCAACAAGGAAAACTCAACAAGATTCTACAGCAGTACAAAGATTTCTGCGGCGAGGTGTTTTTCTTTTTCTTTTTATATATTTCCATCTAAAAGCTATTAATTCATGATTGAAACTTGTGAAATTTTGCCGACAGGTGAAAACAGAGACGTTAAATATTGCGAAATACGATCAACCGATTCACAGACGAATCCTGCAACTCATATCAGGTCTTCGAATATGCAAACTAGTTATGGGAGCTACGTTCTTAAAGTCATCCTCATGGTAATTTTGAAAAAAAATTCCGTTTAGTTTCTACCATAAACTTATCTCTGTTCTTCGTTTCTACAGGAAATTTGGAAATCTAATTATGGGATTAAAGAAAATTCAGCAAAGGAAACCCGATTTCTGTGAATTGTACTTGATAAGTGGAGGGAAATTGTTCTTCTTGAAAGAAGAAAACAACGAGGGATTTATAGAAGACGATCAAGGAGTGATGATAGCTAAATTAAACAGTAAACGAGGTAGTTTTAAAGGTTGGATCGGCAAAATGTACCCGAAAAATCCAAAAAACCCTCGGGATTCGCCTTCTTCTTCTTCAAGCGCAGATTCACCTTCAATCTGGGAGAGATCTTCAGAAGAAATTGAAGATTACTTCAAACAATTGTTGGAATCAAATGAAGATGAAGAAAATTCAGAAACTGGACAGGCTTCAAATGCTAACAATGGATTCACAGAACTAGATATACCCCAACATTTGGTAATTTCTCTTCGTTTTACTGTAATAATTACAGTATGTGTTTAGGTCAAAGAAGAATAACCCAGGTACAAATTTATACCAGAATCCGAGGCAGAAAACAGAATTCCTGAGAGTAAAAATTGGTGAAGCGAGGGACGCCATACATTTGAAGAGAAAAGAAGCTAAAGAAAGTGCTTTAAGATATTCAAAAGCGGAATGGGCGATTACGCTTTGTACTTCAAGGGTAACTCATCGATCTCTTATTTGATTCTGTTTATAAAGTTTATTTTCTTGTTCAAATTGAATTTTGGGTACACAGGCGGAGGATCTTGAAGCTCGATTAAATGAAGAAACCATGAAACGAGGAGATATAGAGAAGGAATTGGATTCCATAAGAGAACAACTTACAGAAACCCGGAATGGAATTGAACAGAACAGAAGTAAGCTTGATTCCACTCTGGAAATCCAACGTGAGCTTTCAAACAAACTCAAATCGTCCACACTGTCAAAATCCCAATCCGAAGAACAATTAACAAAGATGATCCATAAAAGGGCTAGCATGATTCAAGAGATCGAAAAGCTCAGGAAACAAAAAGACGTCATGCAAAGACGAATCGAGTTTTGCAGAGATAAAGAAGCCATTGAAACAGTCACAAGACTGAATCATTTAAGCTTCTCTTACAAAGAGTTTACAGCCGATGAAATTTGGTCAGGCACAGAACAGTTCTCAGAAAACTTCAGAATAAAATGTTCGGGTGATTTCACAAACGTGTACAAAGCTCGAATCAATCAAACCACAGTCGCAGTCAAATTATGTGAAGTTTCAGAAGAAGAGTTTTGCAGCAAGGTGAAGATTCTAACCGGTGTACAGCATCCACATTTGGTAGCCATGTTAGGGTTCTGCACAGAGCTTAAATGCATCGTATTCGAGTATATGCACGGAGGCTGTCTCCGGAATGTTCTTTTAACTAATCGTCGGAAAAAACAAGCCCTAAATTGGCATGCGAGAGTCTGTATTGCAGCAGAAGTTTGCTCCGGGTTAACTTTTCTCCATCTATCCAAACCGAGACCTATCGTTCACGGCAATCTGAACCTAAGCAACATTCTCTTGGACCGGAATAACGTCGCAAAACTACACGGGTTTCGGTCAGATTTCTCGTATAATGAATCTGATATTCGGTCTGACATCAAAGATTTCGGGAGTTTGGTGTTACAGCTTCTTACCGGGAGAAATTTAGGGTTTCTTGAGACAACGAATAAAGCTGCGGTTATGGAGGTGTTCGAACAAAGAGTTGGAGAATGGCCATTGGAGGTGGCAATGGAGCTTGCTGGAATAGCAGTAAGGTGTTCAGGTGGGTATACAGGGATGACAATGGTGATGAAGGAGATGGAGGGGGTGAAGAAGAAGGCGGATGACGTGGCGGTAGAAGTTGGGTGTTTGGGTAACGAGTTTAGTGCTGACGTGGATGAAGAGACTGTTATACCCTCTTTCTTTTTTTGTCCTATATTGCAGGATGTAATGCGGGACCCACATGTTGCTTCAGATGGAACTTCGTATGAGTTTAGTGCTATACAAAGGTGGTTAGATATGGGGCATAATACGTCGCCGTTGACAAATTTAGAGCTAGAACATAAACGGCTTACTCCTAATCGTACCCTTCGTAACTTGATTCAAGATTGGCATAACAAAAGATCCATTACTTTACCATGACATGTAAGTATAGAAAATGTATAAATGGAGTATCTTTATGATCGTATTTGTAGTGGTATGATGACAATGACAATTGATTGAAATGTTAAAGAAATTGTGTATATGAATGTATGCATGGAGATGCTTTTTTTTTTTTTTTTTACACATACCACATATACAAGGTGTCCAAAAATAGATACTCTATGAAGGTCCTACAGAAAAGAAGCAAAAGTACGAAGTCGCAACAACAATAATAGGTGGCAAACTAACCTACTCCTAATTAGTACCTATGTCTCAAGTGAGACTTAAACCTAGGACCTCTCAATTGAGAGAGTCATTCCTTACCGCAATGCTACAAACCCTTTGGTCGATGACATCATTAGTAGTTAGCAGTTTAGCTAATAGGTGATAGTATTAAATGGTCCTTACTGGTTAATTATATGTGTTCATTGGGTAGCAATATGTTGGGAAGGACACCCTACATTTTTAAAATAGCTATTTACATATTTGCACACGTATCAAAATGAGTTAATAGTCACTAATAGCAAATAGCTCAATTTTAAACAACAAGAACAACACTTCTCATAAAAATTGAGGTAAGTGAGAGGTAAATTGAAGGTAACCTCTAACGGGGGTATAGAGACTACCTCTATCTAAGGTACAAAGACTACTTTAATAAAGGACACTTGTCATTATAAGAGGCATAAAAAAGTACACAAGCCAACAATGACACAATGGAGATCTTGTACATAAAACGTCAAGTCTACAATGAATAAATAAATAGTGGTGTATGGCTAAAGGAAAAAAAGCTAGTACAAATAATAATTTTGAAAGTCAAGAGAAGCAAGAGTAAATAGGTGAATATTGTACTAATATACAAAGAGTGAAAGTAGATACTAGCAATTAACTAGAAAACATATACTAACAACTGAAACTCAAAGTAACCAAGAAACACCATGAGTTGCACGTATAAACAGTGTACATGAAGCTAATACATAAACTACTCATATACTACTATACTACCGTGCTTTTAAGCCTCCACGCCTTTTTATCTAAGGCCATATTTTTGGTAAGGCCCAACTTTTTCAACTTTTATCCTCATACTATATCAATGTTCTTCTCCTTGCCCCATCGACTGTGGTCACTTCACCTTCCTAACTGTATTTAACACTGTCTTTGATGAACATGTCTTAATTGATACTATGTATATATAATCGTAATATGTTGTCATCGTTGCCAGCTATCACGTAATCATATCTATATCGCATAACCAAGTTGTGTCGTGTGCGACATGATCAGTCTGTAGCTCATATATGACACCTTATAATAGTTATGATACAATACCTGTCGACCATAAGGAAAATAGGACTGCAAAAGATCAAACAAAATAAGCCACTAGGTAGCAAGGCCTACAACATTGCCATGACAAGCCCAATGCAGACCGAAACTCTTGCATTGGTTTGCCCAACCAATAAACCCAAATTCTAGGTACTTAAGGGATACAATCTCTCTTTTGACGTAATCCGACTTTGAGAAAAGCATTACATAAATTATCTTTTTTTGCTCCATGAATGGGTGAGTGGAAAAATCTTTATTTTATTTGCATAAATTCTATTGAAAACCGGTTTCAATCAAATCCTTTAAACTATTAGAAAATTGATGTTTTTATCCTCCAATTTTTATATAGTTGTTCATTCAAGAATTTGGATGCTTCTCAATAGAAGCTTTGACCTCTTAAACTAGGGGTGAGCATTGTGCCGTTTGGTGCGGTTTTAGGCAAAAACCGAACCGCAAACCGCATACATCGGTTTTGTAATTTTAAAACCGCAAAATACGGTTTTTAAGTGGTGCGGTTTTGCGGTTTTTCCCAACGGTGCAGTTTCAAGTGGTGCGGTTTCGGTTTTTAAACCGCATAATTAAATCGTGTGGTTTTAAAATTGAAAGAGATCAAAAGTGAAGTATTTTTTATTAAAATTTTAGCTTTTAGTCCTATATCCAACACGTCCTAGATACATAAAACAATTTTTGTTTATTACATTTTTAGCCCACGATGAAATGTTTGGTGAAGTCATAATCTTGGTCCACAAACACGATAATATAATAGACTCTTGGACTATTATTATTATGAGTTACTATTGAAGTATTATGAGTTATGATGCTACATTTGATATTTTAAGTCACCAACAAAAATATACATAGCCTTAAACATTAGTAATAATATAAATGAATCTTAAACGTACATTAATAACATAAAATATTTTTAATATATATAATACTAATGGTGCGGTTCGGTTTTTAATGATCGGTTTCTAGGGTAAAACCGCACCGCACCGACTTTGGTCGGTTTTTGTCAAATTAAAAACTGCACTGTCGACTTTTATATCGGTTTCGGTTTTTTGCGGTTTTTGCAGTTTTTTTTATCGGTGCAGTTTTTGCTCACCCCTATCTTAAACGATTCGAGAAACATCAAATATGAAATTAAAATTAACAAAAAAGGGATATCTACTCCTAGGCAGCCCAACTACAATAAGCCCAAATGGGAGGAAAGCACTTCCGTTCCGCTGTATAGGCCTACACACGAGCTCAACGACGATAGTGAAGTATCTGTAAACCGAACCTTGTGCGCTGCAGCCCATCAGCAGCGATCCAATCATCATCTTATTTCGTGCACCTCCAAACAGCTTCGAAGTTCTAACTCATTCTGGAAGCAAATAGCGTACAAATTTTCACCTGCCGCCTTCTCAACTGTGAGTCTGTGACCTTTTATGCCTGTTTTATAACCGGGCAGGGGAGGAAGGAATGAAATCGATCATTCCATGCCTTGTTTTTTTTTCTTCATCGTGTTGAAGAATTGTTGTTGAATAATCGACTGAAAACTCCATCGCCTCCAGCAATATTAAGTTACAGGTATGTGTTGCTTTTTTCTTCGTCTTTGTCATTTCCCAACTCCAGTTTAGCTTATCAGCACTTGTGTCATCGTTTCAACATGTTCGTATTTTACATGCATACGAAGCGTTTGATGAAATGCCTCAACGAATTTTATTAAAATTATTTTCCAATTCTAAAAAAAACATGTCCTTTAGTTGGTGTTTCAAGAAAGTTTACCACTGCACGTTTAGCATAGTTAACTTATCATGAAATCATCTTCATCATATAAGTTCAAAATTTTCTTGTTTACATTTAGTTTCTTACCTTAACCCTTGATTCTATTTTACAGTTACTTGCTACAATCATAAGTCCAAAAAACAATGTCAGAATCCGACCCTTCCTCCATTTTCTCCCAGAAAAACTCCAGACTCCCTGAAGACACCGTCTTCTTCACCATATACCCCGACTCCTCTCTTTCCCAAAATTCCAAAACTACCCCTCTCCAGTCCCTCCACCTCCAAATCCTCCAATATCTCTCCCAATACACCACCAATTACATATGGCAACACGAACCCTTCACTCTCTCCCCCTCCCCTTCAACTCACATCCCCCATCTTCATGGAAAACTCAAATATGGAGACAATCTTGAAGATGAATGGTTTGTTGTCTTCTTACTCTTTCAAACCTCACAAAAGTTCCCAAATTTATCAATCCACGTTTGGGACACAGACGGTGAATTCCTCCTAATTGAATCAGCTTTCCACCTCCCAAAATGGGTCAACCCTGAAACCACAACCAACCGAATCTTCATCAGAAATAACAACCTACATATCATCCCTAAAGATCACTTCCCTTCAAATCCCACTTTAGAAAACGCACTTTCATACATAATCCAACATGAAAACAACACCAAAGCTCCAAATCAAGTCCAATTAGCCATAAAGAATCGAATTAAAGATTACCCACAAAGAGCAATCAAAAATATGCATAGGGTTAGGGTTAGGGTTCCGGTTCTAATAGCACAAATCTTGAAACATGAACCGTGTTTGATTTCATTAGCAGTTGAAGGGTTTTATGACCGCGATATAGATTCAATGAAATACGCTGCTAAAATGGAAAGATTTTTACCGAATAAAAGCTCTGATGAAATGGTTGAAGTGTCGGTTGTAATGTCGCGTGCAATGTACGCACAATTAATGCAACAAACTTTTCAAGCTCCAAAGTGTTACCCTATGCCAGCTAGGAGTGAGAGTGTGTACACGTCAGCAGAGTTGGGTATGAAGATTGCTTGTGGTTTTGAAATGATTTATCAAGTTAAAAAACAAGAAGGATTAGAAGGAAAGGGAAGTACATGGGAGGTTTATAAAGAGAGTTTAGAGAAAAACGGATACTTTGAAGGCTTGATTTCAGGGTCAAAAGAGTATAAAAGGTTAATGGAGAATGCAGAAAGTTATTACAAGAAAAGTTCATTGCATTCTAGAGAAAGGTATGTTGTTCGAGGTTTTATTAATTTTATTAAAAAGATGGATAAATTTAATGGTTATATAGTTATACATGGTTTTTGTTGGTGATACTTCTTGCAGTGAAATTATGAGTGCTCCTGTGAAGCGTATAGATGATATTATTGCTCATTGTCCTGTTTCTTTAGATGAATTTAAAAATCAAGAAATTATTCCATCAGATGATGATTCTTGGCTTTATAATGGTGAAGATGAATTAAATGCTGCTCTTTTTGAGAGACAACAAGAGATGGAACTTTATGATATGAAGAATAAAAAGAATAAAGAGGATGTGGGCCCCTCGAGTTCTTCAAATTTGAATGATTATGATCTTGGTGATATTGCAAAATCAATGCAAGAATTTGTTCAGAAAATGTCAAGTTTTGAAGGAGCTGAGGTTCCTAATGACAGGCAAGTTTGTCATTCTATTGATTAAATCTTTTATTGGTTTTGTTATATAAAAATTAAAAAGTCAATCCTTTTTTTATTAATTTTAGGAATTCAGAAGATGTGGATCTTGATGTGGAGCGGTTTATGAAAGAAATTGAGTCGGTTATGAATCCTTCAAATCGGAATGATGATGATGATGATGAAGAGCTTGACTCTGACATGGATTTTGGTAAGTTTTTCTTTTGAATTTGTTAGATTTAATTTAATACGTTATTAGTATAAAATGTAATTCATGCAAACTAAAAACTTCAGGGTCTAAAAATGTAATTCCAAAAAATCAAAACTATTGTTTTGCTCATTTTCTTGCAAATTAAAAAGTACATGGACCAAAATCGTAATTCCAGAAACTTAAAACTACAGGGACTAAAAATGTAATTTTGTGCAATAAAAAACTACAGGGACCAAAAATGTAACTCCGGATAATTAAGATATATAATATAACACCATAATTTGATAACAGATGAAGATGATGATGAAGATGAACAGAAGGCTTTCATGAGTTCTTATTCTGATGCTTTGAGTCATGAATTAAAGAGCACGACACTCGATAAAAGTTTTGTTCGTGCAAAGGACCCGGAATTAAATAAGGATGAGGTTTGTAATTTTTATTAGTTTTGGGTCGTTATTGTTGAACTTGTATTGATGGGGGTTATTTATGAAAAATTCAGGGAACATCAAATGGCAATGAAGATGAGTTTACTCCTATAGATGTGGATGTGAATCTTGTGAAGAATTTTCTTGGTTCGTTTTCTTCTCAAGAGGGATTACCGGGTCCCGCTTCCAATTTGCTTGGACTCATGGGTCTTCAACTCCCACAAGATCACAAGGATAAATGATTTTATTTACAACCTTCCAAATTTCACAGGCAAAAAAAAACTTGGTTTTATGAGTAATATTGTAATATAGTATTGTAGTTTTTACAAATATTTTATTATAGTTATCTGAATACATGGTTATCTTGTAGTTTTTGAAACTATAATGAACACTTAAAAGTTTTATCTGGTTATTATATTATTTACTTGGGGTTTTGAGTTGGTAATTTTATATTTAAGTCATTTATATTTCAGTTGTATTTAATAGGTTATTAATTTTTTTTCTGTTCTTATTACACCGTTGAAATGTATTTCGATCGGATAATTTTGTTATATTGGATGTCGCTATAGACAGAATGCTAGTGTCAGTATGACGTAAATGAATAAATCATGTTATATTGGATGTTACATCGGACAATATCTAGGATTTAGCTGCATAGTTTATCCCATTAAAATTTACTCAAATTATGTAATGAGAATGTTGAAAAAAATTTAGTGATCTATTAAAAGATAAGTGACGTAAAAAGGAGACTGGTTGTCATTTTATGACATTAACTCTTTACATTTTAGATTTTTTATAATAGTTTAATTTGGACAACTGATTTCTACTAGTTTTTATTTATTTTTATTTTTTTAAGTTTGAATAATTATTGGGATATGTGATTTACTTAACTAAATCTAAATGTTTATGTAAAATTTAATATCTTTCGGAAAAAAGGTAAATAGGGCAACCTAGTTTTTATTTATTTTTATTTTTTTAAGTTTGAATAATTATTGGGATATGTGATTTACTTAACTAAATCTAAATGTTTATGTAAAATTTAATATCTTTCGGAAAAAAGGTAAATAGGGCAACCTGATAAAACAATGATGTTGAATGCCTTGTCAAGGTAGCCAGCCACAAGTTTGTTACCACCACCGTAAAATATCTATAAGCTAGAAAGGATAAATTATGAGTGCTATTCTTGGTTTGAAATAGTTGACTTGTATGTTTGTACAAAAAAAAAAAAAAAAAGATTTGTTTAAAAGGAATGAAAAGAAGCATTATTGACTAGGCCCTGTTCGACAACCTCTTAATTTTTAAGATCTGAATTTTTAAGAGGTCTGAGATTTTAAGAGGGTCTGTATTGTTAAGAGCTAAAATGTTAACATGCTGTTTGGTTGGAACCTCTTAATTGCTGCGCTGAATGGAAAAATAATCATTTTACCCTTCTCTTAACAAATATAATAAAACATCCAAAAATTTTAAAAATTCATTACCTAAAGCCAAAATTAAGAAAAATTAAATAATTTCTAAACCACAATTCATTACATACATCCAAAAACTTTAAAATTCATTACATACTGCCTAATCGAATTAAAAATTGAACTGGAAACAATACTAACATTAACATCAGTATAATCGAATCAGGTGAACAAGATTACATGTTAAGAACATCAAAATCGAGTAAAAAATCGAGCAACAGCAACATCAGGTGAACAAGTAACAACATAAAATCAAGCAACATATCAGCAACTTTCCATAGGAAACAGAATTAGAAACAATCAGAAGAATCATTCTACAGAAACAATGCATTTTAACATAATGCAAACTACCAATTAGGAGGAATCAATGAGAAAAATCATAATTCAGGAAAATCAATACAGAAACAGGATAAATCAATCAGGATTGAACAATCAATAGACAATAATTGGAAGCAAGAACAATAAGGAACAACCAGACATTACATTAGGACCGAACCAATAACTGATTTTGTACCAGAACTGGAAGTGTGGAAGAAATCAAGAAAGCAAAAGCCAAGAAATCGAGAAACGACGAATCTAGGGTTTTGAAAATTGTACCGGTGTAGGTTGAACTCGAAGGGCTGTTGACCTGTTGTCGACTTGTCCTCTTGTCAGAAGGAGAACGGAGAATGTAAAAGGTCGAGGCTACGATCGAGTGACGGAAGTCGAAGAGCCGAAGAGCTGTTGTGAGGCGGAGATGCCGGAAAGCAGACGGCGGCGAAGTCGGAGATGGAGGGATGCGGCAATGTGGTCTCCTGTGTCGCGTTTGTAAGAGAGGAGGGAGAAGGGAGTCGAGTTATGTGAGGCGGGATTAGGGTATTTACGTATATTTCCCCTCTCTTTTTTAATCAGACGTGCCTTTATCTCTTAACTATACAGAGGTAACTTTTTATTTAAGAGGTAAAAAATAAGTTGTAATCAAACAGTCTTAAACTTAAAAATTAAGTGTTGCCTCTTAATTTTGCAATTAAGAGGTAAACAAAAACAGCCTAAATGTAATTCTTTACCTAATCCTAATTCTCATCCTATGGAAAAGATATCATTTTTCTTTTCATTTATGTGGAATTGGAATAAGATATTATAAATATAAATTATTTTCTTTATATAATTTTCAATAATAGTATTTTTTTTCAAAAGAAGGTTAAATATCAATTAAATATATATTTTTTATTTTCCAAAGATAATTAATTAATTTTATTATAATTCTATTTTGAGATTCATAGTATTTAACTGTATTCCAATTTTGTAAAAAAAAGTTTAGATGATAAATAATTCTTTTTTAACCTTTGGATTCCCCATGGGGGGGGAGGGGGAGGAAACGTCCATCTCAAGGCACATCACGACCTACAGGCGAAATACATATATTATATATTTTAAATAAAATAAAATGTTCTAATGCAAATTATTTATCGATGCAATTTTTAATTGATTGTTCTTATAAAATAATTGATTGCAAATTTTCCACAAAAATCATGTAGCTAATTGATAACTTCTTTAAATTTTATACAATTAGTAGGCCTAAACACAACATCTCATCGACTAGCTATTTCATATCTTCTTTAAATTTTGGTTTTAATAGTTGCAATTAATGGGTTTTTTTAATGAGAGGACATATACAACCTGCTATTTCATATTTTCTTTAAATTTTGAATTACATATGGAAATTTGTTAAATTGTAATCAGACTATCATGAATGTAAGATTCTTGTAAGTTTTAAGCAATCCAGAATCAACAAAGAATCAAAAGAAAACCATACAAATGGCTGGGATGGAAAGGCTGAGGCGGACAATGCAGAGATAGATGTAGACGACGGTGATGATGCCCTTCTTGATGGCGGATGTTAGTCGGGAGAATTGAAGATGATGCATGGCTCAAAAGGATCCAACCAATTTAGAGGTAGAGGCACTATGGCCAATTTTAGGTTTTTTTTATAATTATAATGATTTTAAAATGTAAAAAAAAAGTTATAACATATTAATAATTATTAATAAAAGATTTGGACACATATGATATTTTAAAAGCTTAAGAAAGATAAATATGATATTTAGATATTACGAATGACATATACGAAATTATGCTGGACAAATATGATAATTTTAAAAAACTTAAGAATGATAAATATTATATTTTAAAATTATGTTTGATAAATATAATATTTTGATATTTAAAAAAATATATGAAATTATTTCTATTGGGCCAGTGTTGTAAGGAAATACCTTATCTAAATCAACATATTTTAAAGTCTAAAGAGTGTTAAAATAATTATAGATTATAGAAGTTGTAGTTCAATAAATATCCTATATGATATTTGTTGCCACTTAAAAGATAATAAAGAAAAGAGATAGAATGCAATTAATCTTTTGTAATTGTTGATTAAATGATGGACGTTTTTTTATAGGGGTGAGCAACGGGCGGTGTAACACCCCAACTCTTACACCATTTTTTTTTTTTTTTTAACTTATTTCACATTACTTTATTTTACAAAACATTTTGTTATACAACGGGGTATCACAAATTTGCATCACAAACCATAGTTCAAACCTGTCTAATTTACACTTTTACAACAGTGATTACGGTTCCGCACCCGACTCTTCTAATGCCCTTCCTGCTTACCTGAGTACATAGCATTTTAAAACAAAATACGTGAGACATAATGTCTCGTGAGCATTAAGGGTTTAGACCCAGAAACAGTTTACCAAAAATATCATTTTTCTTTAGACTTTCAATATTTCTTTTTCCTGTGAGCGCACCCACAGGTATTCCTTGTTTCTTTCTAATGGTACATTCTTACGAGCGCACCCGTAGGTTTTATACGAGACGCACCCGTATAGCTACTTCCCCAATAGCATGAAACGAATTCATCTATCAAGGTAAGACAACTACTTCGCGACGGGAGGTACCATCCCAGTAGTGTCTTTTTGCCACCCCTACCGCAGCAGGCCGTGGTCTTTATCCGGATACTTCTCAACTTATCAACAGGGCTCAATCACCTTATTACTTTCTTGTAAGTCATTTACCATTTCTGTACACACTTACTATTCCTTTATTCCATTTCCAGTATCACAAAACATTTTGGTTCCATAGAACCATTTCCTTTTTCATTAAATCATTTTCATTTCCGTTAAATCATTCCAATTTCCATAAAACCATTTTGACTCTCAAAACATTCTTTAACAAAATTTATTTTGCTATGTACTCGAAAATCCACATAACACTCACCTCGGTCCCTTAGGAGTTAGTTATCTTCTTGGACTCCTTTCTTTTTATCCGAAATAATCTTGTTTAAACCACCACCTATTATATACAAATTATATATTTATATTCAGTTCATATATGTACAATACTAACTGTACAGTACAGAAGTACCATACTATGCAATTACAATTCATTAATTAGGCTACAACATCTATTAGTTAACTTCCTTCAATTTATAACTTTCCCGGAATACACGTATTTTGCTACAGTACCCTCGGGAAGTCGTATTTCAGTTCCGACAATTTTCTACATGTCTTCACCCCATTTTAAGCCTATGGTATGAATTATAGATCAAACGGACAAGTCTAACCCCAACTTCCAAAAATTAAACTCGAAATCCCTTCACAGAGGATTACACGGTCGTGTAATATTGCTTTGAAAATTACACGGCCGTGTAATTTTCTGGTTAATTTCCCCCCTTTTAAAACATTACACGGTCGTGTAATGTTGCCCTTGCAGATTACACGGCCGTGTAATCTTGCTGGGCTGTTTTCGGGTCCGATTTTCGTTCTGTAGCCCCCTGTTTTCGCGTATTAAGCTCTTAATACTTAACCTAACCAATTTATATCATTCTATGACTAAAACCTTCAGTTTACATCAGGTTTTAACCCATAGAAACAACTAATTCCTACTTCAATTTCATAGAATCCCGTTTTTAGTATTTTACACCCAAAAACGCCAATTTTCGAAATTAACCACTTGGGGATGTCTTAATACATCTTAAGTGATTCCTGAGACTCAATAAAAACACTGGAATCAGTTTTGAATCTCATGAACCCGTGGGTAGAGTTCATAAGCTCAAAACCCCAATTTTTGACAATTTCACAACACCCTTGAAATTTGTGTGTTTGTTTAGTGTTTATAGCATATTTAGTTGGAAAGAATCACTGGAATCATGATTTGAATGACAGAAATCCATGTTCCAAATTCCATCCCGAGAAAATGATGAAGATGATGAATAGTATAGGTTCAAACTAGGGTTTCTTACCTTACTTTGCTTAGAACCCATCGATTTCTTCTCCAAACTTCCAGATTCTTCAAAGTTTCTTTCTCCCGTCCCCTTGTTGAAGCTGCTTCTCGTGACTAATGGAGAGAACCAGAAGTTTCTCTCCATTTATACTCCTAATTTTGTCACTTCTAACCCTCAAGTTCTATTTCTCCCATTATGGCCCCAAAAAATCAATCTTTTATTACAATAAGCTTTATATATTTTACATTAGTACCTACATTACAAAATATTTTATATTAGGATCCAAAACATGTCAAAAGACCAATTTGCCCTTTTCTTTCATAGTTTTACTATTACACATAATTATTTAACATTTTTATTACAAATTTCCTCGGGTTCTTACAGGCGGTTTTGCGGTTTCGCGGTTTCGGCGGTTCGGGTTAGGCGGTTTGGGGATGAAGGCCAAACCGACCGTAAACCGAACCGCTTAAAAGCGGTTTAAACGGTTTGCGGTTTGGGCGGATACGGTTTGGGCGGGTACGGTTTGGTTTAAACCATTTAAGCAAAATCCCATTTTAAGTTGTATTATTAGTCTTTTTTTTTTGCCCGATCATACTATTAGTCCGTTTATTCCTCATGTTAATCAGAGAAGGAATGTTCAACTATTCAAATCGCCACTGTTAATTGCAGTGCATCATGGGATCATGGGGAAAGAAGTTTGGCTCCCGATTTCTTCTGCAGCGTAAGATCATGGGGAGCGGCCGTGTAACAACTTAAAGGTTTTTTATGAATTACAAAAGGTGTACATCATGTTATAAAAGTTGAACCTCTTTTACTATTTAACTTCATTTATGCTTTAAGATTTGTACATTTGTGCTTAAAAATTTGTAAATTGAGTAATATGAAAATATGTTCTATAAGGAAATAAAAATACAAAACACTTCAAAGTTCTTCCATATTGGTTCTCCTCTCTACGTCCTGATAAATCAACTGCAAATCTTCGTGAAAAGGGTCTCGACGCTTCCTTATTTTACCAACATGGTAATTGAATATATCAATAATATATTTTATATATATTTAATATATACCTCTTAATCGGTTTTCGGGCGGGGCCCGTTTAATTTTTCTCAAACCGCAAACCGAACCGTAAACCGCTTAAGGAACCCGCTTAACCTGTTAACCAAACCGTAAACCGTTTAACCCGAAACCGTAAACCGTATAAGGTTCGGTTCGGGCGGTTTCGCGGTTTAATTCGAATAACGCTCACCCCTAGTTTTTTATAACTTTTAAATATAATAAAACTACCATAAATAAATTATTTTACCCTTAAGACCGAGAGGTATGGATGCAGTGATCAAGGGGCGGGGTCCAGGTGGAGGGCATCACCGCACGGGAACACCGTCGGGTGAAGGTCACTCTCTCTTCTCTCTCTCTCTCTCTCTCTCTCTCTTCCTTTCTCTCCTCTCTTTCACTTACCTGCAACTAAGAATATGAACTGTTTTGGTCCCTGTATTTGTTTTAATTTTACAAAATTGGGTAGGAGATTTGGAAAAAAAAATGAAAAAAGGGTAGAAGATTAGGAAAAGTACAATTTTGGTCCCTGTATTTGTTTTAAATTTACAAAATTGGTAAAATGTTAATATATTAATTTTAATCAAATGGTTTTCTTTTTTTAATTAATTTTTTTAATTTAATTTAATATAATTTGTTATTTAGTTTAATTATTTATTTAATTAAAAAAGTGAGGGGTTAGTGAGGGGTTACCATTTCCTAGAATTGAAGGGGTGAGAGGAAGGTGAGAGGAAGGTGAGGTGGAGCCTATGTGGCACCCGAACCCCTCACACCAAGGGCTTACCACACCTCTCAGTCTAAGTGCTTGTTTATGTATGTATACTACTGGATTATCACTGATTATTAGATTATATTTGACATACAACTCTAACAAGTAACAAAGCTACTTGGATGTATTTTAAAGCTGTCTACTTACCTTCCATGCATGCAACTTATGTATTAAACAAAATTTTACATGTTTACACATGCCATGCATGTGGGGGTTTAATTTATTGGGAGACTTGATCGTAAGTTGCTGATCGCATATTCCAAACATAAATCGTCAAATGGCAATATCTACATTAGCAAACAAACAATAATCGAGAGTCGCAATATTCACATCAACTTAGATACAATCCATCTACAAACAATACCAAACAAGTTCAAACTTGTTCAATCAGATCAGGTTTAAAGCAGTACTGCTAAACTGGTGTTGAAGCCAATTATAATCAACATTTCTTCTAGACCTCCCTTTGTATCTCTTAATTTCAATAAGTTTATCATGAATACACCAATGTGTTAGGATCAAGACACTTAGCATACGAACACTAGACTCACACACTCAGCTCACAAATTAAGAACACCAGAATTTAACGTGGTTCGGTCTAATCTGACCTATGTCCACCAGGTAACTAGGAGTTTATATTCAACTACATTGTTGTGGTGTGGTACATTTTGCTCTCAGCCAAAGCCTCCTATTTATATGCATGAGAGATAATGTGAATTTTTTTTTGGGTAAAGAGGGCGGCACCTCTGGCAAATTTTATTAATAAAAAGAGTAAATACAATATAAGGCTGGGGACTCCCCACCAAAAAACAGAAAATCCATCGGGACAGGCCCCAACGGACAACAAGCTAAACTAGGAACCAAAACAAGAGAAGGAACCATAAGAAAACAGTAACATAAAGGAGAGTAACCTGCAAAACAAGCAAACCATACAAGCCAAAACAAGCAGAGACAAAAGAAAGCTTAGAGCTTAGAGGAAGAAAATTAAGGGAGGGTCCAAATAGTTTTAGCCAAATCAACATTAGTGCAACTTTTCAAAGAAAGACTCAGCAGTCTACAGCGGATATCATCCTTAACAATATTCACGACAACATGATGAGATCTTTTTATTTTTGTAAAAATGCGTAAATTTCTTTCCCGCCAGATGTGGTAGACCGCTCCAGCAAAAACAAGTCTTCTAATGATGGACCAAATGGTCTTGTTCTTATTAATGGGGTTGAGTTGACTAATGATATCAGACCAGCTATCAGTGGAGAAGGAGAGATTCATGACATGATGGAGGGCATTCCAAACCAAAGAAGTGAAAGAGCATTTAAAGAAGAGATGGGAAAGGGAATCCGGACAGTCCCCGCATAACGCACAAATGAGATTGGAATTAGTGTCCCAAATTTTGATTTTATCATGAGTCTTATGACGATCTTTAAGAGCAACCCAAAGAATGAAAGCATGTCTGGGATGTTCTGAGAGAACCAAACAAGATGAAACCAAAAGACCGGTTGTTGATAGGGGCGAATAGACTGCCACACAGATCGAACAGAGAAAGGAGAGAGTTGACCGTCTCTAGATCTCCAAAGGATTTTATCAGGGACGGACGTGGAAATAGTAGGAGGGTTATGAGAAAGAAGAGCACCATGGGAATCCCTCCAACAATGAGGCCGAACCCAAGATCCGTTAAGAACCAGGTCAGCAACCTTAGTATCAGGAGTAAACCCCGCAGCATGGATGTCACGGGAAGACAAGAATTTAAAAAGAGGTCCCGCAGGGTGCCAGTTGTCGAACCAAGCAGAAGTAGAGCATCCATCACCTATCTGGGAAACTATATACTCCCTTATCTTATCCCGCATATCCAGGATGTTACGCCTGGCAAATCCAGAACCGTATTTTTTGGGGGCATCCCAAAAGTTTCGACCACATAAACGGTATGAGTGGATCCACTTAACCCATAGGGACTCTTTCTTGGAAAGGAGTCTCCAAACATGGGAAGCCATAAGGGCAACATTCCAGATAGCAAGGTTACGAATGCCAAGACCACCATGTTCCTTAGGAAGGCAAACAGTTTTCCAGGAGACTTTAGCTTTACCACGCTTTAACTCACCATGGCACCAGAGGAAGCCTCTCATGAGCTTCTCAATATCGTTAGAGATAGATTTAGGCAGAATAAAAACAGAAGCCCAATAGATTTGAGTAGAAGAAAGGACAGAGAGGATGAGCTGGAGACGACCAGCAAAGGAAAGAGACTTGTTTTTCCAGTCATTAATCCTGCATTTGACTTTATCAACAAGGCCTTTACAGTCTTTGTGGGCAAGACGCGTTGTGATGAGAGGAACGCCAAGGTATCGGACAGGGAAAGAGCCCTCAGGAAACTTAACAATAAGATCAATGGCAGCCCTGGTCCTCTCACCAACATTACAGTAAAAAGCTTCACTCTTCGCAATATTAGGATGTAGGCCAGAAACCCCAGAGAATTCCTCAAGAGAATCACAGATGATTTTAACCGAAGAGCTATCACCATGACAGAAGAGAAGAAGATCGTCGGCAAAGCAGAGATGGGTGATACTTTGATCATCACATTGTCTGTGGAATTTAAAAGAGTCAGAATCATGGATATTTCTCTTGATCATAAGGTTAAGCACTTCCATGACAAGAGTGAAGAGATAAGGAGAAAGGGGGTCACCCTGCCAAAGGCCCCTTTTACCGTCGAAATATCCGTGAGTATTCCCATTGATACTCACAGAGTAAGCCACCGTGGAAACACATGTCATGATCCAGTCAATCATACGATCGGGGAAACCAAACCCAAACAAGATGGTCCGCAGAAACGACCAGTCAACTGTGTCGTACGCTTTTTGAATATCAACCTTAAAAGCACACCTAGGAGGACCACGATGACGATGATAATCACGCATGAGTTCATGGACAAGAAGGACGTTGTCAGTGATCAAACGACCAGGGATGAAAGCAGACTGGTTTTCATCAACCAGAGAAGAAAGATGGTTTTTGATACGATCCGCAATAATCTTGCTGATACATTTGTAAACAACGTTACAACAAGCTATAGGGCGGAAATCAGTGACTTTGGAAGGGGAATCAACTTTAGGGATGAGCGCAAGGATGGTGCTGTTGAAAGACTTAAGGAGTTTGCCAGAATAGAAGAATTCCTTAACAGCCATACAGAAATCAGGACCCACAATATCCCAAGCAGACTTGAAGAACTTAGCAGTGAAACAATCAGAACCAGGAGCTTTATCATCACCCATGTGGAACAGGACACACTTAACCTCCGCGTCAGTAACAGGAGTAAGCATGGCGGCAGACTGGATGGGGGAGAGCTTATTAGAGAAGAGGGAAGAAGGATCACGAATAGCAGTGGAAGGTTGGGCAGAACCCAAGAAGGCTTGAAAGTGAGAAACAAACAGATTAGGAAGATCATTCCCCGAGATCCAGTTACCTTGAACATCCTGGATAGAATTAATACGATTGCGAGATTTACGGCTTTTAACCGCTTTGTGGAAAAAAGCCGAATTTTTATCACCCTCACGCAGCCAGTTAACCTTGGCCTTTTGTTTCAGGAACCTCTCTTCATCCAGGCTAGCCTCGTTATAAGCGAGGAGATACCTGCATTGTTCTTCACGAAGATCCTTATTGAAAGGATCCCGATCCAAAGCAATCTGAACTCTATCAAGCTCATTACGAAGAGAGATAACCTTAGAAAAGAGGTTTCCCTGGTTGCGAAGCATCTTACGTATAGGCACTTTCAGATTTTTAAGGTTTTTGAAAACCTTATACATCCGATATCCAGTGATATTGGGGTTCCAGGAAGAGGCAACAATCTGCTTGAAATAGTTCTTATAAGTCAGGAAATTAGGGAATTTGAAAGGTTTAGGTTGGAAAGGGGCACGTTGGGGGAGAGAAAGCACAGCAGGAGTATGATCGGACGAACGGTAAGGGAGAAAATTGACATTAGAGGAGAGACTTTTACAGCTGAAAACTGGTTCTAAATCCACTGTCGTCCTGGACCTATGATTGAAACACGACCTATGCTCCCACTGTTGCAAAACCCTGCAACTGAAACAATACTCTGTGCTCTCATTGCCTACAATATCCTTCGACTGATTTTTCTAAACCTTTCCATTCTCGTTCAACCTGAATCTTCCTTGTAGCTCTAGGCTTCCTACTTGCAAAAGGTCACCCTCTTCTGCCCATGAGATTCTGTGAACCGGACTTTGTTTCTCTTCTGAACTGGGACGGTCACTCCCTCAGACGGTAATCCGACCATATACAGCGAACATTCATCGTTCACAAGTCTTACCTTTCCAAAGTCTCCAACTTTCAGATTCTGCAGTGCTTCACTGCTGTGGCTAGCGTGAAATGAAGCACCAGAATTCTTGACCCAAGAGTCTTCACTGCCTTCCACTGAGTCCCAATGCATCAAACCCAGACACATTCTCAGAAGCAGAATTTCTTCTATTTAGACATCGACTCTAAAGAATGTCCACACCTCAACGTCATGAATAACACTGAACTTTCTGATCCCGTGATTACACCTAAGTCTGCTGACTTTCTAATCACTGCTGGATCTACCGAAAACGGATTTTCTCTTAATTACTTGATCTGTTCATCCCATGATCTGTTCTTGAACCCCTGAAACTCTGATCATCGCTGGATTTGTCTGAACGTCTGATCTTCTGTAATTCTCTAATTTTCTCCGTTTACCAATACCACATCTTGAACTTTCTGACACATAAAGCCTCAATCTGTGTCTTCCACCAACTTTTCAATCTTCACTAAACGAAGCCTTGTCTGAACTTAACGACTGTTCTTGGCTCGTTATTTGCAAAATATAATCCCCACCCAAATTATTTTCTGGCTAAACTGCCCAAAACAAATGTTTGAGTGACTGTTTTGCGACTTTGACAAAGTTGAGGGACCAAACTGCAATTTTCCTGAAGTTCAGGGACTAAACCGCAATTTTCCCGAAGTTCAGGGACCAAACTGCAATTTTCTGAAAGTTCAGGGACTAAACGGCACTTTTTCTGAAGTTCAGGGACCAAACTGTAATTTTCCTGAAATCTGCTACAGTACTGCTACAGGAACCGCTACAGGACGCTACAGTGAACTGCTACAGTGTCGTCTTCTCCGGCGGACTCCGGCGCTACAGTGTCGTCTTCTCCGGCAGACTCCGGCGCTACAGTGTCGTCTTCTCCGGCAGACTCCGGCGCTACAGTGTCGTCTTCTCCGGCGATCTGGTTTCTTCGGTAACTATTGCGGCGAACGTTTGACCAGCGATTTGGAGATCTTCCGGTGGTCAAAAAAATCCAAAAAATATATTTTCTGAATCTGCGGAACGAGACCTTTCCAATGGCGTAAACCAAAATCGTTTTTGAGAAAAAAAAAATTTCGACCGAAAACAGAAAATCACCCTCTGGAGCTATAACAAGGCTCTGATACCACTTGTTAGGATCAAGACACTTAGCATACGAACACTAGACTCACACACTCAGCTCACAAATTAAGAACACCAGAATTTAACATGGTTCGGTCTAATCTGACCTACGTCCACCAGGTAACTAGGAGTTTATATTCAACTACATTGTTGTGGTGTGGTACATTTTGCTCTCAGCCAAAGCCTCCTATTTATATGCATGAGAGATAATGTGAATTGAAGTATGAAATCAAAGAAAAACACATGCATGAGAAGCAGGCGCAAGACAATCAACAATTTGCTTCCACCTTTGTTGACTTTCAAGCGTTCACATTTAACACAAGGAAAACTCAAAAAATGATCACGTATGTTATATCCTTATTATACCGACCCCAATAATCTAGACGATATGTGACATGATACCATGCAGATGCTTTTGCATAAACATCATCATCTCCAACATCCACGTCACCTCTCCCCTTCTTAAACCAGTTCCTAGCTTCTTTTCTCAAAGACTTCACAGCCAAACCAACCGCTTCAGCATCATTCCTCCTATCAAAAGACCTCGACATTTTCTTGATACAACCACTTAACAATTCAGCCTCGGTTTTAATCCCGTAATAATCCATCAAATTACCCAATTTGTAATCATATTCGGTTTTAAAAACACAAACTTCATTGATATAATGCTGAAACCCTTCTATTTCCATGTCAGCATCGTATGTTTGTCTTGCCACGTCATGTGTGAAGGGGCTGATAGGGCTGTTATGTGGGGCAGTGGCAAGTGGCGGAGCTAGGATAGAACTCAACTGGGGTCCCTTTAAAACTAAAAATTCTATTAACAAAAATACCTATTAAAAATTGTCTGTTAATCATCAAACCTGTAGAAAATTGCCTCTAAGAAGATATAGAAGAGACATAAAGAATAGAGACTTGGACCCCATTGGAATTTTCAAAAAATGGGGAGTGGGTGCCAGAAAATAAAAGCAGACGATTATGTATTAACAAACAAAAAGTATACATATATATATGGTGGAATTTTTTTTTCAAGTGGGGTCCATACACCCCAATCCATACACTGTGGCTCCGCCACTGCCAGTGGCGGAACAAGAAAATGTATTTAGAGGTAGCACCTGGTATATTAGGGGTAGCACGTCGTAAAATTTACACTACGTCGAAATTTTTCTAAAAATTTTTCTACTGTGCCGAAAAAGTTGAGTAGGGGCACAGGCCACACTGTACCCTATATCAGTCCCGCCCCTAATGTGGGGCGATGTGTTTGACCTCGCAAAAGAGTTTGCCGATTACATTTCTGGATTCGTGTGTGGTTTTGTCGGGGTTTTCCATGAAATCTGGGTACTCTTTGACACGGACATTTGCGGGATTTTCTGCGTGGACACCGGTTTATGGGAAATTGACGGCTATTGAGATGAGCTTTGTGAGCTCTACACATGGTTTGGCCATTGCTTTTTCGGGTTCCCTGTCTGCAAAGACTGTGAAACACCATCGCTTAAGGTTTTTCATAAAAACATCATTTTATCCCGTGGTTTATCATCTTTATATAAAAATCACCCTTAAGTGAAAGCTTTACTTTCAATATCTTCAAAATAAGACATTTTTTCGTTCAAAACCGTTTTAAAACACATGGGATTTAGAGAGAAATAATCAAGGGTTTAAGTTGCGGAAAAACATCATTTGGTCCCATTTAAGATAAAAACATTTTAGTTTATAAAGTAGCGAGGTTGTTACAATTCAAATATCATTACACAGCTTAAATGGAAACCTCACAACCCGTGGTCTTCTAAACATCCAGCTCTTCTAAAGTCATCTAAACTCCTCAACCTGAGTACACATCAAAATAAGTTAGGCAATTGAAATGCCTAGTGAGTTTACCCGAGGTTGACCCATTCAGAGTGGGTAGTAAACTGCCGCACTCGGGACAAACCTCCAAAAATAGTTTTGACACACTCAAAAGTTGTTTAGAACATCATAAAGATTTACTCAAAATGGATAGTTATGATATGCAAATGCAATGCATGATGCAACTATCCCAAACCCATGTCCATCTCATAAAAGTCGAACTCACCACAATGACACCTACCTAAGTTCACAAATGACACACACAAAGCATGTCACTTGATCCCCGTATAGGCAAAACTAGGACTAGTGGCCATCACACTAGCCCCATGAGTGTTAGCAACTCCCTCATGCAGTTCCCTATTGTCGAGAACAATTTTCCCTAAATCCGGGACAATCATCTCAGTTTTGGGCATTTAGCCCATGATTTCCCTAAATCCGGGACAATCATCTCATTTTTGGGCATTTGGCCCATGATTTCCCTAAATCCGGGACAATCATCTCGTTTTGTCACAAGGTTCACTCAGTCAATCCCATCCTATATGAAATGCACAAATAGGATGCTCAAAACTCTTTAAAAATCAAACATCTTAGTTTATATTTGAAAACATCTTTGAAACTCATTTCATGTAATGCACAAATAATAACCATATAACACTTTGCACATATTATGAATGCATGAAAATATTTGGTAACACATACAAAAGATAGTAATAGGGATGTGTACTCCCGGTAAAGTCACCCAAGGTCAACTGACGAGTCAACACTAACTCCACACAAGGTTGATGCATTAAGGGGGATTCTAGACATAAACTCTTCCATCAAAATCCTTCTAGTTGAGTGATAACTCAAGTCCTTAGTCTCACCTCCAAGTCATAACAATATACCTCCTTCATACAAGATAAGAATGGAAGGTATCATACTTGATTCATCTAAAAGTCACACTATAATTACTTCTTTAGAACTAAGAAGGTACCATCATCCACCAACCAAAATGAAGCCCTTAGCTCCCTAATATAAGGAAATTCTTATTTAAAACACCCCAAAGTTTGGTATCAAAACAAGGACCCAAAGCCCAAACCATAAAGCTCAAAACCCAAAAACTGCAATTTCTAGCCAGACACAACAACACGGGGTCTTGTAGCCTGACATGAGGAGTGTAAAATCGACCAGTAAGTCCAAAATATTTGCACAAGGTCGTGTGCCTGTGCACAGGGTCATGTATAGCCTGCTGTAGCTCCGTTTTCGCCCCTTTTCACCCCTTTTTTTTTACCCAAATCAAGTTCTAACACTTTCCCAAACTCATGGACATCAAAAGGACATGATTCAACCTCAATTTAAACACAAATACACTCGGTTTAACCACCCAACATCATCTCAATTGAACAAATTCAAAGTTGTGATCATTACGTTACTCTATAGCCTTTAACCATGGAATACCCAATTCCAATCCATTAATTGGTGATTACAAGTGGAGATTCCTTCTTCCATTCAATGGAATCATTAGGAATGATCCTTACTCCACTATTACTTCCCAATTAATGCATTAAACTCATTCATCCATTAAAAAAGAGATCCATTCCTCATGCACATGAATAAAGCCCATTTCAACATCAAATTCTCATATTTTAGTGATTCAAGGTTTAAGATTACACATCAAGGGTTGGAATCCTTAGGGAATCATTAGAAATGAATCCCCTCATCCAAAACTACCATATTTATCCATCAATTTCTAGATTTCTCAACTATTCATCAAATCCCCAAATTCTAGGGTTCATAATCACCCAAATCAATCAAGCAATTGGATCAAGAGCATCCATGGATTGGATGTTGATCAAAACATGAACTAGAATCATAAACTAACACTTGGGATCCTAGGATTTCCTCTCCCAAGCTACCATTTTCGGACTTGACATAGAACCCACCCCAAAAACGGGTTTGCAAGCTAGAAAAGGAAGGGTTTATACCTTAGGTTGCTTGGAATATTCTAGTATTTGATAAATCTTCAAGAACAAGCAACAATCCTTCTTGAAACCCATGAAAATCGCCACACTCCTCTCCTCCTCTCTCTAAAAACATGAATGAGGCTGAAATGGGGGAACCCCTCTCTAAAACTTGATATATTTCATAATTGGCAATAATAGTCCCTATAGTTTGATCTTTCTTCACTCAACACCTCAAAAGTCCATTATTCTCATTAGAAGTCTCTATATTCATACATATGCCCCAATTACAATTATTTATTTCACTAGAGTCATTGACTAGGTCAACACTAACCCTTAGTTTTCCAAATTTACAAGAATGGCCCTTACACTAAAATTCTTCACAATTTAGGTCCTTAATATTAATTTAGGGGATTATTTGACCTAATTTAAACTCCACATCAATTCCTTCATAATATCTTCTAATTTTCCAAATCCATGACTAGAATAATCTACTTAGGGTAAGTTTGGCCAAATTGACACTTTTAGTCCTTATGACAAAATTTCTCACATTTGGTTACAAATAGATTTTAAAACTATATTTGGCTCATTTATTCACAATATAAAACATAACAAAATATTAAATTTATTTATTCATTTGTTTTATGTTATTTACAAAATAAGGTTTATTTGTCGGTTTAAGCCTAAAACACGGATGTTACAGACTGTGTGGGCATTTGCGATGATTCCTAGACTGTCATTGACTATGTAGTTTATGAAATACTCCTCGACTTCCTGAAAATAAGAAAAACCATAATATTGATACAAAAAAGACGAGCATCTATTGCCATATTTGTAGAAGTTAGGGTCGGTTTGTTTGTTTGTTTGGATGAAATGATGAAGGAGTGAAATGGACGCAGGCGTGTTTGACAAAATAGTCGGTAGGTGGAAACTGGAAGCTGTAGATTTTATTAGAAGTTTTCGCCAAAAGTAGTAGTTAGCTTTCAAATGTATAAGATTACATAAAAAGTAAAAGCTAAAAGTTGTTTGGGCATTTGCGATGATTCCTAGACTGTCATTGACTATGTAGTTTGTGAAATACTCCTCGACTTCCTAAAAATAACAAAACCATAAAATTGATACAAAAAATACGAGCATCTATTGCCACATTTGTAGAAGTTAGGGTCGGTTTGTCTGGATGGAATGATGAAGGAGTGAAATGGACGCAGGTCGTGTTTGACAAAATAGTAGGTAGGTGGAAGCTGGAAGCTGTAGATTTTATTAGAAGTTTTCGCCAAAAGTAGTAGTAGCTTTCAAATGTACAAGATTATATAAAAAGTAAAAGCTAAAAGCTATATGGATTAAGAGTTTTTTTGTTTAAAGTAAAAGTTAAAAGCCTCTACGCCGAAGGAAACTTTTTTCTTTAATTCGAGTTTTTTCTTAAAAACTAAAACTAAAAGCTCTCAAAAGCTCGTTGTCGAACATACCCGTTGTATTGAAATAAGCTAAGGGTTATTATTAGGAATTACATTCCATGATCATGTTAGATTAGACTATAAGAATACAATGAATACAGCCTATAATTTTAACTCTATTTTATCCATTATCTGACTAAGATTAATAGACTTTTTATTTACAAAATTAAAAGAAACATAAAAAATCTCATTAAAATACAAATAATATTACACGAAATTATATTCCATATAGTTATATTTAGAAAATAGAATTGTTGTTTGATCATAAATTCATAATCATATAATCATGATTTGTGTAATTGACTTTTGTGTCCGCAAAAAAAAAAAAAAAAAAACAAAAACAGTAAGTGCAAGCCGCCTTGGAGGCAAGTTGGGTGGTAGGCTAAGACTATCCCCATAAGCAACTCAACCCGATCCATATTTTTTATTAAAAAGCTAATTTCTTACTCTTCCACCTATACAACCAACTTATCTCAATTTTTCACACCAATTAGCAACCCAACCAAATTCTATGTTTCAATTAAAAAAATTACAAGAATATTATCATTATTGGTCTCATTTTGTAGAGAAAAAAGATTTATGTATTTTGATGTCTTTATTTATTTCTTAATAAAAGTTATATTCACCTTTTAATGATATAAAGTTTGAAAGAATAAAAAAGGAAAGAAGAAAATTGAAAAAGAAAAAGTGTGAGAGGGAAGGAGGGTTGCGATCTTGGCTCGGTGGGGGTGGCCTACGTCACCAAAATCTTTTGATTTTTTAATTTATTTTAAAGTAGAACAGTGTGAGCCGGTTGGTGGAATCTCCCCAATGAGGATGTCTAATAGCCCAAATGGCCTTCATATTGGCTAAAGCCATTTTTCTAAGCAACCTATTTATCAATTATAACTAAAACACAGGATGATTTAGGAGCCTGCGCCATTTTTTTTGTCTTATTCAAAGGCATAAATGTTTTTAAAATTTTAATTTCATCAACAACATGTTTGCATTTGGTTTGGTGGTTAAATACTTGCATTTTAAACTAGAGTTCATGGGTTCAAAACCCTTTGACACCATATTTTTATCTATCTTCATGCATGTTCTGATTTTATATATCATTACATTTGTTGGGATATTTACCCAAACAATCTCTGTTCATAATTTTTTTTCACGAAAATTGTCCCTATAACTTATAGAAATGGTCCTGAATTAATAGATATGTGAACTGGGAAAGAAGATAGAATTGAAGGGAATAAGAGATGACACACGTTTTTATAAAACGACATACAAGTGTTTTTCGTGATTTTTTTCTTCTCTGATTATGACATCGAAACATGACATACATTTTTGTATGTCGTAAATATTATAAAAGATAACACAAATTGACGGCATACAATTATGTATGTCGTAAATCTTTCAATTTTTTTTTAAAAGATGGTGTATTTTTATAACATATATTGTTTGTATGCCATAAAATTAGTTTGTGTCATAGTTCGTGTGTCATTAAAAGTCTATTTTCTAATAATGTCAAACTCTATACAACTAGTAGTATCTTTATGAATTTTGATGCAAGTTAGGGGTGACAAAAAATTCCGTGGGACCCCGGTTCCGTATGAGAGTATTTTTTTAAAAAAATTTCGGGATCAAGAGCAGGGTTAGCCTCGTTTTATTTTCGGGGTCAGGGTCGGGAGTGGATGGTTTCGTCCCGAAATATCCACAGGGCTCCTATTTCTATATAATATATATTTAAATATTTATTTTATTTATAATATACATATAATATACTGAAATTATCTAGGGTTTACTTTAAACTGATTCCACTTCCATCGTGCCACAATCACCATCGTCTCTCTCTCTCTCACTGTTTGTCTTCTCGTCGTCAAGCACTCAAGTCGTCATCGTCATCGACATTCAACCCTCAATCTATCATCGACTCAATAGTGGCAGTCAACGTAATCGACATTCAAGCCGTCCTTCATCGAATCATCGGCTGATCGGTTGAGAACCGTTGCTGAGCAGTGACAAACGCCGGAGACGTCGCCACTGAGAACCGCCGCCGTTGACTGGTAAGTTCTACATATAACTTCATAATATACATACGGCTTACGAGACTGCTCACCTCATAACTTAGATGAATAAGCAACTATGAAATCACAAAAACACAGTTTGTTATGGTAGAGAGTTCAATAACAGAGTTCAATCCTTTGGAATTTCTGTTTCAGAAATTGTGTTTCAGATTTCAGCTTTGTATTTTCCAGAATTTCTGTTTTTAAAACTTTGAAAAATATATTCTTTAAACTTCATACGACTAGCAAGTTTCTTTAGCAATTTTAGAATTGAAAACTAACCCTTGAGATGTACTAATATAATAAGATATGTGAACACATTCAGTAGGTGCCATAGTTTATTTTTATCAAATTTACAAAAATATCTTACAAATATTTTTGTGAAGAGATCATGCCGAATTTATGCTAGAAGTCAAAAAAATTGGATCGTTTGTTTTTAAATGGGTTGTTAAAAGTGCGTTGATAAGAAGCAAAATATTAGTACTCATGAAGAAAAGGTGACTCTGTGAATTCTTAGCATGCTTTGGTTGGTATATAACTACATATATTTGTAATCGTTGAATATCTTATAAATATTTCTCATGAAATATAATTATCTTTAAAAACATTTTCAATGCGGAATCTTTTTTAAAGCTTTTTAATAATTAAACATTTATCCCATATTTCTAAAGTGTTTATAAAACCTCTTTTTATAACTTTTTGGTTTTTAAAACATACATCATATTACATATGAGTATTATTTTATCAATTATACAATTAAAAAATAAAATAATAATAACAATAATATTACAGTTTTAATTTTTATATTTAACAAATTAGACTAATCAGTAAAGAATAATAAAATTATAAATATATAATATTATTAAAAAAATAAAATAAAAATATTGTCGGGATGAAAACAAAATATAATAAGACAAAGTTTCATAAATGGTACCTATGGTTTCCTGAATTCATAGTTTTAGTCCCTAATTTTTTTATCATGGAAGGTCCTATAGTTTCAATTTCTATTGTGATTGGTCGCTCAGCCATATAAAAGGACTAATTTAACATTTTTAACATTTTTTATATTTTTTTTAATTAAAATTATTTAAAAAAAAAAATTAAATAACACCCCACCAGTCTTCTTCCCTTCTACTTCGTCTTCTTTGACCAGACCACCACCATCCCTTCCCTCTCTTATCCTTTTTCATTTGAAACCCTCTTAGATTTAGACCATTTTGAGACAAGCATATTCAGGCACCAATAGCTAGTAGATTCAAACAAAGAACCACCCCGAAAATGATCAGCGACGCTAGTCTCACAATCTCCTCCCTCCACCATCGTCTCCATATACGCAAATACCAAGGAGGAACTATGTTTCCAAAACTTGAAGTGATCATGACGGTGGTGGCTCTAGTTTTAGTAGGCGGTGAGTGTGTGTGTGTTTGAGATCTAGGGTTGAGGTCTTCCATCTAGAAGACGATGAGATAAAAACGAGAGAGAGAGAGATGTGGGGGTATGGGTAGGTTTACCTGGAACTTGCTGTAGGGAAGAAGGGGGTTGGGTGTTATTATTTTTTGTTTTTTCTTTTTTAAAAATAGTTTTAATCAAACAAAATATAAAAGAAATTAAAAAAGATAAATTAGTCATTTACTATGGGCGATGAACCAATCACGATAGAAATTGAAACCACGATGACGTTCCATGATACGAAAAAAAGTTACGGACTAAAACTGTGAATATGAGAAACTATAATGACCGTTTATGAAGTTTCATCAAATAATTATACAATAAATAGACATGTAATTGATAAATAATAAATAGTTGACGAAATAATTTTAAAACTATGCCCCGTAAAAGACGTCCAAACAAAATAAACTATAACAACAAATTAAAAAACGATTCAAAACACTTTCCAAAACAATCCAAAAAAGTCAGATATATATTAATTAAAGGGGGCCAATTAAAATAAGTCGCGTAAAAAACAATCCAAAAAAGTCAGATATATATTAATTAATTAAATCTAACACAGATTTGGTCCACTTGAATTGGTATTTATATAGCGGTGATTCGTTGAATGCTTTGAGTTGAAAATTTATCTACGACCGGCGAAAATGGCGTCCGGAAAAGCGATAGATCTCGTGAAGAATGAGCTACCGGTGTATGAGGAGTCCGTGGTGTTATCCGGTAACGTCCGCACCGGTCTTGTACTCGTCGATATCGTTAACGGCTTCTGTACAGTGGGTGCTGGTAATCTGGTAAAGCTTTCCTCTCATCTATACAGCTGTACAATCAGTCGCTTCTGTTTACGCTTGCAGTAACATGTCATAATATATTCAATCGTTCTATCATCTCCTTCAAATTCATAATTCATATGTTATATACACCATTGATGAATAGCAAGCGATCTCTGAACCAAATTATCAAAGGGCATGGAAGTCGTTTCTGCTTTTAACCTAAATTGATCTTACTCTGCTTTTTCTAATCGAACATATACACTCAATTTAATAGCTTAATCGAGCAATGCGATGACAAATTACTCTAGCTTTCTATTACGTCATCATGATTTTGTTTCAGGCTCCAAGAGTACCTGATAAACAAATATCTGGAATGGTTGACGAATCAACACAACTTGCGAGAGTGTTCTGTGAAAAGAAATGGCCTGTGTTTGCTTTCCTTGATTCTCATCATCCAGATGTCCCCGAGCCCCCATATCCTCCTCACTGTATAATCGGGACAGATGAATCGAATTTGGTTCCTGGTAATTTCGATATTTTTTCATCTCAAGCTACTTTTTCTTGTTCTAATTAAAATTTTTTTTTGTAGGGTTACAATGGTTGGAAAACGAGTCAAATGTGACACTTCGACGTAAAGACTGCATTGATGGATTTCTTGGTTCAGTTGAGAAAGATGGATCGAATGTCTTTGTAGATTGGGTGAAAAAACACCAGATTGAAGCTGTAAGTATTGAGTGCATAAACTATAAAATATGTATTTATTTATCAACTTTTGCATTTATATCCGCTCTATTTTTTCTTCCAGATAGTGGTTGTAGGTATATGCACGGATATATGTGTACTGGACTTTGTTTGTTCTACACTTTCTGCAAGAAACCGTGGCTATCTTACGCCTCTAAAGGATGTTATTGTTTATTCTGGCGGCTGTGCAACTTTTGATCTTCCACTACATGCTGCCAAAAATATCCCTGGTGCTCTTGCTCATCCTCAGGTACACTTGTTACTATAAATAAACAATATAAAAATGACCATTTTACCCTTATATTCCTACAAAATATTTTCACAATAATGACGAAGAAATAAGTAACCCATTGGTCTCTTAATACATAAAGCCAAGTTTTTTTGGCTTCACCCATTAAGTCATTTTGTCAAAGTAATTTAAAAAAAAACGTGTAGTTGTCTGGATTAACTTTAACTGATTAAGGGCTCTTTTGAAGAGAAAATCAAGGGCTGACATGTTAATCATTATTTACCATTTTGCCACTAAACTTTAAATTTCACAACAGGAACTCATGCACCATGTTGGGCTATACATGGCAAAAAGCAGGGGAGCTAATGTGGTGTCACAAGTGTCATTTGGAGCATCAAATAAATGATCTTATGTTTTTTATGATACAAATTTTCAAATAATCTCACTTTTGTATTTTTGTATATATATGTTCCATGTTCACAAACTCAAATACATTCTTGTACAATGGTTTATATACTTATATGAACATACATCCACCTTTTTTTTTTATCTTGATTTGTTAGGGTTGCTTATACAACAAAAAAAGGAACTCTTTTGCTTCTTTGACTTAACCCCAAAAAGGAACGACTTCAAGGGTATAATCGACCGACTCGTAGACGATTTTCCCTTTTGAGTGTTCAAAAGGCCAAATTCCTTTTCTACCCTTTCCAAAGTCTTCTCCAATTCAAGTTTTATAGCAACCACATGATTTAAACCTGCTTCAAGTTCTTTACTAACATTCTTGTGTTCTTGTTTCATGTTCTTAATTTCACCTTGGAACTTTACAGCCTGATGATGTGTACTGAACTTGATTCCTTCCTCGATGTTCGACAAATACTCACATCTCGTTTTTAATTCCTCTTTTAGCAACGTACTTTCGTCTAACCATATTGTAAGTTTACTGTTTATATCTTTAAGATGTTTATATATCGGCTTTATATCTGATCTCACCTTTACTTTTTTAATCTCGTTGTTTAGATCTTCAATTTGTGTTTTGAATTTATGTACTTGATGGAAAGCCGTGCTGAATTTTAACCAGAAACCAAGATTCTCATCAAGTACAGAATCAATGGCGGAAAAAACTGGAGCTTCATCAATGGTGTCATCATCTTCATAAGGTATGATTATTTTGTCATTACCAAAAGTTTCTTGAACAAGTTTCAGCTTCCTTTTAAGTCCTTGGTTTCTTTTCTGTTCTTCATTCAATTTCTTTTTTGTATCCTTGAAGTGTCTTAAGATTAAGATATACTCTTCTAGAAGGATCTTATCTTTGTCTTCTACTCCATTCAACAACATCGCTTGCCAAGTAATGTCAAGATTATTTTCTTCTGGTTTAGGTTCATTGCATACACAGGTATGATCATGATCACGTCCTTTTTGTAGTTCGGCTTCCATTTTTTGAATTCGTGTTTGTAGATCTTCTTCCATTTTTTGAATCTGTGCTTGTAGATCGTCTTCCATTTTCTGATATTGTGTTTGTAGATCGTCTTCCATTTTTCGAGTCTGTGATTGTAGATCGTCTTCCATTTTTCGAATTTGTGTTTGTAGATCATCTGCTTGTTTTCTTAACATGTCTGTAAGAAGAGTTTGAGATGAAAGCGAGGTTTCTAAAGTAATCGCCATGTTCACTAGCGTATCAATCGTATCCGCCAATTCTGTAATTTTTTGAGGATTCCTCGATACACCGTTTAAGCTTTCATGGTGATTTTGATTTGAGAGATTTCCGACTTCGTGTTCGTGTTCTTGTTCTAAATCTGAATCTGAATTGTATTTCCGTTTGAGCGAATTGAGTTTTTGTTTAGCTTGATTGAATCTCTGGTGCTCTAATTTAACATCGTAGCCTAATTTCTGTTGTTTATCTTGTAACAGAGCTAAGGTCTCTTCGCATGACTTCAAAGCAGCTTCCGCCATTAAAGTACCTGCATTATCTTCCTCGATTTTCTTACCTATTTCAAATTCGTCTTCTAAACTGCAAATCCTCTGTTGATTTTCGATTATTCTAGTTTCCGCATCCCAATACTCAGCTAGACTGTTTTCGTAATAATTCTTCATGGAATCCTTCATCGCTTCCATCTCGAGTATTTGCTTTTGAAGATTATCAATCTCTTCAAGAGCATCGTCTTTCGTCAATCCAGATTTCGGTGAATTTTCGTTTTCGTTTTCGTTTTCGTTTTCGTTGTTCGCCTTTGTTGCTTCGATCGTCTTTGACGCATCGTTGAGAACACGATTCACATCTTTATTAACAGGTCTTGGGGTTTTAGGGATTTTGGTTTGATTTTGACGATTGAGTTTCGGTGCTTTAGGAGAATCGTTGTTTTTAGATAGTTTAGACGAAGTGTCGTTGAAATCGTCGTCGTCGAGGTTATAATCGACTTTTTCCGGACAAATCGAAGCGATTGTGGTGTTCGCTTTCTGCAAATGGGCCGATAATGTATCATACCGTTCAGCTAATGCTCGATAAGCACGAAGAGTTTCCTCGACGAAGCTTATGACGTCCGGCCGGTGTCTATAGTACATCTCCGCCCTTCTAGCGAACGAATCGCCATCATTTTGAATCAAATTCAGTACGTTCTCCACCTTCGCGTCCATATCTGCAAACAATTAAACAAAAACTCGTTACATGTCCGATGATGATAAATTGATAATCGATAATTGATACGCATATATATAAAGTATAAACGATCGCAAATTCGAAACCATACCTTGAAGGTTTTGTTGGAGCCATTTGGACTGCTTAGTTCGAACGTGACTAGCCCACCACCACGAATACCCATTGCCTGTTGCTTTTTGTAACATCTCCGATCACACGACGATCTGCTTTCCTTCCTCGTCGTCGTGTTTTCTCTCTCCCTCTCCAGCTTAACGCCGGAATAAACAAACAAACATTCAACTCGTGAATTCAATTAAAGAACCGAAAATGAGAGAATGTGAGAGAGAGGGGGAGAGTGAATGAAGAAAGGTTGATTAGAGGAAGGGAAGTTGGAGAGAAAATTGTGTAGCAAACAAGGCAAGAGCAAAAGGGTAAATGGGATAATTAGGCAAAAATAAGAACAACAAAAATTGGTTTCTAGAGGCAAATCAGGAAACATTGAGGAAGATGGGAAATGTTATGAAGGGAATTTGGTGCTCAAAATAGAAATACAAATAAATGTGTATCGAAGGTTGAGAGGGTATTTAGCGGGAGAATTGTTTGTAACAGCTACAAATATAAGGTGGTTGGGATTTTTATGCCACGTAATCTAAAAAATTCACAAATTACAGTTTTGGTTACCGTGGTTTACATGAAGTTTCAATTTTAGTCCTACTTTTGGAAAAATTGCACTTTTGTCCTGTGGTTTTCAAAAATGTCAGTTTTCGTCTTTATGGTTAAAAATAAGAATAAATGTGGAGGCTTTATATAGCATTTGTGAAATGTGAGGGTAAATTAGTTCATTTAAAAAAAACTTTTAAAAAGTAGTCAATTATAAGAAAAAGTTTAAGTTAATTATTGGATAATGTTTATGTTAATAGGCAAAACAAAAATCATAGGTAATGTAGATGATTGTGGATCATCTCATAACAATTTAAGTTAGGGTATATTTATATACATATGTTTGAGTTGGATATATATTTTTACATATGTTTGACATATGAGTTGAACAAGTATAGATATAATGGTAGTATGGTACTTTTAATTTTTTGAATATTCAATCTATAAGACTAAAGGGTTCGGTGAGATATAAAGCCATTGGCATCTACGTGGCCGTTTGATGTTGTCGGTATCACCGCCCTGTGATGACGGTATGACTCAGCGGCAAGATTGTGTATCTTGAAACCAATGGCTAGTTAAATGCAATCTAACGGCTATATCAAAAAAAAAATCAAATATAAAAACACACACAACCCTCAAATAAATTCGCATCAACCCTAATAAAAAAACACTCAAAGTTCTCTCAATTTCACACAATAAAAAACATGTCGGGTCCATCTCGTAGAAGAAATGAGTGGCTCGTTAACATGGGATCGGCAATCTACGTTCGATGGAAAAAGTTATCGACATTTTAGAAGAAGAAGAAAAAAAAGAGGATGTCGCGCAAAGTGCAAATTCGAGGACGCGAGTTAGGTTGCTTAGAGACCGAGCCGCAACATACAACCTTCTCATGTCATATTATTTCGACGAGGATTGTGTTTACGGACGCTACAATTTTCGCCGGCGGTTTCGAATGGAGCGACATTTATTTCTACGTATTCTCACCGATGTGACGAATATGCTTGAATTTATACAACAACGTGCCGACGCTGCAGGTATGGAAGGTTTTAGTGTTATACAAAAATGTGTAGTTACGGTGCGTCGACTAGCTTACGGTGGTGTATCAGACTCATGAGATGAATATCTCCAAATGTCCGAAAGGGTCGCACGCAAAAGCCTCAAGGAGTTTTGTAGGTGCGTCGTTTGATATAGGCGGTCCACGATATTTGCGGGGGCCTATTCAGTGACGTGCAAACCATATATGCTCATCACGCACATCTTCATGGCTTTATTGGCGTGCTTGGGAGTGTGGATTGTCTTCACTGGGAATGGGTGGTTGCCCTACTGCATGGCACAAGCAATATACGTGAGGTGATAAATGTAATCGACAGTCATTCTCGAAGCTGTAGCGTGACAGGATCTTTGGTTTTGGCATGCCTACTTCGGTCCACGGGTTCTAACAATGATATCAACGTTTATCAAATGTCATCGTTACTCGACACTGTTTGCAACGGATCAGCTCCTAATTGTTCGTTTCAAGTAAACGGAAACACAACAAGTACGTGTATTACCTAGTAGATGGTATATATCTTGAGCATGTTGTGCTTGTGAAACCTTTGTCATGTCTTGTTGATCCAAAACGCGTGAAATATAAAGCCACTCAAGAAAGGGCTAGAAAGGATATCGAAAGAACATTTAGAGCACTCAAGAAGTGTTGGCACAAAATAGCCAAGCCGGCACGACCTCGAGTTAAAGATAAACTCGCATCTATTATGTATACGTGTATTATTTTACACAACATGATTTTTGAGGAAGAATGAAAAGCAATATGCAAGTATGTGGAAAACGAACACGTCACGTCATCCAACAACGATGCGCCAATAGAATCTGTATCGAGTTAATCATGTGGATCTTAATGTGCCTCCGGTAGACGATACAGAGGACTTTTCGGATTGACCATATTTTATTTTTATTTTATGTTTTGTCTTTTTTAATTTAATGTAATGTTTTTTTTAAATTTAATGTAATGTTTAATTTTAATTTTAATGTAATGCTTATAATTTAAATGTCACAATTAAAAAAAAAATAGCATAGAGTGGCATCCATCCCACATTGTAGGCATCCAAAGGCGTTTTCGTCGGCATCCTATGTGGCGTCTACGTGGCAGCCGATGCGGATGACTTCGTTGACAACGATACCGCTTAGCCTAACTTGTTGCCTTGCACATAAATGAGAGAAAGACAAAAAGGGCAAAAGAAGGCGCACTTTAAACCAATACAACTTTTGATTTGTTAAAAGCTATCTACTTCATATGGACAAAAGTTTGTCGATATGATAGAGCTCCTAACATGTAAGCAGTTTGTCCTATCTATCAGATATAATTTCTTGTTTAGGTTTCAAATTTTGAATTTTTCTCGTTTTTGGTTTATTTAATTATTTTGTTTTAATTGTTAAATCACATGAGATCCATGATTTACATAAATCACGTAGTTGATTAGTTATTGGGTAATTTGATGTCGATTTGAATTTTCCTTATAACATCTTTTTTTGCTTGTACAAGTATATTTGTAACACTTTTTGTATGGGGCATGGGCTATTTGAAATAGCTATAAAGGTAAATGCTAAACCATTTCACCGAAAGTAATTTTATGGAAATGGATTCCTAATAATCAAGTTCACTTTGAAATATTCATTCGAATTTAAAGATCCGAGATATTTCACACCAATGGAAATCATTTATGTTTTTTTTAGAAAATGGTCCTATACGGTCAAGGTCATTAATAATTAAATTGTTTAAGTGTCAAAACATACAATGATATGACAAAATTATCAATAGATAAAGTTAAAATAACAAGTTACATATGTTAAAATCTAAATTACAATGTCCTTTATATATCTAATAATAAATTTGTCGTCGGTCCTCACTAAGGTGTTGTTTGTTATTCTCAAAAAGGTGTTTTTGACCTCTTTTGTTTGCGGATGGGCAGATATTTAGTCCACACACTGTTTGTTTTCTAGAAGACAACAGAACTAAAAAGGTCAATGCATGCTTTCTTATAGAGGACATGAGAGAACCACGTTTCAAGTCTGCACACATCTTCAATCTTAAAAAAGTTAAAATTTATCCTTGTTTTTTATACACCTTTCTTTAGACCTGTTTGTTTGTTTTTTTTTTTTTTTTGACAAAGAAAAAGTTAATGTCTAATGTATTTTTTATTTAAACTATCAAATACTTCATAGCTTGTCATATTAATATCATATGACTACATTTTCTGGGTGTAAATCAAAGTTGAACCTTTTGATATCAAAACCAAAATAATCATTAATATGTCATGATGCTTGATGTCATACAACTGTTAATTAAATTAAATACAATAATTTCACATTTAAAAAAAATCAATTTATTTTATTTTATTTTAGCAGCCTGTAGAATTTAAAAAAGAAACAATATTTTTCTAAATCTGTTTCAGTTTTGTTCCAACCATTTTTTTGTTAATTCAAAGTGAGCTTGGTTTCATAACCGAACTAAACCGAATTAACCGAAACAAAAAAATGGATATTTGAAAAACCCAAGAGCCGAACCATATACATAAATCTATAACCAATTTCGGTTCTGATTCAGTTCGATTCCAATAGTTTTTTTTTCTCTTGGTTAAAGAGTAAACATTGAAAGAATAAAAGAAAACAATGTCATTTGTTCAACATCTTATTAAAAAGGGCAAATTTCATAAAAGACACTAACTTTTCAAAAAAAATTCGATTTTGACACTATGTTATTTTTTTTTCAATTAAGTCACTAAGTTTTCAATTTTTTTCAATAAAGTCACTATGTTTTCAATTTGGTTTCAATTTTGACCATTTGACCGGTCAACCCGGTAGTCAGCTGACGTTGCATGATGACGTGTCAGTCTTTGATGATGTGACGCTGATGTGGCATGCTGACATGGCACCCAAGTGTCAAAATTGAAACAAAATTGAAAACATAGTGACTTAATTGGAAAAAATTGAAAACTTAGTGTTTTAATTGAAAAAAATAACACAGTGTCAAAATCAATTTTTTTTGAAAACTTAGTGTCTTTTTTTGAATTTTTTCTATATTTTTTAAAATGATAAATTCGTCTTTTTACGTTTTTAGAACGTATAAATATATTTTTTACAAGTATAAATACGTATTTTTATATTTTTAGAAACATAGATACGTTGTCATAAGTATATATAAATGTATATTTTTATGCTTTTAAAAATATAAATATGTTTTTCTGCATATAAACATATATAAATCAATAAAATACGTATTATAAAACGAGTTTAAAACTCTTTCTTGACATTTTTCCATTATAAACATGATTTTGATTGATACGACATGTGATTATATGCAAAAAAAAACGTATTTTATATTTCTAAAAACGTAAAAATAATTATTTATTCGTTAATTTATGTAAAAAAAACGTATTTTATATTTCTAAAAACATAAAAATAAGTATCTGTTTGTTAATTTATGTTTGTTTGTTTATATTTGTTCCGCTATGTTGGTTTAAGTTCGTACGTGTATGTTTTTTCATTTAGAAGTATAAATACATATTTTTATGTTGGTTTACGTTCGTTCGGTTAGAAGTATAATACATTTTAGTTGTATAAATATGTTTTTACGTCTTTAGAAGTATAAATACATATTTTTATGTTTTTAGAAATATAAATACATTTTTATGTTGGTTTAAGTTCGTTCGGTTAAAAGTATAATACATTTTAAAAAGTATAAATACGTTTTTACGTCTTTAAAAGTATAAATACATATTATTATATTTTTAGAAGTATAATACATTTTTTAGAAGTATAAATACATTTTTACGTCTTTAGAAGTATAAATACGTTTTTACGTCTTTAGAAGTATAAATACGTATATATATACTTATGAAAATGTATGTATGCTTCTAAAAGTATAAAAATACGTCTTTATATTTGTAAAAAATATATTTATACGTTCTAAAAACGTAAAAAGACAAATTTATCATTTTAAAAAATGTAGAAAAAATTCCAAAAAAGACACTTACTTTTCAAAAAAAATTGTTTTTGACACTGTGTTATTTTTTTTCAATTAAAACACTAAGTTTTCAATTTTTTCCAATTAAGTCACTATGTTTTCAATTTTGTTTCAATTTTGACACTCGGGTGCCATGTCAGCATGCCACATCAGCGTCGCATCATCAAAGACTGACACGTCATCATGCCACGTCAGCTTACTACCGGGTTGACCGGTCAAATTGTCAAAATTGAAACCAAATTGAAAACATAGTGACTTAATTGAAAAAAATTGAAAACTTTGTGACTTAATTGAAAAAAAAATACTCCCTCCGTCCCAAAATGATAGTCCATGTTTGCTTTTTAGTTTGTCCCAAAATGTTAGTCCACTTCTAAATATAAATGTCATCTTTACCAAAATACCCCTAACTTTAATTATAACAGCCAACACATCTAGTGCCGGCATTAAATGCAAAGAAAGGGTAAAACAGTCATTTTGTGGGAAAAAGTAAGATGCATTTAATGTTTTCTTAATTTGTGTGTTTTTTGTCTGTGGACTATCATTTTGGGACGGAGGGAGTAACACAGTGTCAAAATCGAAATTTTTTAAAAGTTAGTGTCTTTTATGAAATTTACCCTATTAAAAATACCAATCTTATATCTATATTTTAATTATATTTATCATATATGTTAATTAAATCAACCAAGATAAATAAGAATTACAAAACACGACAAGAAAATAATTAAAATTAACAATATGTTCACCACACGACTAAAAGAAATTATAAAAAACGAATGATGATGAGTTTACTTTATTTTGCATCGACCAAAACCAAAAGATGGAGAGTAATAAACGGCGCCGTACGGAAGTTAAACGGTAACTTCGTTGGGAGCAATTTAAAATAAGCAATGGTTCAGTTACAACGGCTACCTGCAACAATATTTCCTCCCCAAATCCTTCCACTCATACAACTCCTAAAATTCTTCAATAAACCGATCGCATTCAACAATATATCGATTCTCGCTCTGTTAATGGGTTAATCTTGACTCCGAACACCAGGTACACTTTTGTTTCCCCTTATTTCTGTTTCCGAAAACAAATTTTCAGAATCCCTAAGGCAATAACTTGTTCGTATAGTTTATATAGTTTCTGTAATCGATTAAATTGAGGATAGGGAGATGTTTCCCTTCGTTTATTCTGGAATATTACTAAATTCGAACCTTCAGCATTCCAAATCCAAATTTGACATAGGGTTTTACATCCTTTTAGTTTAAACATGTCTAGGTATCCAAATATGATGTTAAATTTAACGTAGTGATCAATTCGTAATGTAAACAACACAGCTCTGGTCCAAATCGGCATATCCAGGCACTTAGGAATTCTTTACATGTTAAATGTCAGTTCGCTGGTTCAAAACATAGTACTTAGTTCTTTCGTTCCCATTTTATATCCAGAAAGACGTAGGTTTGAATTTGGAAGTCAGACAGTTTCCCTCAAATTGGACTAATTCCTTGAACTTGTAATGAGTAAGAGAGTGACTTCTTTAACCTGATGTTAGTATCTTGTGTTTCAATGAGTGTTAGTTTAGTGTTCATATGATGCTGATTTTATTAGTCGATGTTGATTTTCCATTAATACTAGCTTGTAACAGGTTATATACAGAACAGTGAACATGACTGAAAAAGTTTATGAAGAGTTAGACAATGCAAAAGCTGAAATTGAAAAGCTCAGATCAGAATATCATCTGAAATCCAATCTCTGTGACAGCTTAAAGAGATCACATGAAGATCAAATCAAAAGAATCCAAGAACTCAAGTTAAAACTCGAGAAACAATCACAAGAACTAGAAGCAAAAACCGATGAAATCTATGCTTCAAATCAATCACTCAAAGATCTTGAATGCAAACTTAAAGAAAAGGAGAATATCATCAAGAGTTTCACTTCTGCAAATGACAAGCTTCGTATCGATTTCAATTCAAAACTTCAAGAAACCGAAGAGGAAAAAAGAAACCTTCTTTTTTCATTAGATGAAGCCAATGTAAAGATTCAAGAACTCGAGCAAAAAAACCGTGATTTTATGGACAAAATTGAGGTTCTTAAAGAAGGAATTGTCTCTGTTTCACAGAAGAAATGTGCAAGTGAAAGCAAAGTGGCTAAAGCTTCTAAACAAATGAGAGAAAAAGGAGACATGTTTGAGAAATTGGAAGATGAAAAAGTGAAACTTGAAGAACAGATTAAATGGAAGAATGAACAGTTCAAACACTTGGAAGAAGCCCATGAAAAACTTAGAGATAATCTTCGTGTAAAGAAAAAAGAATGGGATATGGAAAAAAGTTCTTTTCTTGATGAAATATCCATATTGGAAACAAAGTTGGATTCCCAAATTACCCTTTCGGAAGACCTTCAAAGGCGATTAGAGTCGTGTAAACAAGCTCTTGTTCATGAACAAAACCAAAGAAAGTCTCGGATTCAAGAAGATAGTAATTCATCTTCTCTTGTAAAGCTTCAAAAAAAGCTCAAAACTTTGGAGCATGTTCATGGTCAAACTCAGGTCAAAGAAGCTGAATGGAGGTCTAAATTTGAAAAAGTGGTTGAAGACTTAAATTCTTGTAAGAAAGAGATGGAAAAGAAAGACACCCGTTTGAAGGAGATTACAAAAGAGTTACATGATCATAACTCTTTATTGTTACAATCAACAATGGAGAAACAAGAATCTGAAGTCATGATTTTGGTATTAAAGTCAACCCTTTTGGAGGCCAAGTCAAAGATTAATGAAGAATTGGAAAAGAAAGACACCCGTTTGAAGGAAATTACAAAAGAGTTGGTTGATTATAACTCTTTATTGTTACAATCAACAATGGAGAAACAAGAATCTGAGGTCATGATTTTGGCATTAAAGTCAACCCTTTTGGAGGCCAGGTCAAAGATTAATGAAGTTCAAGAAAGTAAGAATCTTGATATTGTTAAAGTTCAAGAAAGTAAGAATCTTGATATTGTTAAAGTTCAAGAAAGCAAGAATCTTGATATTGTTAAAGTTCAAGAAAGCAAGAATCTTGATCTTGTTAAAGTTCAAGAAAGCAAGAATCTTGATATTGTTAAAGTTCAAGAAAGCAAGAATCTTGATCTTGTTAAAGTTCAAGAAAGTGTGAAACAACAACATGAAGAAGAGATGCAATTGTTGCATAAAGAAATGAAGAAAGTGTGTGATTTGTTAGATATGGCAAATGAAGAAATTGATGAAAGATGTTGTGAAGTAAATGAAGTTGAATTTGAACTCCAAATATGGAAATCTGTGGTTGAAAATTTAAAACAAGAATTGGAAGTCAACCATAGAATTAGAAAGGAAGTAGAATGTTCTTTATTATCTCAAGTCGCCATTGAAGTCAACCTCAAAGAAGAAAATGAAGAGAAAGACAAAAGAATCAACGAGTTACAACAAAAACTAGAAGAATCCAAGAAAAATACGGATACCCTTTTGAGATTTAGTAAAGATACCCTTTTGAGATTTAGTAAAGAAAACGGTGAAAAGGTTGAGAAAGAAAAAGATGAGAAAATTAATCGCCTTGAAAAGATTATGAAATCTTTGGAAGATGAGTTTGATAATTCGAGTGTTTCTTTTTCTTCACAATTATCAAAAATGCAAATGGAGATGAATATGTTTCATGAAGCATGGGAGAAAATAAGAACGAATGTGGTGATTAAAGAGATTGAAGTTCAAGAAAGGGATTTAATGATTAAAGAAATGGAAAAATTCTTGGAGAAAATATCATTAGAGAATGAAAAGTTGGTGGAAATAATTGGAGGTGTGTCTGAAAGGATTAGTAAGTTATCGAGGGAAGATGGACAAATGATGGGGACTTTGAGGAGTATAATGATGAGTTTTGATGAAAAAGACCGTTTTGACCCTGTGAAAGAAAACACTAATGTTTTGTTTCAGTCGCCTAAAAGGAGAAACATGGAAAGTGGTCGTGATGATCACCGATCACCATTAAGAGCTCTCAATGGTTAACTTTTTTTTTTTAAACATGTAACCATGTATTTTGTTTTTATTGATTCTTTTGTTCCTACGTTGTATGAATATGTTTGCTAAAAATAACATAACCAAAGATTTTAATAAATGAGTAAGTAACCATGTTTTACTCTTTTGAGATATAACAAACATGGTTTGTCCACAAGTTATTTTTAGTTAAATGTCGCTATTCTTTATTGGAAGACGATATCTTTTTATGTAATTGAATGTCACGGCCTCATGGGTGTAAGGTTGCCAACCGGGTCATAGCTAATTAGCTATCACAAAAACAAAACACAGAATCACGTGGACATAATTCTACAAAACATGCACATCAAACTCATAACAAAACTATATATTTGATTTAAAAAAGGGAAAATCCATAAAATCACTGTAGGTTTATTATTATTATTATTATTATTTTATTTTTTTAACCACCTAAATAATTTAACCATTGGATTTTGTTTCTTTTTTTAAACAAACCACCACATAAAACTTTAAATTCTATAGGTTTAGTCGTTCGAGGAAGAATTTCTTTCCATTTGACCATTAAAAGTTTTAATTAAGAAAAGCCATCTAAAAATTAATCTTTTGTTTGTTTTTTGCAGCTCGTGGATGGAAAATATTTAGAGTGATTTTTTCTAAAATAAAAACCAATTTTCAGAGGTTAAAGTAGAAAAATGTTCTTTACGGTTAAACAGAAAACACGCTAAAAACACAACAAATACTATTAAATAACAGTATTTTAATGATATTTACCGTAGATATCCTCCCCAAAATTTGTTATGCCAATTGAAAACGAATTCATCCAACCGCCATGGTGTTAAAAGTGATTGGAGATGTATGGATTTTACATGCAAATAAAAATAAGAGAAAATGACTAAAATAGCCTAATCTCATAAGTGTTTTTCTTAAAACAGCACAAAATAAGGTCTATTCTTCAAAATAGCCAACGATTTAGCAGATGGCCATTGTCATCTGCGTTTTCCTCCCATGGGCTGCGTTTTCCTCCCATGGGCTCCCAAGATCTGCGTTTTCCTCATGATGGGATGCGAATTCCTCTACAAGGGCTGCGTTTTCCTTGGCTACCGGCCCATCAGCCCAAATATATAAATCGGAAAAAAAACGTAAATTTTATCGTTACCGTAGACGAGAAACGCTGTCAAATGGCTTCGCAATATTTATCGACATGGAAACAGGTAAGTCTCAAATTTGATGTTCTCTTTATGTATAAATTTTCGTTTTAAGGGTTAGATTATTGAACGTACAAATTTTTATGCCTAATGTACAAGCCTTTAAAGCATAAAAAATTAGAGTTTATGAACACAGAGAGCATTTCGCAGACCATAGAGAGGAAAACGCAGATGAGGGCCATGAACTACGAAATGTTCTTTGAGCATTTAACAGATTTTGAGAGGAAAACGCAGATGAGGGCATGATCTGCGAAATCCTCTTGAGCATTTAGCAGATTTTGAGAGGAAAACGCAGATGAGGGCCATGAGCTGCGAAATGCTCTTGAGCATTTAGCAGTTGATGCCCCAGCTGCTAAATGGTCGTTTTTTTTTTTTTTTTGAAAAACCTTAAAAATTAAAACGCAATGCATATATGAGTCATACTAACGTTTTTTCAACTAAACCCATGAACCACCAAGAACCTCAAGAACCCTAACCCTAACTTTGAGGATTTCGCAGGTGATTAAGAGGAAAACGCAAACCATAGAGAGCATTTCGCAGACCATGCTGTGCATTTAGCAAATTCCGGATTTCTTGGAGCATTTCGCAAACCATGGGAGGAAAACGCAGAACATGTTGAGCATTTAGCAGATTCCGGATTTATTGAGAGCATTTTGCTGACCATGGGAGGAAAACGCAGATGGCAATGGCCATCTGCGTTTTGGTTGGCTATTTTGAGGAATATGCCTTAAATTGTGCTGTTTTGAGAAAAACACTTATGGGATTAGGCTGTTTTAGTCATTTTCTCTAAAAATAAAGTTTGTTATTAATAAAATAGATGGTTATGAGCTACTACAAAATGCAAAAAGAATAAACAAATATTTACTTTCCAGATGTGTTCAACTGAGGGGTTATCACAAAGTCAGATATGAGATATCCATTTAATGACATAATAGTCACACTTTCAACCGTCTTATTGTTGGTTACACTAAATTGTAATTACAAATATATCCTTAGCACAGACGTTTACTAATATAGGATTAGTCCACTTAATAGAGGCTTTGTCTTCGACGTTTACTAACTAGGTGTTACTAACTGCTAACCACTAACTAGCCGTTCTAAAAAAAACAAATATATCATTTAAACCTAATTTAAGAAAATCATATAATTATCAGAGGTCATATATCATCCTACAAAATCTTCCTAGATCAAGACAAGTGTCAAAATCAAAAGAATAAATTAAGAGAGAGAATTAATGAATTCTGCATGTCATTATTTAGTGGGTAGGAGGAAATATAATTTTCCATAATATATTAATCATAGGTACATTTAAGTAGTATTTGGTACGTGTGATTGGTCTGTTATGCAGTCTTGTTTTATTTAATCGAGTTCATTCAAATCATGTTTTGTATATGAAACGCTATTCAAATGTATTTTAAAAAATGACTTATATACCATTACAATGTACTTCATCTGCCATCTTCCAAAAATCCACAACAATGCTAAAAGATAAGCAATAATTTTGTATTAAATTAATAAAATAAGTAGCTAGTCTATAATCAATTGATGAGATCTCTTGCTTTTCTAAATGTGGCTTGGAATCATGTCATATTTTCCAATGTCTTCGATTTCAATGTTCATCAAGGAATCCAATATGAATCACATATGTCTATTGGGGCTAAAAGCAAACAACATCCAATTTTTTGTGGTAATGTTTAATCCTCTTAACATAGATAATTAATAGAACCATATATTGATGAATTATTAGTGTTCATACATTTCCTAAAGGCGCGAGAGAAAACTTGTTTTTCCTCTGACAAAACATCACACCAGTTAAGCTAATCAACTACTGCACCTAGGTCTCATATGTAATTTGGAGGTTTAAGAGGAATCAGGAACATGCATGCACATTTATTTAACTTCCCTTAATTGATTTTCATATACAGAAAACTAAAAACAATACCATATAACTTTAATTCATCAAGGTGAGTAAGTTGTTGTACTTGAATATTTCAATATGTCTATAGCTTGAGAACTTTTTTTACGAGATTAAAAAAACAAAATAACACTAGTGGCGCATACATAAAAAATACTTTGAATAACAAATTTTCTATGCATATGTGTACATTGCATATTTTTTTCAATAAGAACACCACCAAAGGTGCATATATGCATCATATAAAACGACTGATTGAAGAAAATGAAGAGAAAAAACCATGTACATATGCTTCTAAACGGTGCATACTTTCACCTTTGGTGGTGAATTGATTGAAAATCAATGACCCAACATATCTAAAAAATATAGTAGAAATAGGTTACCAAAAGTTGAATGAAACAATATGTTTCTAGAAAGGTTTCATCAAAATTTCATAGAAGTTGCAAATTATTACCGATATTAAATTTGTTTCTAAAAGTTTTTATAATTTTCAATCGAGTTTTTCTTTTGGATAACTAGTAGTTGTGTCTCTGTGCAATGCAATGGTTATATATATATATTTAATTTAAACACAAGTATTTATTAATATTTTTAGAGGAAGAAATTTTCAACAAACAGCTGCATAAACATACATCAACTATCAAATTTGACACCAATAACAAAGTACTAATGGAGTTTATGTAAGGGTTTTCTACAGAAAAGTCCAAATATTTTGAGTAAATTAACGAAAAAGTCCTAAAATATATTTTTTAACAGAAAAGCCTAGAAAACTGGAAAAAGTTTTCAATTTTGCCATTTTTCTACCAGCTACTTGCAAAAAGGACGAAATCGAAAACTTTTTCCAGATGCTTGGGCTTTTTGTTCAAAAAATTATTTTGAGACTTTTTTGTTAATTTCCCTAAAATATCGGGACTTCTGAAGAAAACCGTATAAAGTAAATATTAAGTACGTTTGGATTAAAACCTACATCTGTGATATCTTGTATATACAAATTGAAATACAAGGTAATCGAGCCAAAGATTGTGGGAACAATAATATAAATATGGCATTATTTGTCAATCTAATGTGATTATCCTTTGTTTTATTTTGCTAAAAAAGGATATGAAATTGAGCTAACATTTTTTCCTTCCTTTTATACCAAGAATGTTCCACAACAATGTGAGAAATTGGGTGGATACCGATCAAAACTAAAAACATATTTATCAATTAGAGAGGTTATTGGGATATGCAACCATTTTTGCGTCTGAACTCCAACTAACAATATAAATGACCCATTTCACTTCAGACAATTGCTAACTCTCGATTTCAAGCTGAAACTAATATCTTATAAGTATGTATTGAAAGAAAACTAAGTGAAAATTCATACTAAAAAATAAGGTTGTTTCATTTAACCTAAAAGTTTCGTATAAAGTCATATATACAAAATTTATTATCAACTTAAGAAAATTGATTAACCTTAGATTAAGTTTATTAAAGAAACAATGAAATAAATCGTGAACGAGAAGATTTAAAATACAGAACAACAAACTTTGCGCTAAAATTAGTAGGACACCAACCAATCACTTGAATGCCATTAGTGAGAACTCCGGATCAGTACATTCAGGAAAAAGCCTACACAGAAGCAAGTAACACTAACGCCTTGTTCTCGAGTCTCATTTAAAGAGAGAATGGGAGAGAAGAGAAGGGATTTGGAAAGAAAGTTAAAGAATCTCATGTTCCCCACTATTTTTTGGGAAGGATCGTGAAAGAAAGGAAGGGATCCGGGAGGATGATTATATCTCCAAACTTTCCTCCCAAATTGGAGGGATTTGAAAAGAAAGAGAGATCGTTGCTGAATATATCTACAGTTTTGACGTATTTGCCCTCATGCGTATTATAAAATCTATGTCCTTCAGATCGTGATCGCCAACTAAGGGGTTGTTTGTTTTTGAAGAGGTAAAATGTCTGCAGTCTGCGGACCACATCTGCAGACATCTGCAGAAGAAGAGGTGGACCAAATGTCTGCAGTCTGCAAAGAGAAGACTGTTTGTTTTTTAAAGTCTGCAGACATCTAAAATAAACTGAAAATTTTAATAAACTGAAAATATAAAGTGCACTATCATTCCTTACATTTAACCCATTAGAGATAAAAGATAACATAAATCTAAAAAAACAAAACGCCAATCTTTATATTTATAATCACCAAATCATAAATAATTACAACAAACCAAATATATAAATCACAATAATCCAAAAAAGAACATAATAAATTAAATATCCTACAAAATCCTAATACACAATTATATCATTCATTTTCTTTTGTTCATCAAGTAACCTTCTATTTCCCCATGAATTTCCTGCAAATGAAAACAAGAGAATATGATTTTTAGCACATTTTAGAACAATACATCATATTTCAGCAATGTTTATTACATAAACATATGATTTTTAGCAACCATTAAACCACATCAGCAATCATAAACCAAATATGATTTTCATCATTCAACAACACCATATTTCAGCAAACAATCTGTTTTTAAGAGCCTCGGATCAGATTTCAACAACAAGTTTTCAAACAATCTGTTTTTAAGAGCCCAAAATCAAAATCCAGCAACAAACAATTAATTTTCTGCAACAAATCAATTTTCAGCAACAACAAGTTTTACAAATCGTTGGATCTAAAATCATTTGAAGCACATGTAGATTTGGAAAAAAAACTCAATTCCAAATCTTTCACGATGCCCCCTAAATGAATTAAAGTTTCCTTCCACCCTTCCTAAACCTTAGAATTTTAAATCCCATGTTAAAAATTGATTGACGATTTAGTTTATTGTGCCAAATCCCATGTTAAAAATCTTTCCGAGGGTTTTAAATCCATCAATTTTTTGTGCCAAAAAACGCAGCTTTTCAAAACCCTAGACTAGTCACCATTTTTGAAACCATGAGAAGAGAAAAGAATGAAGCTGTTACCAGTGATTGGCGACGAATTCGGGAGGAGGAGCAGCGGCAGCGTTCGTCCGGTGGGGCAGGAGAGGATCGGTCGGTGCAGGAGGCTATTGTGCAGTCCGATTGCTAGGACGGCTATAACAACGCCGATCTGCACGTGTGCGTCGGCAACCGGAGTGTGCGAAGGCGATGGTTGACGTTGGTGAATGGTGTCGGACGGTAGGAAGAAGGAAGGGAGAAGATCGACTGGAAGAAGAGAGGGAGGAAAAACTGGGAAAAAAGAAACCAGGATGCGGAAAAAAGAAGCGTTTTTTTTGGAAGAGGTTAAAAGTGGCAGGTTTATCTCTTCAAAAATCAAACATAAGAGGACGCGCAGACCTTAAAGGTCTGCGGGCTGCTAAAAAACAAACGTCCTTCTAATTGGAAACGTCTGCGCGCGTCTGCGAGTGTGCAGACAAAAGAGGTTTGAAGTGTTTTTTAGTAAAAACAAACAGCCCCTAAGTGTTGCTGCGTATTCTATTGTTTTCTGCTGCTTCTTTTCCGATTGAAGTTTGATCGCTAGTAGGGGAATTCGTTCCAGATTTGTTTATCTTCTTCTTTTCTTCTTGGATTTTTTCCTTTTCTTATTGTTTTCTGTAATAAGAATTTGTTGAAACCATCAACTACGTTTTTTAGCATGTAAATTATTGAAGTGTAATTGTCGCATTAACTTTTGTGTTGGTTACCAATTGATTTTAACAGTCCAGTCCATTTGTGTGCTTTACAGTTTATGAGCTTGATCTTATCACATATTGAATTTGAGTTTTTGATAGGCATGCCTCGTTTTAATTTGAATGAGACTATTTGGATAAAATCTTATCACCTTTTCGAAAGTTGGTCAATGAATACATTTCACTTTTTAAGAGTCATGCATCAATTTTTTTTCCATAAACTGTAACTGTTTTGTAATGAATTTGATTTCATAGTTAAATTTATAGTCAAAATATTTGCAACAGAACCTAACTACAAAATGAGTATATATTTAGTTAGTTTGCAAATTTGTCGTTTTTTCATTTTTGGTGCAAAAATAAATTAGGGGTAAATTTGTAAATCTGTCGTTTCCTCTCACTTCCTTTCAACTCGGGAATACAAGAATTCGTTTATTTTCCTTTCATTTCCTTCGAACTCGGGAACACGAAAGTATTTATTCCTTTCCTTACCCTCCCTTTCTTTTCTCTCCATATTTTCCTTTTCTTTCTTTTCTTTCATTTACTAAAACTCGGGAACAATGTGTAAATACCGCTTTGATATAAAAGTTGGAACACATAACCATATGATATCAGGTTTTTTCAGAAAAATCCTGGTATTTTGGGGAAATTAACGAAAAAATCTCAAAATAATTTTTGAACATAAAAGCCTAGGAAACTGGAAAAAGTTTCAATTTCGCACTATTCTGCCGGTAGGCGGTAAAAAAAGGGCGAAATTGAAAACCTTTTCCGGTTTCCTGAGGTTTTCTGTTTAAAAAAAATATTTTGGGACTTTTTCGTTAATTTACTCAAAATATTGAGACTTTTTGGGGAAATTAACGAAAAAATCTCAAAATAATTTTTGAACATAAAAGCCTAGGAAACTGGAAAAAGTTTCAATTTCGCACTATTCTGCCGGTAGGCGGTAAAAAAAGGGCGAAATTGAAAACCTTTTCCGGTTTCCTGAGCTTTTCTGTTTAAAAAAAATATTTTGGGACTTTTTCGTTAATTTACTCAAAATATTGAGACTTTTTTGTATAAAACCTTTTATGTAACATCCATAATTTTGCGAAGTTATTAACAAACCACTGGAACTAACTATGCAAAAATACGATGTTAATGTGTGGGGTATTGAATTGTTTAGTAGGAAATTGCCATGCTAGCAAGAAATGAACTTTAACTAAAAGAAAAGAAAGTTATCTTTTATATTGTGTCACTTATACTTATGCTCTCACCTACGTTATGCCAATCAAATATTAAAGTTATGAAGAGATTCTTACATGATAATTGACGAACTCAATGCGAATTTGATATATTGACGTCCCTTTCGAGTAGCCCCATATTTAAGTCCTTTCGGCAACATAAGGTGTCCAATTATGATAACAATGTACTACTATGCATATTATATCTTCAAGTATCATGAAGCAATCTTTTATGACTTCTTAATGAAACTGTATTTTGTTAGATAGCTAGAATTTGGACATTTCACAAAAAAAATAAGGATTTCACAAAGAATTTGCTAACCCCAACGATAAATATTCATTATTTTTTGTTTGGAATTATTTCACACAACTTTAAATGATTCACAAATGCTTTATAAAACCTTATTTCGTCAACGAAGTGGTTTTCACAATTATATGGAATTTCACAAATATCATTTTTCAAAACCAATAATTATTTTGTGATTTGGTATATGATGCTTTCTGGTCACTTCTGTGATTATTTTGTTATACACAATAAAAATGTTTAGGAAGAATTTTTGTCGCACATGAATTAGCAAATATATTTTAGAGGAAAAAGAGGGCAAAAAGACGAAGAAGCTTCAAACTTGAACAGGAAGGAAAAAGACGCACGTCCTTCGTGAAAAACAACCATCGTTTCTCTCTTCTTCAGATAACCAGCCAATTTTGCTCTGATTTTTTTGCTGTTAGAGGTTATCAGTTTCCTCTTACGAATGTAATTTGTTAATTTCTTTCGTGATTTTGCTTTCAAATTCTGCCCTCTATGAATCAATTACTGCTCAGCGTTTCCTAAATTTTGACTTGTTGTTTACGTAATTCTATGTGTATGCGGATGCTATTGAACTATGACTGAGTAAGTGTCTTTAATTGCTATTAAATCTTCCGCGGTCTTGAATTTGTGATTGTTTTCTAGAAGGAAATAATCACGAAAACCTTGAGAATTGGTACTTTAGGGTTCGGAGAGGTTTCTTTGTGTTTACTCGTGATTCTAGTCCTTTTCCGAATTGCTACTTATGCTGTTGTTAAGATGAATAATAATCTATGACTGAGAAAATTGGTGAATTATTTCCAGTTTGAATACCTAGTTGTCCCAGATGGTGTTACAATGTTTTGTTTCATCTTTGTACTTCACATTTTGATGCATTCTATATTGACATCGCTCCTAAATTTTCAGTTCTCTTTCAAAAGGCTTGGTGGAAACCAAAGGCCCAAAGCAGTGTTGTTGAGTTCCATTGTTATCTTATGCTGAATGTTGGTAACTGCATCCTCATCAGATGATGGCTATGACTGGTTCTTTGAATTTTTCTCACAAATTGGGAGTTTACAAGAACCACCAGTACAACAAGCAGTATCAGGTATCAATATTTTCCCCTTTATCTCCAATAATCATATTAAGCCTTCTTAAATTAATATTTTTTTGTCTCAAAATGTCATGTGTACTCAACAGCGCATAGTTAGAAGTGACAAATTACATATATTACCATCCAGTCTCTCATCAGTTTCTTCGGTATGCTTCTCTTCAACATCATTACAAGTGAAAAATTACATACATACTTTACAAAAATAACACTTGAACATCTTCTTTTCAGCAACAAGATTCCTTGAGCATCAATCTTTCAATTCGATTACAACAACCATTAAACACTACTCCTAACAGATTCAATCTACTAAAATGCAACTGTGTTCTAAATCCAAACCAATCTCTTGGGACTTCTGCACTCAAGAACACTGCTCTTGCCTTGTCAAGGTGAGCTTTTTTTTCTTTTTCTTTTTTCTAAAACATGTTCTTCAACATTTGGATATTTTAATGGACTAAATGAAACTTCTTTCAGTGTTTTACAAGGTAAACCTATAATACTGAAGCTACTTCCAGCAATTGGACTTGTTGTTTTTGCTGTATGGGGTCTTGGGCCACTAATGAGACAAAGCAGAAACATCTTTCTTCATGTTTGTGTCTTTACACTTTTCTTCTCTCCATTTCATTATTTCTTTTATTTCTTTTCCTTTTATGACATTGAATTCACATTTTTTTTTTTCAGAAAAATGATGGGAGTTGGGGAAAGAGTAGCACAAATTATGTTATGACCTCCTACCTTCAGCCATTACTGCTATGGACAGGGGCAATACTTATTTGCAGGTTCAACTTATAAAAATTTTGGGCATGATTTTAAAGTCTTTTGACTCTAGTTTTAAACTAAGAACATATAACTTTCTTTCAGTGCATTGGATCCAATTGTTTTGCCATCAGCAGCTAGCCAAATTGTTAAAAAACGGCTCTTAACTTTTGTGAAATCATTATCGACTGTTCTTGCACTTGCTTACTGTTTATCCAGGTGAATTCTCTATTTTTTTTTCTTTATTTATAGTTTTTGGTATGCAGTAATCGAAAAGGTCCGATTTTGATGCTTTTTTAGTCCTTGATGGAATGGAATATGGGATGATATATTTTAATTATAAATTCAAAACTTCAATTGCCAATTATTTTTTGTTATTTTTAGGAATAATTGAGAATATGTTTTGACTATAAAGTTTATTTATATAACAAACCATTTCTGTTCTTTATCCATCAATGCAGTGCAATTCAACAAACACAAAACTTTGTCATGGAGAAAAACGATGCTGCTGATACAAGAAACGTATATTCCACAACAATAAACTTCCAAGATTAATAATCTTTTTAAGTAATGTTATAACTAATTATTTATTTATTTATTTATTTACAGATGGGCTTCCAATTTGCTGGCAAAGCTGTATACACAGCAGTATGGGTTGCTGCTGTATCACTTTTCATGGAATTGCTTGGTTTTTCTACCCAAAAATGGCTAACTGCTGGTGGCCTTGGGACAGTCTTATTAACACTTGCTGGCCGTGAGGTGTATTTCTTGAATGTTTTATATTTTATAAAAATGCAATCATTAAGCTATCTTTATATATATCTAGATATTCACGAATTTTCTCTCGAGTGCAATGATTCATGCAACTCGGCCATTTATTGTGAACGAGTGGATTAAAGCAAAGATTGAAGGCTATGAAGTTTCTGGAACCGTAGAGGTTTGTTCCTTAAATAAATTATAAAAAAAAACTTTTATATTTTCTTTTTGATGATGTTTCATTTTGCAGCATGTTGGATGGTGGTCACCTACAATTATAAGAGGTGAAGACCGTGAAGCTATCCACATTCCAAATCACAAATTTACAATGAATGTAGTCAGAAATATGACTCAAAAGACTCATTGGCGAATTAAAACTCATTTAGCTATTAGTCATTTGGATGTCAATAAGATTAATGTAAGTATTTTTCCATTCTTAAATTATTTAAGAAAGTTTCAGGAAATAGCAACATACTTTACTCTTTTAACCAATATAGGCAATGTAGCTTGCTATTACCGATAAAGAAATGTAAGTAGGTTGCTATTTTATGTGTTTTCAAGATTTATGTGAGTTGTTATTGTTTACAGAGTATTGTGGCTGATATGAGGAAAGTATTGGCGAAGAATCCTCAAGTGGAACAACAAAGATTGCATAGGAGGGTATTTCTGGAAAATGTTGATCCAGAAAATCAAGCTCTTTTGGTTGGTCTTGTTTATCTTTAATAGCAATGTACTTTTGGATTTGTAGCCATTCTTTCTTATTGTGTAATGTTTGATGTGCAGATTCTGATATCATGCTTTGTGAAAACTTCTCATTTTGAAGAGTATTTATGTGTAAAGGTAAATACAACATTTTCACAAAGTTATACTCGAAGTCCCGAACATTGTTTTTTAGGCGTTCTAGAAGTTTATACTCATACATTTATATTTACAAAATTGGAAAAGAAGAACAAAAAATGTCAGTGGGCCAAGGGCAAAACAGTCATTTTGCATGTAAAAATAATTTAAAAACATGTACTTTTCAAGATACAAATGGAATAGTGTAATAATTTAGAAAAAGCCTTTCATAATAAAATTAAGAGAAAATTACAAGTTTGGTCCCTGTGGTTTACGTTTTTTTTTTAGTTTTTGTCCAAGGGCAAAATGGTCACTTTAAAAAAGTTAACGGCTAAGTAGTTAAATTTAAGAGTAAATCGCATTTCTTGTGCTTGAATATAGCTGATTTTTTCGGTCTTAGTCCCAAAAAGTTCTCTCAGTTTTGATCCGTATTTGAGATTTTTGTAACATTTTTGGTGTTTGTTCCATTCCATGTTAATTGACTATATTTTTGGGACCAAAAATAATCATTTTTTCTGGAACGGGGACCAAAAATGTTAAGAAAAAACCTCAGAAAATTGTAAGATAAACTTTTCTCGAACGGGGACAAAAAATGTTAAAAAAACCCTCAGATAAGGACTCTAAATTTAATGATCCAGGGACCAAATTGTTATGAAACATCAAAATTAGGACCAAAACTGCAAACTAATTTCCTTTTAGACGGAAACTGAAAAAACGTGCTAGACTCACTCAGGACCAAAATTGTAATTTACTCTATCTTTATGTTCATTCTTTAACTTTTTGTGAACTGAAACCAGGAAACAATCTTGTTGGATCTTCTAAGAGTCATCAGTCACCACCGGGCCCGGCTCGCAACTCCAATCCGCACAGTCCAAAAAATATACAACGATGCTGACCTGGACGGCTTCCCCTTTGCTGACTCAGTCTTCACCCGTGGCCGGGCCCCTTCTAACCGCCCATTACTATTAATCGAACCCAACTACAAAGTCAACGGAGAAGAAAAGTCAAAAGGTCAAAACAAGTCCTCAATAAAGTCAAACACCAAGTCAGAAGCAAAAACCGATCCAAAAACAAAAGACACATCACCACCACCACCAGCAGCTGATGTCATCAAGAATGGTAATAACAAAGTGACTTCTGATGCCATGTCATCAGATAAGAAGTCTAATAATCCAGATGCCACGTCATCAGATAAGAAGTCTAATAGTTCAGATGCCACGTCATCATCTTCATCTGATGTAACTGTTAATGTAAATGTAAAACCAAGTGTAAGGGGTACAATGGAAGAGAATATTGTACTTGGTGTTGCGTTGGATGGATCGAAAAGGACTCTTCCTATTGAAGAAGAAATGGAGAGTAGTGGTTCGGGTGAAGTGAAGGAGCTTACTAAGACTGTGAGTGCAAAAGACGGAAATGCCCCTGGCTCAACCACCACCGATAAGAAGTGAAAAGAAGGTTCGTTCTAATTGGGTTCCGACTATGTACATTTTATGGCTCGGGGGCGTTAGGTTTTTTATTAATATTTTATTGGATTGTGATGTGATGTGGTGTTTGCATATTAGTATTGAGAACACATTGCAAATATAGTAAAATTTTTGTATTCTCCATCTAGTTGACAAGAGATTATATTGTACCCTATAATTGACTTTTTTCCATGTTTCACACAATGCATCACAAAATGCAAAACTCACATGATATTTTGTTAAAAATTCGGTTTAACAATTAATTATTAAAAGATTTGAAACCATCATTTTTTGGTAAAAAGTTTCATCAAAGTCATTGTTACCGGTTTTTTTCTTTCAATCCATAATGATCGGGTTAAATTTTTTTTTTTTCAAAAATCAGTGGTTTATTAGAATAAATCAAAATTTGATGGTTAAACCAGGAAGATAATAAAATATAGTGTTTTTTTTTTCGTAATTATATAAAATAAAGAGTAAATATAATCTAGGACTAATTACGAAAAAAAGTTATATTTTGTCAAAAACTCGGTTTAACAACCAATTTTAATATTCGAAAAAAACCATCATTTTTTGGTAAAAAGTTTAATCGAAGTCATTATTACCGGTTTCTTCAGACGGAAAGTTTTTTTTTCCTTTCTAAATTTTGATAGTTTTATTAGAACAAATGAAAATTTAATAATTAAACCAAAAAATAATATAATATAAATCTTTTCGTAATTTGTGGATGATAGTCAAGTAGAAAAGGAGAAAGTTGGAATAGCCAAAGAGCTACTCGGATGTACAGAGATCCGAAGGAAGGTTATTGGTGACCGAGGGTTAAGTGGGATATATCAAGTTACATAGAGAGGTGTTTTAGACTTTGGGAGAAGGGGGTAGTTAAAAAATTCTTACCTCCAATTGGTTAAGTTCGCCTTCAATGACAGTTGTCACGTTAGCATCGATATGCTGCCTTATGAAATGTTGTATAAGGGAAAGGATAGGACCCCTATCTGTTGGGTTGATGAGGAACCAATATAGATCAAAGAGTCATATGAGGGTTTTGTGGTCTAGCGACCTAGCTATATCGGGAGTGGAATTTCGGAGACGAAATTCTAATAAGTGGGGGAGAGTTGTAACACACAATTTTCGGTTTAAGTAGTATATATACGAAATTCACCCATCTAATCTAATTAAGTATTTTAAAAGGAAAGGAAACAAATTTTATTCAGGAAGGAAATTGTAGAATTAAATCCCGATTATTACAATTAATAATAATAACGAAATAATAATTCTAAACTTTTAGTTAAGAGTTAGGAGGTTGAATGACATTATTTGAAACATAAAATGTAGAAAAGATGCGCTTGGAATTAAAAGAAATTAACCTCCTAAGACAAAAGACATTTTTTTGAAAGCAAAATGTCATTAAGATTTAAGAGGGCGATTATTGTCATTATGAAAAAGACGAGGGATTAAGGGACAACAAGGCTCAACGAGCCCATAAAAAGCGGCCTTAAAATGAAATTTTTTGATGCTTTTGTGGACCGGAAGTTTCTTTATCATCTTTAGATTATGCCAAAAAAAAAAAAAAATTAGGAACACAGGGGGGTTGATAGGAGAGTTACCTGAAAAACTAACTCATAGAAATGATGCTAACAACCTCTCAACTTCAAATATCTCGAGTCGAGCTTTAACGAGTCAATCTTGAGTAGCTCATAAGTAGTTCGACTCGCTTACACCCCTAACTACCAAGTTAGTATTAAATATGGTTTATAATTTTCATGTATCTAGCTGCTTCTAATGTTATAATAAGTGTTTCATGTTTTAGTATGACATGTTGATATGGTTTACAATTTTCATGTATCTAGCTGCTTCTAATGTTAAAATAAGTGTTCCATTGTAACGTCCCAAATTCGGTGATAAAATTTTTGTTTTAAAAACAATTAAATACAATAAAAGAGTTGCCACATAAAATCTTTCAAATTAAAACTTAGTATTTAAACATATAAAACGTATTTACATAACATTATTCAGCGGAAAACTTAGATACCAAAACTCCAGATGCAGTACAGTCGCACCGTGCTCCAAGCTCAAGCCAACTGATACTTGAAAAACCGTTAGGGTGAAAGAGTAAGCACAAAGCTTAGTGCCCCAAATACCACATGATCCATTCCATAACACATAATCACAAAAGGACTCACGGGCTGCCCCGATCTTGTTGATTATCATCTCATTCCTTGACTCACGGGCTTGCCCCGATCTTGTCAGTTGTCATCTTATTCTTTGACTCACGGGCTTGCCCCGATCTTGTCGATTCTTTGACTCACAGGCTTGCCCCGATCTTGTCGAATCCTTGACTCACGGGCTTGCCCCGATCTTGTCGGTAAACACGTAAGGCACATACAACACATTATTTCAAAAAGTAATAAGGCTACCTACGCATGCAACATCACCCATAGTATAGTGAGAAGACTCACCTGATCGGTAAAGCCAAACAGTACACCTCATGCGAGTCCACAAATCCGACAACGCGAACGTCCTAACAGGATACACTCCACTCAGAACTTCCTATATCCCAAACAAGATAATCCTATATGACCGGCACCCGGAACCCTCAAGTTTGACCTGAAGTCAAACGAGTCAAAAAGTCAACGGTCAATGTCAGAGTCAACAAAAGTCAACAGGCAAAGTTAGCGCCGTTAACTTCCCTAGTTAGCGTCGCTAACTAAGAACAGTCCAGAAATGTCTATTAAGTTCTTAATCCATTAAGGCAAGATCTTAATTCATCCAGGGACCTTCAAAACAGTCTAAAATCCATAAAGATCCTAACTTTATCCTCCCAAACATCACTATACAAGATCATGAATAGGATTCAAGTCCAAAGTGGTCCAAAACTATCCAAAATCACCATAGAGAGTTTGGCTTACTCTCTATCCCATCCCAAAGGTTCTAAATCAGAGGTTTAAGGCATAAACTTTCCAACTTTATCCTTCCAAACCATGGACAATCACCAAAAGGGACCATTACACTAAATCAATCCATAAGAACATACTTAAATTATGATAAAAACCATAAAAGTGCATAAAGGTGAGAACTTGACTCACAATGGTCCAGAATATGCAAATCTTTGAAGTTTTTCCCAAGAAAAGCAACTTGTAGCATCAACACCTTCCTTCAAGCATCATCATTATTCAAGAACACCTTCCAAAACCTTTAAATATTCAAGAATGAACCAAGAACACTCAAAATGGCTAGATAGAGAGATTTAGGTCACGTTGGGGGCTGAGAAAGGGCAAATGACGGCTACCCTAGGGTTCCCCACCCTTAACTATGGTCTAATCATCAAAATCTAGGTTTTGGCCCAAAATCAGACATTAGCGCCGATAACCTTAAGGTTAGTGTCACTAACCATGATCGTGCAAACCCACCCAGACAGCTGACAAGCTAACGACGCGAAAAAACAGATTAACGAAACTAGACAACATTAGTGTCACTAACACTACAAGAAAACAGCGATTTAGCAACGGACGAATTCCGTTGCTAAACCTTGAAATTCCGTTGCTAAATGAGTTTTGCAACGGAAATTGTTACGGAACTGTTCCGTTACAATAAACCCCGTAGCGAATAAGTTTGCTACGAACTTTTATTTCCGTAGCAACTTTGCCACGGACAGATTCCGTAGCGCATGTATTCGTAGCAAATTCCGTAGGTGGACTCCGTAGCGATTTCCGTAGCCGTTTGTCCGTAGCGAATTCCATAGTTCTTTTTCCGTTGCTACTTCTGTAGCGGGTTTCGTTGCAAATTCCATTGAAATAATTTTGTTGCATATTCCGTGGTCAAGCTTCCGTAGTAAAATCCGTAACAATAATTCTGTAGCAAATTCCGTAGTCAGGGTTCCGTAGTAAAATCCGCAACAATAATTCTGTAGCAAAATCCGTGGTCAAGTTTCCGTTGTAAAATCCGTGGCTATGTTTCCGTAAAAAAATTAGTAGCAATGATTCTGTAGAAATTTCTGTGGTCAAGCTTCCGTAGTAAAATCTGTAGGAATTTCTGTGGTCACGCTTCCGTAGTAAAATCCATAGCAATTTATGTGGTTAGGCTTCCATAGTAAACTTTGTAGCAAATTCTGTGGTTATGCTTCCGTAGTAAAATATGTAAGAAATTCCGTGGACAAGATTCCGTAGTAAACTTTGTAGCAAATTCCGTGGTCATGTTTTCGTAGTAAGATCCGTATGTGTAATTCCGTAGCAAAACTTCTAGCAAATTTTGTTATGAAGAAATTCACGAAACAATTTACAAAAATAAATATAATTTCTAATTATTTGGTACCAATATCTGAAAACACAAATACGTAAAACAAAACAAACAATCTGCATGATATTAAAGCCAATAATTCTTATTACATGAAAAGTAAAGAAGTCTAAATTAAAATAAATACTTGCTAAAAACAAAGCAATACAATTCTATCTACTTCGTGCTATTGTCTTATCTCCGTCATGATTTGTTGTGTGTGTATACAAGAAAAACTCATTATGAGCCGGTTCGCATCCTAAACTTCTCTTCTGCAATTTGCATAACATAAAAATTATGACTATATACATATAGAATATATTAATAATTAGAGGCATAACTTACCAATTTAGAGGCAATCTTCAAATGAGATGCATATCCAGACGTATGGGTAGGACGGGCTGGAGCATCAGGCACACCATTAAGCAAGCTTAAAAACACACACTACTAGAAAAATAATCTTTAATGACACACGAACAATTACATACATCGTTTTTATGACAAACAAAAACGTATGTCATATAAATTATGTCATATTTTATGAAATCTTTAAAGATTTACGACATAAATTAAGGTATGTCATCGTTTCCCTGTCATAAAACCAGATTAAAAAAAACACCCACGACATTTTTCACATTTGTGTGTCATTTCATCTTGAATTGCGTCGTTTTATGTTTATCAACAACGGTTATGTTATCCGTGGTGGTTGATTAATAATCCTAAATTGATAATTGTCTTTAGTGGTAGCTTAAAAGGCATATTGAAAAGTACCAAAATTTGAACGGTTTGCAAATCATAGGCTCTTTAATCTTTAAAAAATGAGCATATTTATCATTCAAAAATAAATAATATGTTTAAAATACTGCATAATAACACAGATTTTAAAGACAAAAAAAACCTATTTATCATTAAAAAGTAACACAGATTTTAAAGACAAAAAACATTTAAGAATTCTTGAAAATACTATTAGGGAATTAATATGTTTAAAATATTGCATAATCCAATCATAATGTTCCTCATTTCAAATACAGCTGTGCTTTCATATAAAACTACTTTGACAAAAAAATTCAAGAAAATGGCAACAACTGGAATCTATAAAACTTTAATATAGAAAAGGGGGAAAAAACGGGGACTACTATCCATATACCCCTCTATGGGTAGTAAAAGGGTTTGATTTGATGTGATTGATGTTGTTAATAAATTTACTTTATTTTAAGGCCACAAATGTAAATGATTTTGATTGCTTTTGTATTTTATATTTATTTTGAATTATTTTTCTACATCTCTTTAAATTTATTCTCATTATATTTATTTTAAATTAAACGTAAATGATTTTGATTGCTATGTATTTTATATTTATTCTTTTATTGGTGTAAAAGTGAAAGGAATAAAATTACTTTATTTTTTATTTTAGCCTGAAAATTAATGAATAATTAACTTTGAAAATAATTTGATACGTAAAAGACTATCGTTCACAAGGTTAAAAATAGTGTAATATTTTATTCTAAAAGGAGCGTTAATTATAAAATAAATGTATTGTTCGTAATTTGATACGTAGAAAACATCGTTCATAACTTTGAAAACAAATGCTGAGAAAGTGATTTCAAATAATGTAATCATAGTAATATTAATATAATATTAATAGAATATATTATATATGATTTATATAGTTTTAAAAATATTAAAGTGAGCCTAGCCCCAAATAGGGGGATATGATCATATGAATAGACCCAGCCAAAAAAAACTAAACCTGTGCTTCACGTAGGGGAGATGTAGGGCTCCATTTGGGGAAAAAGCCTATCGATTATAAGAATAATCGATTATAAGAATAAGAAGAAAGTGGAGCTTTCAAAATTTTCACCTCCTTACATTACCGTGTTCATCGAAATCGAGATCGACCCATGCCATCATTCACGAACACTACCCTTCTTCACGCCCCTGCCATCACTCACGATTTCCACGATCCCGATTCGGGCCAACACCATTACCGTTTACTCTCACACCACCAACACATCCGCCAGTCTGATGCTTATGCCTTGGAATCGGGCCGTCACCATTTACTCTCAACGAAATCGCGCCTCCAATGTTTAATCTCAGGTAAATACTTCAACTTAGAACCCTAAATGCCCTCGAATTCAGAACCATGGACCTATTTGATTCCAAACAGAACCCACTCTCGTCAGAATCGGGTCGTCGTGTTGATATGGTTGATGATGTGGTTTGCTATCATAAATGATGTTATAAGCTGAATATTATTCAGTAATGAGTTCATATTAGTTGGATTCTTGGTTCAATCTTTTCTAAATTTGTACTGATTTTGGGTACTAATTTTCGGTTCATATTTTTGCTCATGTGTAAATGTGGTTCTTGAAAAGTGCAATGAACTAGTAGTGATTTCGGGTTCATATGTCATGTTTGCTTTGTGGTATTAACACTTGTTTTATAAACTTCACTTTCAGTCAAGTTTTTATGAAATGAGGAATTACACCGAAGCAGATAAAAACTCAGAAAACCAAAATCAGTTAACGAAAAACAAAATCACTTACCGGATATAGTTGATGTCCTCCGTCCTCTCGCTATCGCCGGCCGGTCCACCACCTAGACCCTCGACTCGACTTCGACTTTTCAAGCAGGATACGGCCACGGGAAGGATAAGGGATGATCGTAATTGCCTGATTGGAAAATTGATAAGGAATATGTATTGCACATTTACCCCTTAATTATCTCCAATCTGTCCCTTTTTCTTTTCTCCAATCTGTCCCCTTTTCTTTTCTCCTTAATTTCCTCCAATCTGTCCCCTTTTCTATTCTTTTTTATAGTTTTTCTTTGATTATATATTATCTTTTGTTTTTTAAATAATAACTAAATTCAGTTTTTTTTATTGAGACTAATAGGAAGCGAACATTAATGGCTTTGATATATCTAGCACTATAAGAGCGTGATAAATATAATTATTAGTAATGAGTACAAATATGACTCCTTATTGTAAATGATTTAGAATTGCGATTAAGTGATAGAATTTTTTTTGTTTTTTAGCATGTTTACTTATGAATATCGCATGTTGACAATTTTTTCCCCAAATGGATAAATATTTGAGGAAATGATTTTCTAGTTACCAATAATTTTCTCCGCCATTTTAAATCAAAATCATTAATTTTCACAATACATTAAACTATCCAAGTAGTATATCAAAATCATTAATTTTCGTGCTAATCACTATCGTCACACTCGTCTTCTTCATGGACCTCTTCTTCATTTTCCGATGTGCTATACTCAAAACTACCATCGGAGTCGGCAATACCATCATCGCCACTGTTATTTGCATCATCAAACTCCCCTTCAACATCATTATCAATTTCATCATCTGAACCGTTGCTTGAGATGTCGTCATGCTCGGATGCTTCCGTTGTATTGCTAATGATTTCACTTGCTATAACTTCATCTTCTTGAAAAGCAACATCTTTTTGATGATCACTATCTCCTACTTCAATCCATGCCCGGGGTTTAACTTTAAATACAGCCATCCAGTCAGTGTTGTTCTGTTTCAAACTGGGATAAGGCATGAAACACACTTGAGTAGGTTGCATCGCTAGAACAAACGGCTCGAACTTGTTGAATTTTCTTTTATGGTTTATATCAACCAACTTATAATGTTTGTGCACCTTAACTCCTACATTTTCTGTTGGATCGAACCAATGACATTTAAAGACAAATGTGGTTTTCCTTGGGTAACCAGGGTATTCAACCTCTAAAATTTCCTCAATTTTTCCATAATATTCACCAACTTCACTACTTATACAAACACCGCTATTCATTGATGATTTGTTCTCACCGTGGGCATCCGTGTGAAACTTGTAACCATTGACGAAGTATACCTTGTAAGATTTCACGGTCCTCAATGGTCTTCTTGAAAGCTCATATATGTACTTGTTCTTTATTTCTGTTCGACGTGCCTATATGACAATAAAGGAATATGTAAGAAGATTTACCAAATGCAAATAATAATAATAAAACAACTTTAAGACGTACATAGTTTTCAAAGTATGTAGAAAAATGTTTATCCACTTCAACAGCGAGATCATCTTTACTTATACCCGGATGGAGATCTTCCAACAATTTCTCATACTCGCTGTACATAAACACATATAAATTTCATGTTTGACATTATGATAATAAATAAAACAACAAATATGGTAATATGTAGAAAGTATGTAACAAATGCATTATAGTGTTAGTATAGAAAATAGAATTTTACACTATGTAAGGTTGCATCTGCTCTTCATTAAGGAGGATGTAAGTGTGGGCCGCTTCGAATTCCTCGTCCGTCAACATTCTCTTCTTTAGTTTCCCATACGCCCGACCATGATAGGAAAATATCTTTAATATTTCGTTGTTATCATCACCTCGATCATCTCCTCCATCATCATTACGAGTGACATTTCTGTTACGTGTGAGAACATGTGGCTCAAAATAGTGGGAACAAAAGTTTGCTGCTTCACGAAGCAAGTAGGCGTTAACAATCGACCCTTCTACTTTATTCTTGTTTTTCACATCTTTTTTCAATTGGTTGAGAAATCTGTTGTTTAGCGATTAAAATATGAGCAAAAAGTTATCAGCTGCATGTTTTATATAAGTAATGGAAGTAACAAACTAACCTTTCAAATTGATACATCCAACGATATTGCACGGGACCGCCAATTTTCGCTTCATATGGCAGATGGACCGGCAAATGTTCCATGGAGTTAAAAATACCAGGGACAAAGATGGTCTCTAATTTACATAGAATTATGGGGATCTCTGTTTCAAGCCTCTCCATGTCTTCTATGTTTATTGACGTTGTTGTTAATGTTTTGAAGAAAAGACTCAACTCTGTTACCGCTTCCCACACATTTTTTGGCAACATCTCACGGAATGCAATTGGCATCAACCTCTGCATGAAAACATGGCAATCGTGGCTTTTCATTCCGAACAGCCTACATGCGTTCAGATCTACGCACCTCCCTAAATTTGACACATAACCATCGGGAAAACGCAGTTTCTCCACCCACTCACATACAGCTTTCTTTTGCCTCTTCTCGAGAGCATAATTTGCTCTTTCATTTCCCTCGAACCCTATTCTCTTCCTACAATACAGATTGAGATCTTTTCTTGCCGGTGCATTGTCCTTTGTCTTAGTTTTTACATCCATAATGGTGTAAAAAAAATTGTCAAACACATTCTTCTCAATATGCATAACATCTAGATTATGTCTAATGAGGTTTGTTGTCCAGTACGGTAAATCCCAAAAGATGCTCCTCTTTTTCCAACCAAACTTCCCACATGCTTTGTTTACTTCATCGGCTCGTATGTCGGTCACTTTTAATAGACCTAATTGTTCAATTTGCCTTAATGTTTCTTCACCATTCAAACGTAGAGGAGGACCTTTAGTCTCTACACGATTCTTTATGAACTTACTTTTACTCTTTCTGTATGGGTGATCTGCTGTCAGGAATCTTCTATGACAGTCAAACCACGACATCTTATTACCGTTGTCGAGCCTGAAGGCTTGAGTATATTTCCCACAATGCGGACATGCTAGCTTCCCTGCAGTTGACCATCCTGATAACATTGCATAAGCTGGAAAATTGCTAATTGTCCACATCAAAGCTGCTCGTAATTAAAAATTCTGCTTTGTAGACACATCATAAGTTACTACACCGTCTTCCCATAACTGCTTCAATTCAGCTATAACCGGTTGAAGGAATACATCTAGTCTATGCTTAGGGTTAGCAGGACCGGGCACAACTGCTGTCAAAAACATATACGGCTCTTTCATACACATAGATGGTGGCAAATTGTAGGGGGTAATAATAATAGGCCACGATGAATATTGTTTGCCAAAAGCTCCGTGTGGTGCAAATCCATCTGTACACAGACCTAGTCTAACATTCCGTGTTTCTGCTGCAAATAAAGGATAAGTGTTGTCAAAGTGCTTCCATGCTTCAGAATCGGACGGATGACACATCACACCAACATCATGTCCATGATTATTGGCATGCCAACGCATGGAACCGGCTGTTGCGTGTGAAGCATACAGCCTCTTCAACCTTGGAGTCAAGGGAAAAAAATGCATTCTTTTCCAAGGTATACGCGAACGTGTCGACGAACTTTTTGACCTCGGTTTGTACCTATCCAAATTGCATTTTTTGCACCTATCAAGATCTTTGTCTCCCATCCAATATATCATGCATCCAGATCTGCAGCAGTCAATCACCTCCACAGGCAGGCCAAGTGACTGTACTAACTTTTTACTGTCATATAAACTAGAGACCATGTTATTTTCTTCCGGTAACACATCGTTTATCAGTTGGCAGATAGTATCATAACATTGCTCAGGGATGCGATAGTCAGATTTGATATTAAGTAATCGAGCTACGACAGATAGTTGTGTGGCTTTTTTACAACCAGACCACAAGTCCTTATCGGCTGCATTTAGCATATCGAAAAATTTCTTATCTGTTGCATTTGGCTCCTCCTCCATAGGACTATTCATGAAATCTTGCATGAAATCAGGATCAGTTGCATCCAGAATCATATCTGTATAAGTAGGTGCATGCTGTTCATGGAGAGTAGTGTACGTATCATCTGCATCTAATAGAGTATCAACAATCACTGTTTCCCCATGTCTTTCCCAAAACTCGTAATTTTGAACAAAACCGGCCATATACAGATGCAACTTCACCTTATCAACATCCAAATATGGGATGTTACGACATTTTTTGCATGGACATTTAATTCTATCTGCATCCATATGACTTGGTTTACTGCTAGCAAATTCCGCAAATGCTTTCACACCATTAATGAAAATTGGTGACAAATGACCGCGATCATCATATTGTTCATACATCCACTTCCTATTTGTGTTGGTCATTTTAGTATATCTGCACCAATGCATACCAATTAGTCATGTAGTAAGAAGTAATAATGTTAATGTTAGGTTGGTCATATAAGAATTTTAGGGCTTTAATTTCTAGAATTTTTATCTGTATGTTATAAGTTTCTAACAAAATGCCCATGTTCACGGTCATGTAGGATACCCAAACCACGAAGAATGGACAACAGGGTCGGCCATGTCACATCCCGAGTGGACATGCATAAAGGTCCATTTTGTATATGTAAATATATTAACCTTTAAGCATGTTTTTTCTTTAACTTGCGCTGTTTTTCATATCTATAATAAACTGAAAACAAACAAATAAACAAATAAACAAATAAACAAAAGTAACATAAAAAGAAGCTATAAAATTCATAGCAATGGAATATATATGAAATATACGAGTAATTGGTTGGTGGTGTTGGTCTTCCACTTAGAAAATGAAAGAGGAAGAAGAATAAACCATGGTATACTTTTGATTAAAAAGGTTTGATGATCGGTTGGTGTACTAATACTTTTTAATTGTTAATGGGGTTAATGGAATCCAACATCTATATTTTTATACGCAATATAAATATTGGTAGTCAATTTATCAAGTAGCTTTTTGTTTGATAACTATATTTCATGTTAAAAATATAAATATATTATGTTTGATTGAATCAATATCTTATCGAACTCTTTTTAGTTACCAAACACATATTACTCTATTGTGTTTTATTCATCTTCATTAATAAATAACAATACTCCATATTTATTTGGTATAGTCAATCGTCGGTTATTATAACATAAAACATTATATTATGCTAATATAAAATTACAGTGGAAAAATATTGAATTGACAGCACAGACACCAAGTATGCAAAAGACAAAAGCTTTATGTTTTTACTGTTCCAGATTGACACACACTGACCATATCTCTCCACTAAAGTTAAAGATTGAATAGGAGTTGTGGGCTTTTTTTTTATTAAAGCAGTCTATGTCATGAGGAATAGATCCACCCCCACGAACTTACCATTTTTTTCGCCGTTTGAAAATTTGTTTGACTTTTTCTGGTGCGGCATCCTACTTCAACTACATCAGGAAGAGGGGAATCGTTGGAAGACCAAGCTCTTGAAGACTTTTAGCAAGTTATTAAGCTGAAAAAACAGGGGGGCTTAAAGGTTCCGCCCCTGTGGCTCACGGTGGTCCAGGGAGCAGCGATGGTGGCTCAATACAACTGAATACCTTGGATTTTCGTTACCAACCGGTAAGATTAAGTTGTTTGGGGCTGTATTGCTTTAATAACTTATACATTGTGCATAAAATTTGTACTTTTCAAGATGATATTTATGTGGGTTTGTATCAAGGTTTACTGACTTATATTACAGGTGATATTTATAGTCGGCATATTTTTATGTTTGCAAATCTTGCAAAAACTAGTGCCTCCTCAATAAGAGTAAGTGTACACATGCCTTGATGGTGCTCTTGGAACCCATGGCATTGCTAATCTCTAACTAGCTTATCTTAATTCTTAAACATAACCAATTCCATATTTCAATCAATTTATTGTATATTCTTGTTTTGGTTTCGGCCCCCAGGTCTAATGCTCGAGTTCAGCCCCTGGTGTTGGGTGCTAGGCTTTTTCTTTTCCTGAGGGTATTCCGGTCTTTTGACTTGGTCATTTGGTTGGTGCTTTGGCCTTTGGAAAGTGGTGGTAGGTGCAGATTTTTCTCAGAGTTTGCTTAAAGAGCTAAACAATTGAGGACTCAAAGTGCTTTGGCCTTTGTTTAGATTGCAACTTTATGTTTGTAATCGTATACTAAATAGTTTATCTTTTGGTTTATAAGTTGAAATTAATTAGAATGAAGAAAGTAATAAAATTGGATGAAATCATCAACGAAATATCTTGAAATTACTTAGAAAAACAGAGTTATGAATGGTTTACCTTTGTTTATAAAATGATATTTACTCGTATTTCAATTTCTTGAACTTGATGAATCTTGATTTAATCTTCTCAACAGGGTTGAATCTGGCTTAGGTTGTAGCTTGCAGTCCTTCTCCTATGAAATCATTAACGGTTTGCCTTTTTAAATTAGATAGGCATAATCATTAACTGTTTGCCTTTTTAAATTAGACAGGCATTACGTTCGCATTAAATTAGACAGGCAAAAGCCTACAATGTTATTTTTACTTTTTTAAATTAGACAGGCATTCCTATGATTCTCAATCCTTGCAAAAGCCTACAATGTTATTTTTACTCCATTACAAAACATTGATGAAAAGTTAAGCATTCCGTTCGCATTAAAATAGACAGGCAAAACATTGAAAAATTGGGATTCGAATTTGAAGTATCTTGATTTTCGTGAGGTCATGATCAATAGTCTACGTGTGTATTTTGAGTACGATGAATCAACGTTTGAACAGAGGGGGAAGGCTACATAACGAACACCTAACTGATGTCGATATTTCTAGTCTATGTGTGTAATTCGAAGATGATGTGATTGTATGATCTTGTATCGTGTGAAACTGCATATACGGTATCTAATTTTGGTTCCAAAGGGGTTACGATTGTTGGGGGCCATATGGTCAATCCAAAACGTTTTGTTATTTAAGAGTAAAATAGTCTATCTCTTTCTTTTATTTAAATTACAATGATTATATAATATGAAATATGTTTATAAATTATAAAAAATATTTAAAATAAAGGTTTGTGTATATACAATATTTTGTAAGTTAAAAATGGTAAATACGAAATTTAGATTTTAGGCCGGGCAAATACGATATTTTACTGTTTAATGAGGGTATATACGAAATTCACCAAAAAATAAATTCCATAGCTATACTAGTTTCGTAACAAAATTCCGTTGCTAAATTTCTATAAAAACAAGTTCCATAGCTAAATATCTATGGAAATAAAGGACGTAACAAAATCCGTAACAATGGTACCAACGTATATTGATTCCATTGCAAAACAACTACGGACCACAATTCCGTAGAACATTTCCGTAGCTACTTATCTACGGAAATTATTTTCATTGCAAATCAGCTATGGAAATTAATTCCGTAGCAAAATTCTGTAGCAAAATAACAACGGATTATAATTCCGTAGCAAAATAACCACGGATTGTATTTTCATAGCTATTTTCGTAGCAAAATAACCACAGATTGTATTTTCGTAGCTAAATAGCAACGAAAATCCAATCCATAGCAAAATTCCGTAGCAAAATAACAACGGATTATAATTCCATAGCAAAATAACCACAAATTGTATTTTCGTAGCTATTTTCGTAGCAAAATAACCACGGATTGTATTTTCGTAGATATTTTCGTAGCTAAATAGCAACGAAAATCCAGTCCATAGCAAAGTCGGTAGCAATATAGCAACGGAATTTGATTTCGTGACAAAAACCGTAGTTATTCTTGTGTTCGCTACGGAATTTTCATTTCGTGGCAAATGTCGTAGTAAATTTGCTACGGAAAGTCATTCTGTAGCATAAACCGTAGCAATTTGGCTACGAAAAGCTCTTCCGTAGCACATTTCCGTTGCTATTTGGCTGTTTTCTTGTAGTGTAACCTTCCTGTTAGCGGCGCTAATGCTCTACTTCACCCTTTTCCATATTTTTGTTTCCTTATTCCGCGAACTTTTGACTCTTCAAAACTCGAAACTTGACTTCTCGAGATTAGGGTCTTACATCCATGTTTTAGTATGACATGTTGATACTTACCCAATTCTCTAAAGCCTCTCTTTTACACATCTGATTTAAGTTGATATCTCATGTTTTAATAGTAAGTCCACTATTATACATAAGAAAAAAACATGTTCAAATGACTTATTCCATTATTTTAAGCCAACCATTCATGATTTTAGAATCTAATAATCCATTCATTACATTGTTTAATTTCTTTCTAATTTTCATATCTCCTTAATATAACTATCCCTTTCTTTTAAATCATCAACACAGTGCAATTCAACAAACACAAAACTTTTTCATGGAGAAAAATGATGCTGCTGATACAAGAAATGTATGTTCCACAACAGTAAACGTCAAGATTAAAAATGTTTTAAGTAATGTCATAATTTTCTTATTTACTTATTTTTTTACAAATGGGCTTCCAATTCGCTGGAAAAGTTGTATACACAGCAGTATGGGTTGTTGCTGTATGACTTTTTCATGGAATTGCTTGGTTTTTCTACCCAAAAAATGGTTAACTAGTTGGAGGCCTTGGGATTAGGGATGAACATATGGACCAGAAAAATCGAATCGAACCAAAAATCGACCGAAACCAAATCGAAATAGGACCGAATATACATATTCAGTTCGGTTTTCGATTTTAAAAAAATGCTAATTCAATTTCGGTCCGGTCCCCGGACCATGATTACCCCTAACACTACTATTGATCAAGAAAAAACTGAACTGAATCGAAAACCGACATAACAAAACCGAACCAGAATCGAATATACATATTCGGTTCAGTTTTCAGTTTTTTTTCAAAAAAAAAAATAAAAAAAATCCTAATTCAGTTTCGGTACAGTTCAGTACGGTTTCGGACCACGCTCATCCCTACTTGGGACCGTCTCATTAACACCTGTTGGTCGTGAGGTGTACTTTTCACATTTCCAATAATATAATTCCCATAATAGTATCTTACTTTGCTCTCACAACCAATATAGACTATCTACTTTCTTTTTACCTATTATAACATCTTACTTACATTTTGCTATCAATATGGGCATTGTACTTTATTTGTTACATACGAAATATAAATATGTTGCTATTATAAGGAATTGTTAGTACATTGCTATTATGCGTAATAAATGTATGTATACTGCTATTATGGAAAAAATAAAGTGCATTGTCTATATTTGTGAAAAGAGTAAATTATGTTGCTATTTCCTACAATTTACCCTTCCTTAACCGACAATCTACTCTCTTGCATGTTTTATATTGTATAAAATGCGTTCATTAAGTTATCAATAAATATCTAGATATTCACGAATTTTCTCTCTAGTGCAATGATTCATACAACTCGACCATTTATTGTGAACGCATGGATTAAAGCAAAGATTGAAGGCTATGAAGTTTCTAGAACCGTAGAGGATTGTTCCTTCAATGAATGATTAAAGCGTACTTTTATATATTTTTATGTTTTCTTTCTTTTTGATGTTTCATTTTGCAGCATGTTGGATGGTGGTCACCTACAATTATAAGAGGTGAAAATTATGAAGCTATTCACATTCCAAATCTCAAATTTACAATGAATGTAGTTAGAAATATGACTCAAAAGACTCATTGGTGTATTAAACTCATTTAGCTATCAGTCATTTGGATGCCAATAAGATTAATGTAAGTATTTTTTTTCATTCTTAAATTATTTAAGAAAGTTTCAGGAAGTAGCAACGTACTTTACTCTTTTAATCAATATAGGCGATGTACTTTGTTTCTTTCCCGTAATAGCAAAATACTTATATTTCTTTACTGATAATAGCAGTATGTAACAATTAAGGCACAATATTGATATTGTTATGTAATTGCAACATACTTATATTTCTTTACCGATTCCTAATTTTGTCGAGTTCATCTTCATAGAATTCCTGGTTTTTGTCGAATGGCATACAAACGAGAAGCAGCTTCCTGATTTCCGACTTGATTGTGTGTGTGTGTGTGTTTCCAAACTGTATATGTGTGTTTGTGTTTCAGATGATGCTCGATGATATGTATATGTGTGAATATATTTGTATATGCTTTTGTGTCTGAATTCAACATAAAAGTTTGTTGGGATGTGAATTCAACATATGTGTGAGACTAATTTGTTAATTTTAGGTATGCATGTAACGTGTTCCAATCATATGCTTGAAAGAGAACTTAAACTGATTTAAGATGTTTCATCCAATTCATATGTTTGAATTATAGTATTTCCATGAACAGTGCTTACCGATTACTCCCTGCTTAGTCGATTACTCTTTAGTCCGCCGACCTGGCAGCGCCTAACGACATTTGCAACCATGCTTAAACCTACATTTAAATTTAAACTTTATAAATATAACATAGATAATTAACAGTAACATAAAATAAGATACTGCCTTATCTTCTTTGTCGTTCTTTTTGTATCTACCGGTTTCTCTCTTGTTGTGGAATACATACATACACACACTTCAAATCAATTCTCTTCATATACATCTACTTCAATCTTTTTGTTCAACATCATTTTGAATGATGTGAAGAATTTTATTGTATTTTTCCAATGAATTGTTTCCTTGTCGTTTGCTAGTCTTATATGAAGCTTCTAGTCGCTTAAGTAGCATAAGTAACAGTGACTTATGAACTTGAAAAACTACAATGGGTATCAACTATGTTGGCATAAAGTAGGATAAAAAAGTAATTTGACCATGAATCTAAAATGAAATTTTCTTCCATTTCTTTTCATTTCCATCCTTTTCACTTTCTTCATTGTAAAACATGAGAACATGGTATTAAGGTTAATACCATATAATTAGTTAGAAATATATTATTGTCACTCTATTTGATATATAAGAGTCTGGGTAGTCAAAATGAACATTTATTAGTGCAGTATGAAAAGTGTAGAAAATATGCAACAAGTCATACTTGACATTATGCATGTCGCGCTATACGACACCAAATAGTCAATTCTTGAGTCTACGATGTCGCAAAGACAACAAGGAAGTCATATAAAAAATAATCAGCTCATTTGGAGGCTATATCAAAAGTTAGGAAAATTTAAAGTTGACTAGAGATTTATATTTAATGATGTCAGAGTTACAAACCCATTAGGTTGAGTTGTTGACCAACAAGTTTAAACAAGGAAACCCAACATTTTGTTTTCATTTTCACAAGTAACTTCTGAAGAACCAAGTGTGGTTGACCTAAGGTGATATTAGTGTTTGAAAACCAAACCAATAGAATAATTAATATGGTTTTAATTTCCATCATCAAGCTTGAGATTTGCAAGTATCAATTCAATACCTTCCTTTTTAGGGTAGAAAATTACAAGTTTGTTTATATTCCTTGAACCCTAAGTTTAGTAAGGGTCTTGCATGTGCAAATTATAAGCTTTGTTGGTCCCTGCATTAACATGTTAATAGAACTCAAAAACTGACGTTGAACTTAAGGTAGGAAAGTATATTTCATGATTTGGTTGTAATACCCATTATGTTAACACAATGCTCATATTAGTTATATATATGAAGATAATGTCATAGAAAAAAATCAGATATGTTTATTTGCAGGTTGGCATATCAAATTATGGATAGGTGTAAAAATAATAGGGTCAATAAATATAAAAGTCATAATTAAATGTTTAAACATGTTTGTAACAAATAGGATAAAACCAAAATCAAATATGAAATGGCAAAACAAATAGTTAATGCCACTTTAGATTGAAGTGCATGTAGACACGAGAAGCGGACCCATCTAGAAAGCTTCTATGGGAATTTGTTAGGGTTTTCCAATTATCAAAAATATCGTGTCTTATTTGAACGCGTTTGAGGTAATGAGGCCAATACGCAGTTGCGGTTGCGGTTGCGGTTGCGGTTGTGGTTGCGGTGGTGGTTTCCTGGTCCAAGACCTCCCTCAGCATGAGCCTGCAAAAGTGATTGTTGTCTCTGAAGATGGCATCTGGCCATGCATATACACGCTTGGGATGGCAAATCTCAAAGAATGCATCAAAAAATAAGGATCTCTCCCACACGCATTCATCCCCACTAGTTTCAAACCACAGTTCTTGCATGTTTGTTGCGGGAGGAAGCAGGAGCCTTGTTTTTAGATCATCCATGTCAATGTTGAATGGCAGCGTAGTCCTTAGATGAAGGTAATAATTGCGTGTTAACGTGAGCGCTTCCCTCGTCTTAAGAAAAAAATTAGCATCAACAGGATCTTCGAGTGCGAGCGAAACCGTGACTCTCCTGAGAGACGAAACTGGAAACAAGAGACTAGGCATTGTGCAACCTTGGAGCCGGAAAAAAAGTAATTTTGGAGCATGTACTTGTACGTCTATAAGGCGGTGTGGGCACGACAACAAGTACAAGTTCCTGAGGGAAGCACATGTGAAATGGAAGCTTCCCAACTTCCAAGATGATAAATCAAGGGTCAAAACCCTTAGAAAAGGAAATCCCGATTTGATCTTGTCCAGACACTCGTTGTCCAGTATCACACCACCTAACTCTAATTGTGTCACGTTGCTTCCTAATGATATTGAATGGGCGTTGTATGGAATAATAGGCATATGTGATCTCGAAACATGTAGAGTGTAGCTAAACACGTCAAGATTCGGGACATCACTGATTTCCAAAGCAGTAGCATACGGACGTCGATTATCTTCTAACGATATTCTCAATATACGAAGACGAGGAAAGTTTTTAACCTTGATGCTCTTGAACCCGTTGCAACAACGTAAAAGCTCTATAGTCTCAAGCAAGCTACAAGACGACAATATGTCATGGAGTGCCTTTTTAGATATGCTCACACGATCCAAGTGCAGTTCTCGTAGGAACACACACTTGACCACAGGAGTTTTCATACGCATAACCAAACCCATACTCAGGTCATATGAAGGAGTTGTAACTCTTAACTTAGTTAGATTCTCGCCCGACAATATCTCATCTGGTAACGTAAACGTAAACGAGACACCCAGAAGGTATACTAAGAGTGAAAATTCTTTGAGAGAAGTTTTGGATGCCACGGGCCCGATCCATTTTTCAGCAAGAGAAGCCGACTCCTGGTTCTCGATGGCGATCTGAAGGTCGAAACTTTCGATTGGTATGTTGTCACGGAGATACCTTATCAGAGTGCGGTCCACATCCACCAACTTCATGCTCTTTCCTCTTCGAACATCGAACCCGAGGGTATGCTTGGTAGACCATGCGTGTAACCTGAGGGTAGGGTTAGTAGACCACGCGTGTAGCCATGATTTGGACAATATGCTCGTGCGCGCCGCTTCTTTTAGCGGCAAACATGATTGTATATGATGCATCAACTCCACAACATCTTCTACTTCTCGTCTCATCCCTTCAAACGCATAACAACACGTCAATTTTTAAGAATAAAAACCAACATCTCATATATACATACCATTACCAGCACTTCTTCAATCACCAAAACCAAATAAAAAACTCAACTTCAAATCAAACCAAACACAGCAGATTCGCATATCCATCCGTACTTTTTACCAACCCACAAACAGATTTAGGGAATCCATACCATTCAGCCAAAGGAGTCACAAACAGATTTAGGGTTTTTTTCAACTACAAACAAAAGCCTACATAACAAAGTTTGGCTGCACAATTAGTGAATAATCAGCCGCGACAAAAAATTTTGAAAATTTCTCTTCCTACCGGTACAAACAAAAACCAAGAAACACAGACATCGATAAATAACAAGAATTCCAAACTTATACGAAACCCGAATCTTCTAATTTCGAGTTTAGTAGCTGTAGTTTATGCCTCCAATCCGTCATATGGAGAGACGATTATTTACACGCACCAACGAGCAGACAACAAATCGGAGGATTTACCTGATAACAAAAATGAGAGTCAAGAGGCAGCAGCAGCCGTGAGCAACCACGGTTATTCAAGATCCACGCTTCATTCGTCTTCTATTTATAGTCCTCGTATCTAGATTTGGCGGCCAATGACTCCCAGCCTAGCTGGGAAGAGGCATGGGGTTATATACCCATGTGGGGCGAGGTCCCGGGTTCGATCCCGGTTCTGAGCTTCTGTGGGGGATTTTCCTGGGGGGGGGGGGGGGGGTGTGGTTCGAGGCTTTGAAGTGTCAAACAACGAGGGACGGTTGAAAACCCGTCACAAAGCTCGAATCCAACGCCGTTCTAAAAAAAAAAAATCGATTTGGCGGTCTTTGAGATTGCTGGTTACCTGTAGTTTCGTATATATACCCTAAATACTTTATAGAAATATCATATTTATCCGTTCTAAACACAAAATATCATATATATATATATATATATATATATATATATATATATATATATATATATATATATATATATATATATATATATATATATATATATATATATATATATATATATATATATATATATATATAGGGGTGGGATCAACATAGAACCAAAATTAAACATAGAACCATAGAACCACATGTTCAGTACTGAACATGCACTATGTTCAGTACCGAACATACATATGTTCAGAGCTGAACATACGTATATGTTCATTAGTGATCATATATATATGTTCACTAATGAACATATACGTATGTTCAGCTCTGAACATATGTATGTTCGGTACTGAACATGTGGTTCTATGGTTCTATGGATAAAAAGTGGTTCTATGTTGATCCTGCCCCTATATATATATATATATATATATATATATATATATATATATATATATATATATATATATATATATATATATATATATATATATATATATATATATATATATATATATATATATATATATATATATATATATATATATATATATATATATATATATATATATATATATATATATAGGGGAGGGTTAAAATGAGAACAATTTGTAATTTGAGAACATGAGAACAAAAATGCACCATTGATTAAACACGGTGGCATTTTTGTAAAATATGTATATCTTCAGGGCCTAAATGACATGTATTCGAAATAACAGGGTATTACTGAAAAAACACGAGAGGTCACGTCTAACCGCCCACGCTCGCTATAGGTCAGACAATCATTCCCTCCGAAAGATTTCATACGATTTCGTCAGTTTTTTTTTTCAAAAAACCTCTGAAACTTGCAAAATAACTACTCAAAAATTTGAAGATTTCTACATCCAGATTCCAAAATGTCAACAAGCAAACAACCAGATCAACAACCTACAACAAAAAACGGTATGAATTGATTTATACTACGCTTTTTTCAAAGTTAAAACCCTATTTTTTGAAGTTTTTTGACCGCGAAAACCCTAATTTTTTGAATGTTTTATGATCCGAAAAACCCTAATATACGAAATCGTTTAAATATCCCCAAATGTTTGTACAAAAACTAATGTTTTCAAAGTTAAAACCTTAGTTTTTGAATTTTTTCATCCGAAAACCACAACATAACCATCAGTACACTCGTTTTGTTATTACTGTTATACTAATCTTCTGTTCATATGAAATCGACTAACTAATAACATATTCACAAACGTTTTTTGATCGTACTTGCAGATAAAGAAAAAAGTTTCAAAAATATATACGAAAGAAAGAAGAAGAAGCAGAAAAACAAAGATGCTGGTGATTTTATTTATGTATTGTTAAAATCATATATGGTTAACCACATGTGATTTGATGTAAATTTTCTTAAAGTGAAAAAATGGTTAATCACATGTGAATCGATATGTATTTTGTTAAACTGATTAACCATAAATCATATGTGACTTGTAACCATTTGATTAATGATATGTTAAAAACAAAAATCGTTAACCACATGTGATTTGAGGTAAAATTTTGTTATAGTGAAAAATTGTAAATCACATGTGATTCGATATGTATTTTATTATACTGATTAACCACACTAATCATATCTGATTTGTAACCATCTGATTAATCGTATGTTTTGTTAAAATCATAAATACTTAACCATAACTCATATGTGATTAACCATAAACTCATATGTGATTTGTAAACATTTGAATAAACATATGTGATTTCTAACCATTTGATTAATCATATCTGATTTCTAACGAAAAGTTTTGTTAAAATCATAAATACTTAACCATAACTCATATGTGATTAACCATAAACTCATATGTGATTTGTAAACATTTGACTAATCATATGTGATTTCTAACCATTTGATTAATCATATCTGATTTGTAACGAAAAGTTTTAAACATATATGATTTCCTATAACATTTTTCTAACCATTTATAATTAAACAACAGCAAAAGAAAAAAAAACCACGGAAGCCAATCTTAAAATCAGATTGACTAGATCAACTTCAAAAAGGGGTTCAGAATCTCCTACCACTGAAAAAGGTATATGTTATATATGATATCTTTATCTAACATGATATGATTTCAAATAGAATATAATCAGCAATACATTCTGTCTATAACTTACATACGATCAAACATGCAATAAAGCAGGAGAAAAATCAGGAAAAAGCAGAAAAAACAACGAAAAGAAAAAGACAACGAAGAAGAGGAAAGAATATCAAAAAAGAAAAATGATAAACGTACTCTTCTTTTCACATATGATTGATGCCTTTCTTATTAATTTCTAGTAATAAATAATATAACTTTGTTTTATTTGCTCATAAACAACTAGCTAAACAAGATAAAAAAGAGAAGGAAAATCCCAGAAAACAACAAAAAAAAAACAATAACAAAAGAGTGATGAAGAAGTAAGAGAACGAAGGTCCAAAAAAAAATGACAAAGGTACCTTTCAATTCTGTTGTGATTATTGTTATACATTAATAATACTAATACTTATAGCTTTGCTTTATTTAAATCATATGTGATTTTATAACAATATATATATTTACACATATCAGAAAAAGAAGAAAAGGAAAAAGCAAAGAAAGTAAATACGACAAAACAAAAAAAAAAGGAAAAAATAGAGGAAGTAAACGAGAGACGATCGAAACAAAAAAACGACAAAGGTATTGTTCAACTCATATGTGATTTATGTTATTTTGATAAATCATATATGAGTTTTTTCACTTTTTTTTATCAAATAGTATATGATTCTTAATGCACTATTTTTTTTTCATAAATGCTTAATGAAATTGTATATGTATTTATGCATTTCTTATAGATGTTGGAGATAGCGGTGAGAAAAAAAGAAAGAAGGACAAAGGGGAGAAGAAGAAAGAAAAGGAAAAAACTGAATCCGATGTTTCATCATCAAAAACAAAAAAGAGAAAAGCTGAGAAGAAAGTTCAACAAGAAATTGTGGATTCAGATTCAGATTCTGAAGCCACAGAACCTTTGAAAAAAAAGAGAAAACAAATACCAAAAACCTTTGAGACCATCAGAAACAGGTAAATTTTACTTCTCTTTACAGTTATAATCATATGTCATTGAAACATATATCATTCAAATGTGATTCATCTAATTACACGTTTTACATCATAATAGGTGTTCGCCAGGTGCATTGTTTTCCATTGTACTAAGTTTGAGTGAAGAGCAAAAGCAATGCGTGAAAGAGATGGGATTTGGTTCCCTTTTAAAAATGAAAATGACAGACGTACCAGGAGCTTTGAGTAAATTCGTGCTCGAAAAGTTCGACCCGTCAACAAACACACTCAAGGTTAAGAGAGGGGACATTCCTGTAACAAGGCAATCTGTACACGAAATCCTTGGTCTGCCAATAGGGGAGGTAAAGTTTGAAGAACTTGAATACAGAAAGAAAGGTAATACTTCTTATGATGAATGGAAAGCTCAATTTGAAAACAATGCAATGGTTAGACTTCAGGACATCAAGACAAAAATTGTATCAACAAGAAACGCCGATATGAACTTCAAACTAAACTTCATAGCGGTATTGGTTAATGCTTTATTGGAATCAAGTTCAACAGGCAAATGTAACACCTCGCCATTGAACTACATCATAAAAGAAACAGATATTGCAAATCTGGATTGGTGCCAGTTTCTTATTGATTCCTTGGTCAAGACAAAAAGCACTTTTGACCCAAAAAGCAAAACAACCTTTTACGTTGGACCGGCGTCATTTTTAGTGGTATGTCTACTAATTTAAATTCTATTATTCTTATATGATAAACAATCACATGTGATTACGTGATAACTCATATATGATTTTTAGTCACATATGATTTCTCTATTTAACTCATATATGATTTTGATGTTAACTAACTTGTGATTATAAAATTGTCACAATTTTGCAAAAAAATAACCAATGAAGAGCACAATGGTTTATAATCATATATGATTACCTGATAAACTCATATATGATTGTCATGATAACTAACATGTTATTTTCTATATTATACATGTATTTAGACAATCATATATGATTATAATGTTAACTCATATGTGATTGTTTAGAATAATTTTGTATACTATACATACATATAATCAAATATGATTACCACGTGTAAATGATACATGATTTTCTTGTTAACTCACTTGTGATTATAAAAATAATCACCGACCTATTTGCCTTGTCTTTTTAATTGGTTATTCTATTCAGTATCTGAATTGGTTTAATCTGTTGTTTGTTATAAATCATACAAGATTATCTGAGCTATCACTCTCATTTTCGCTAGAACTATACGACTTGTCTTTAACATATTCAGGGATATTGAATTGCATGATAGTTGCTATATGAGTTTTCATGAAAATCATGTTTCTGTTATGATAGCAGAGGCTGATTACTATCTTGAAATATCTTGCAAATATAATGAAATTCAATATCAATACTTATTGAATATGATGAAAACGAGTAATATAGTTCTTGTGAAAGTGAGAGTAATAGCTCATATATTTTTGTATGTTTTCTACCAATCAGTAGATACAACCAGTTCACATACTGAAAAGAATAACCAATGAAAAGCACAATGGTTTATAATCACATGTGATTACCTGATAAAACTCATATATGATTGTTATGATAACTAACTTGTTATTTTCTATATTATACATGTATTGTGAACAATCATATATGATTATAATGTTAACTCATATGTGATTGTTTAGAATAATTTTGTATACTATACATACATGTAATCAAATATGATTACCACATGTAAATGATACATGATTTTCTTGTTAACTCACTTGTGATTATAAAAATAATCACCGACCTATTTGCCTTGTCTTTTTAATTGGTTATTCTATTCAGTATCTGAATTGGTTTAATCTGTTGTTTGTTATAAATCATACAAGATTATCTGAGCTATCACTCTCATTTTCGCTAGAACTATACGACTTGTCTTTAACAAATTCAGCGATATTGAATTGCATGATAGTTGCTATATGAGTTTTCATGAAAATCATGTTTCTGTTATGATAGCAGAGGCTGATTACTATCTTGAAATATCTTGCAAATATAATGAAATTCAATATCAATACTTATTGAATATGATGAAAACGAGTAATATAGTTCTTGTGAAAGTGAGAGTAATAGCTCATATATTTTTGTATGTTTTCTACCAATCAGTAGAAAAAACCAGTTCACATACTGAAAAGAATAACCAATGAAAAGCACAATGGTTTATAATCACATGTGATTACCTGATAAAACTCATATATGATTGTCATGATAACTAACATGTTATTTTCTATATTATACATGTATTGTGAACAATCATATATGATTATAATGTTAACTCATATGTGATTGTTTAGAATAATTTTGTATACTATACATACATGTAATCAAATATGATTACAACGTGTAAATGATACATGATTTTCCTGTTAACTCACTTGTAGTTATAAAATAATCACCGACCTATTTGCCTTGTGTTTTTAATTGGTTATCCTATTCATTTGTGATTGTCATATTAACTCATATGTAATTTGTTTCTCTTAATTATATTTGCAGTTACTGTACGTAGACAGTGTGAAATGCAATTGTATGGATGTGGAGCTTTCACGTCCTTTGATCAACAACTGGACTTCTGAAAAAGTCAAATTTAGAGAAAATTTTGAGAAGGATGTCCTTGGTGAATTTGGCACAGGACGTCTAAACAAAGCTTTTGTTGAGAAAGAATTGACTGAGGATGTATATTTCTATTTACAATGTTTTTCTTAAATCATTTGTGATTATAATTTGTACTTATATATATTCATTTGTTTCATTTAGGAATATTTGTTGAAGATAGAAAAGAGGAATGAAAAATTACAATCTTTGGTGAACACTGCATTGGTCAAGCTTCCACAAAGCAAGAAGTTGAAATTTTGGAATGCAATGATGGTGTTAATTAATGAGGAAAGAGAAAAAATTGATGATTCAGATGATGATGTTGATAATGATGACGATGATGATAATGATGAAGATAATGAAGAGAGTGAAGCTGAGGACAATGATAGTGAAGGTGATGACGACAATGATGACGATAGTGATGAAGACAGTGAAAGTAATGAAGACAGTGAAAGTGATAATGATGATAATGATGATGATGGTGGTAAAGAAGATAAAGAAGGAAATGTTGAAGAGGAAGAAGGGAATGTTCAAAAGAAGCAAAGGATTGATGATGATGATGTTGGTCATGAAGAAAATGACAATGGTGAAGATGATGAGGAGATTGAATAAATTGAGGAGATTGAGGAAATTGAGGAGATTGAGGAGATCGAGGAGATTGTTAGTGATGTTAAAAAGGATGAAAATGATGGTGAAAAGAAGGAAGGGATTGGTGGAAGTTCAGACGAAAATGTAGAAGAAATATTGATAAGTTTGAAAAGTAGCGGTGGACAGGAACAACCGTTAAGTGAATTTTGGTTCAATACACCAATCCAGAACATACTGAACGAACCTTCAAAAGAAACAGGTCAGTATACTAATTTGTGATTAAAAAAATTAAAAAATTAAATTCATTTGTGATTATACTAATCTTTTGTTCATATTTTTTTAGTGAAAAAAAATAATGAAGACCATGTTGGCTGCAGTGGAGATACGAATTTTTGGAATGACTTATCAAACTTAGCAACATAAGCAGACATAAACAAAACAATAGATGACCATGTGAAACAAATTCTTGATGATCCAAAAGGTATTAAAAAAAATTTAATCACATATGTGTTTGTATGTTAATTGTATATTATTATAAACTAAATTCTCTTATTTGGTTTTGTAGAAAACATCAATGACGAAAATCTGTCTGATAAAAAAACGAATGAAGAAGCAGAGGTTAATGATCCAATTAAAGAAACAGAGGTTGAACGATTTTTTCAAAAAGACAGATAATGATCATAATATTGAAAACACAATCACAGATACTCAATTCTTAAATGAACCCGATGTTATTGAATTTTTTGAAAAGACTATATATGAATCAAACAAAAAAAAAAGAGAACACATTCATGCCAAGTTTTAAACTTCATATCAGTCAAATAACACCACCAGAAGAATCCAATCAAAATCAAACAAAACAAGTTCAAACCGACAAATTGGTAATCCAATCACATCTGATTATAATTCATATTTTAATCACATCTGATTATATGTGTATGTAATCACATGTGATTGTCATCTTTTTTAAATTTATTATATTCTCAAAAGTTCTTTTTTCTGAACATATTATTCAGGAAACAAATCTGAAAGAAAAACAAGTTGCGCCTGCAATTCTAAATCCTCAACCAATATTAACTGTCTTACCTGAAGAAAAAAGACAGAAAAAACCCGGGCCAAGCATGAAATCACCCTTTAAGGATAGGGTGATAAACATGAAAAGCCCTGACACGCCTAGGTCGTCGTGCGGTCAAAAATAAAGAAAAAGAAACCTAACACACACTAGCACAGTGGTAGTCAGGGTCGATCCGCAGGAGCTTCGTGGTTAGACTAAATGATAGATTACCAACTAGTAGTGCCACGCTACAGTCGGAGGATCTAGTTTCTACCTTCCCAATCACTAATACCAATAAGCAATGATCAAACAGATTCAAGCCAAGCTAAGCTAAGCTCAAATGAACCTAGTCACTTTCTGAAATCAGAAGTACATCTTTGAATCAGAAGCAATCAAAGGCATCCAAACTAAGCAAAACCAAGCAAAGCATAAACTAGCCACTAACTAAAGTTCTACTAAACAGTTACTAGCCAAGGTTTAATGCCTAAAAACTAACCTAATTAGCTAGCCAAGTTCTAATAAAGTTCTTCTAAACAGTTACTAGCCAAGTTCTACTAAACAGTTACTAGCCAGAGGTTAATACCAATATTAAACGTAACCAAATGATTTTTATTCACCAAACTCGAATCCAAACATCAAAACAGTAACAAAATGAGACTAAAACAGAAGCCAAAGCTTAATATCAATGGTTGTCACTCCCAAAGATACAAAACCAAGCTTAATCCCAAACTAATTAATTACAAATAAAATCCAAAACATGAAAATACCACTTAAGAAGTTGCTGAAATGAAATCTTGGAGTCAAAGAGCTTCAAGGTCGATTTTACACCCGGTCTTTGCTAGGGTTTTCGGCTGGAAATGCCTCTATTTATAGTTGCAATTTTCCCGCAGCCGTGCCGCGCAGATGAAGAATCCGCGGTGTGCGTACTTATCTTTTCCCGTTTCTTCGGTATTTGAATGTGTTCCACCGCCTTAAGCCCGCGTCGCGCGTGGTTAATTCCCGCGGCGCGCGTACGAGTTTCCTTGATTTTTCATTCTTTTCCAAACTTCTTCCTTTTGCATGCTTTTAGTCCCTGTTTCCATTCTTTTTCTCCAAACAAGTCCTGGCACGAAAAGTGAGAATACCCAGGAATATATGATATAATTTTATCAAGAACAGGGCTCAACAACGCCTAAAATACTTGATATCACTAGGCGTTGTCAAACACCCCACACTTGTGCCTTGCTTGTCCCCAAGCAAGTGAGTTTTTAACAAATTATAATAAAGAATCAAACAATTTTTGACTGTGTTCAGTTTCAAAGTTTATTGCTCTTTGAGTTAGAGTGGAATAGTTCGTGAAAACATAATTGAATTGTTCTTTGGAATTCATGGCTTTCTAGAGAACCCTTGATTACAAACTTTCTGTCCACAATGAAGTGTACTTACTCATTCAGATTCTAAAGGCCATTAAGGAATTGTTCATGACTTTCGATGTTGTCCGTGTAACGAGCTTTCAGAAATACCATCCTAGACCAGACGATCTTAGGTGGTAAGGTGCATAAGTCCCACCCATTTTAGACTTACTGGCTCGAACAACAAAGGCCACAGATTGACACTTCCTTCCTAAATTCCAATCTTAAAACAGCTCAATCTTCTAAACTCATAAAACTCAACTTATTTGACTAACTAATAGCATGATCACAATTCAACAGTATTTCTTGAAGAATACTGGTGCTATCACAATCACAAACCATTCATTTCAAAATTGCAATTTATTAAAATTTTTGAAAAATATTGCTAAAAATTGAAAGATTGATCATTTCTACAAAATTTCAAAAATTTTCTCTTTCGACCGTCCACACCCCACACTTAAAACCGTATAACGTCCCCGTTGTACAAAATTATTTCAATACAAGGGTGAAAGAGTTACCCCATTTGGACGATAGACTGTTTGGTGCTCAATATCACAGGTATAATTGTAAACAAACGGATCCTTGATTTCGTATTCCGGAGTTGTAGCGCTACAGTGAACACGCCGGTGGTCGAGACAAGTGGAGGGGCACGGTGACCCCACACTTGTCTGAGACAACTCCTTCTCATTTGGTATATCATGCACAACTCAACAACAAATTAAAAGCAAACATAACAAAATGAAATATAAACAAAGATACAGGTAGTATTGTCATAAGTTTTGTACATATATCCCAAAAAATATAAAAAGAAAGAAAGAAAAAGTACATCAATCATCACCAGGTGGCCTGGAGGATCCAGCCTCGTGATCATGGGCCCTGGCTGGGAATGGTCGGGAGCGTCGGCCCTGCTGCGTGGCCAAATCCAAGAGTACCTCCCCGATCCATGCCAACTGGTCCTCAATCCTAGCAACCCTGGCTGCCAGGTCCTCCTGCTGTGGCTGCGGTACTGGCTCGGCGGGTGCCTCCCGCCTCGGTCGTCTCCGACCTGGCTGGGCATACGCGGGCTGGGGTAGCTGGGGAGGCTCTGTCGGTGTTCGGATGTACTGCCCTGGACACTGTTGCTCGATGAGCCGCATCCGCTCCAGAGTGCGTGCTGTAGTGCGAGACGGAGGCAGAGCGGTCAAGGAAGCGGCCACGGGGGCAGTGAGGATCCTGTTGAAAATATCCGATGACTGATCTCCACGAGTAAGGTTTTTAAGCCGATTACTGTGTGACAGATATGTATTTTATCTATAATATGCGGAATAAATAAGAGTTGCGGAATAAAATAAAACGGTAAATCTAAACTAGACAGTATTTAAATAGACAGAAAGCAGTAAATAAAGTAAATGTTAGAAGTTAGAGGTTAGATGTAATAAATGCCATTATCAACGATAAAGTGTTTTTACAATGAATAAAAAGGTTAGAAGTTAGAAGTTAGAAATTAGATGTCTCGGTTAAATACAGTCCATATATGTTTTCGTTGTCAAGGTTCAATTCGGATGTATTGGATATTTGGTACAGTTGATTTATAACAGGTTAAATAAATCAATAACGACACAGATAATTTCAAAAGAACTTATCGATAGCTGAGGAAGATGGTGTTTTCTTTGAAGCGTCGATTCTTGTTCTTTTCGGTAGGATGAGGTTTGGTAGTTTTTGGTGTTTGGTGAAATGGGTTTTTGGTGTCGGTTTATTTGAGATGCACGGGGTTTTTGTGGTTTAGTTTTCGTGGTGTATGTATTTGGTAGAGGGTGTGTAGGTTTTGTAGTTTGGTATTCGGGTTGAGGTTGTTTAGAGGTTTGAAGTTTGGTGTCGGGTAGAGGTTTTGTTTGGTGTCGGATAGAGGTTTTGTATGGTGTTAGGTAGAGGTTTTGTTTGGTGTCGGGTAGAGTATGAATGTAGCGGTTTTGTTTGGTGTTTGTTTGGACGTGGTTTTTCTTTGGTTGAAAAGAGTTTTCTTGAGAGTTTTGGCAGGTTTCTTGCTCTTTGGACGTAGGATAATATTGGTGCTTGAATGGGTATGGTGTGGTGTAATTATTTTCTGCACAAGAATGGCAAGAGATTTGCTTCTTATTTATACTGCTGAACTACAGGCATCGCGTCGCGACCAGGCATGGCGTCGCGTCGCGAAGGTGCAGCTGTCGAGTGCTTTTGGTCGGCCACTGGTTAGTGCGTTGGGTTGGTAGTCTCGCGATTAGAAAGTTGGTGGTGTCGCGTTGGAGGTCTTCGCGTCGCGACCATCTCCTTCGTCGCGTCGCGATTGTTGAAGGATTTTGGTCTTCGGTCTTGCTTCTCTTCACGTCTCGACAAATGTGCTGTCGGGTCGCGATGGGGCTTCGCGTCGCGACCGGGCCTTCCGTCGCGTCGCGATTGCTGAAGCAATCTGGATTTCTGTGTTTTGTTTTTCTTCACGTTTAATCTTGAATCCATGCAACCTGAAATACTGATAATATTTGTTAAAAAACATTTCGACTTATTTCAGTGATGGTCACATAAAAACATAAAAACATTATTCAACAGATCCCATATGAACGAGCCATGCGGGTGATGAAATACCCCCTGGCTAGTGGGCTGCTGGTGGAGGCGCCAGTCGAGTGGGTGGAGAGGACAACCGCGAGGGCGAATGGGAGATGGAGGAATCTGGATGGGTCGAGGAGGACCCACAGGTATGTCATGTCGTCGCCCGACACCTTCTCGCCCCCCTCTCGATGCATGATGGAGGTGGAGACGATACGGTGCATGAGGCGGTGGAGTTGGTCTCGAAGCTGGCTCTCCCTGGAGGTCCCTGCCTCGTATATGACGTTGGACAGTGGTGCCCAAACCTCCATGTTGGGAGCCCTGTCTGGCTCCCCCTGAATACAGGACCCGAAGAACCGGGTGAAATAGCGATGCTGGAGGTCCTCCTGAGTGTATAGGCCCACTCTCCTCCCGAACTCCCGGAGGTTGCACTCCCTGTGCTCACCTCCCAAACGAAAGCGTACTATCCTGGAACGCGGGTCTCCCGCCCGAGGTGTGAACTGGATGGTGGATATGAACTCCAGTAGCAGCTCCGTATAGACCACGTCCTCGCCCGTGGCCATGATCCTGTCCCAGCCACGGCATGTGAATGATGCCTCCTCGTGGTTCCAGGTGCGATGTAAAAATGGCTCAATCGCACCCCAGAGCCCTGCGTCTCTCATAATATCTCTATCAATGATTGTCGCCTCGAGAACCCGGCAAGCAATCAATGCGTCCCTCCGCGAGGTGTACTCTGCCGAACTGGCAAGCTCCGCGGGGAACTGGAGGAAGGGGTGGTCTAATCTGAACATCATCTGCAAAAAAGATACATAGCCACAAAAGACAAAATTTTTTCAAAATCAGTCATTTTCTTCCCCACCGCACCGCGGCGTGGCCCAAGAGCAAGGGCGCGGCGCGGCGCGGCGTGCGTCTGTTTCAAAACCCCGATCTCAACTCGTGATTTCACCTGCTATAACACGATCCAATCATACTACAAGGTAGCCTAAGTGCCGACTAACTCATCTAGGGTATCTATTTGGCAAAACAAACACCCTATGAGTTAGCATTAGCGATTCTAAGTTTTGAACTATTCTGGACAAATCACTAAAATTAACTACCTAATCACTAGTTTTAACAAGTAATAGATAGTTAGAATAGCGTACCTTGGCAGTGGAAACAAAATGAGCAAGAAAAATTGCAAGAGAAATTCGTTGATCAGAGCTCCGAGTCGTGTGTGGTTTGTGTGAGCTGCGGCTTACCTTATAAAGGAGAAAACCGACTGATCGTTCCCCGCGTCGTGGGTTTACGCTTTGCGCGTCGCGCGTGTCACCAGATCAACCCCTGCGCATCGTGTTGGTTTACGATCCCGCGTCGCGTAATTCAAAAACCCGCGGCGCGGTCTTCAAAAACTTCTCACATGACCCCACACTTATGTTAGACCACTAATACCTGCAAAAAGATTGATGTATTTTCATGCTAAATTCAAAGAATATAAATCCTAACTTATGACACGATGAGTTGCCTCCCAACAAACGCTAAGTTTAACGTCTTCAGCCAGACGTAATACTCCTATGCTGAATCTTCTTCTTCTTGAACTCTTGCTGGCATCTGATTGAATCCTGGCATGAAATTGTTGGCCATCATTGACATGATAGATGTGAGTTGATTCATTCGATCGCTCACACCGCTAATCCACTGTTGTTGAGATTCCAGGAGCTTAAAAACTTTCGCCTCTCGTTATCTTGATTCCTTTTCATATTGCTGGTGCCTTGCTTCCATCATCTCTATCATGTCCAGCAGCTGCTCCTTGTCGATAGTGGACAACGGGTGGTCCTTGGTCTCCTTTAAAATCTCTTCTTTTCCTCCTTCTCCCGTACGTGTCCAAATCTTTTCCTTACTCTTGATCCCAGGCTCCATTAATATCCTTCTATCCACTTGCTTGTCATTTTCTCCTGAAGGTAATGATACAGGATTCCTAAACATGTTCAATCTTCTTTTCTTTGTCCCAAAGAAAATGTTCATGTCTCCAGTCTTGCAATCAATCACCGAACCAGCAGTAGCTAAGAATGGGCGTCCTAAGATGAGTGCAGGCGCATCGTCCAAGCTTTCATATTCCATAACCAGAAAGTCCACGGGATAGAAAAAGTCCCCAACTTTGACTATGACATTTGTCAGTCTTCCTCGAGATACCTTTGTTGATTGATCAGCCAGCTGTAATACAACTTCTGCTGGCTCTATTTCTTCATTTTTGTACTTATCGTACAGGTATCCTGGCAGGATATTGACACTTGCCCCCAAGTCTAACAAGGTGTTCCGAATTACCACATCTCCTACGGTAGTAGTGATCAATGGTAATCCAAGGTCCTTTTCCTTTTTGGGCAGTGTTCCCAATAACGCCTCACTTGCTTTCACTGTCAACCTCACAGTTTTTGGTGTAGGTGCTTTGCTCTTCCCATTTTGTTCACACATCTCTTGCAAAATTCTGGTATCTTCAGGGGCATCCTTAAGCTCGTCTCATAGGGGCTGGTTCATTAAAGGACCCATTGCTTTGGGTGCTTCCTGCTTCTTCGTCCCTTTCCTATTCTTCTTTTTCTGCTTGATTCCTGCTATCGTCGGTTGCTCCTTCTTCTGGACCTCTTTATCTATTTCTGGTTGAGTGTCCTTCTTAATAGGAATTCCTTCTTCCTTACCTTCCTCATTTCCTAGAGCCTTCTCTTCTTCCCCCAGTTTCACTTCACTTCCTACTTCGAATAAGTTTTCAAAAGTGACTTTTCGCCATCCTGATTCGACAGTGTTGACTTGCTCTTTTCCTGGTCACTGATTATGAGTAGGGTTGACCTCTGTAGCACTTGGTAATTTCCCACTGTCTCTCTTTTGCTGATCTGCAGCCATTTGACCTATTTGTCGTTCCATGTTTGCAATGGCTTTTGCATTTGCTTGAGATTGTTGTTGCGTAGCAGTGACCATATCGTACATCTTAGCAAACATTTCTTCTTGAGTTCCCGGGGCATTGTTGGCCCCCCTGTTGTTGTTATTGCTACTATTTCCATTTGTATTTCCATTGTGGTTGTTGTTATTTGCAGGCTGATGTGTTCTAGGCTGATTGGTCGATTGACTCTGGTAATTGTTTTGCCTAAAATTCTGCTGGTGTCTTGGTTATATAGCCTGTAGGGTCGTCCATTATTATGCTGGCCTTGACCCTGGCCATAAACTTGATTCACCTCTTGAGTCTTAGGTCCTCCTTGACCTCCTTGCGATGAATTCTGCGGTCCATTCTGCAGTGTTGACATGAGCCTGTCAAACTTCTTATTCAGTTCACTAATTTCCTTCTTCACTTCCTTTTTCCAGTCAGCATTGGCTCCTACTGCTGCTGCCGTACCCACAGTCTTCCTGGTAGAAAAGTTTGCCTTGGAACCATTGCTCAATTGTTCCAAGAATTGCCAAGCTTCCTCTGGGTCCTGCCACATAAATGTCCCACTTGATGAGGAATTTATCATGGCCTCATGCGTCTCACTGACTCCTTCGAAGAATAACTTAACTAACTGCCACCTAGGAATTTCGTGATGCGGACAAGATCGTAACAACTCCTTCAATCTATCAAAGGCTTCGTGGAAAGCCTCTCCTGGCTTTTGCTGGAAATCCTGGATGACCCTTCTGATTTCAGTTGTCTTACTTGCTGGATAAAATTCCTGAAGAAACTTTGCCTTAAGCTGATCCCATGTGGTAATACTTTTAGATGGCAACGAGGTAAACCAATATTTGGCCTTATCCTTGAGAGTGAATGGAAACAGTCTAAGCCTGAAAATGTTTCTATTGGTGTTCCTAGGGTTATTAGCATTAGCAATCGCTAAAAACTCATATAGATGATTATAAGGATCGTCTTGATTATACCCTCTAAATTCTGGCAATATTCCTAATAACTGAGGTCTGATGTCTACTTGAGAATCAATGTTATCAGGAATATAAATTGGCGATGAATCATCATATTCCCGCGGTTGGAAATGTGATGCAACCGATTGCCGTCTTGGTTGTGCGAAATGTAAAGGTTGGGCGGGATTACCGTAAAGATGATCATTATATTCCCACTGACCTGGTGGTTGATACTGTGGTGCTCTTCTGGGAGGTCCCCGACCTCGGTTCCACTGTGGTTGTGGTGCTGGCGGCACCCATCCCTCGTCTTCCTCGTCATATACCTCCTTTGTATCTAGTTGATGGTATTGTGGCTGAGGGGGTTATTGATAGTGTATAGGTTGTGTAGGTTGAAAAGTGGGTTGAGGTTTAAAGAGAACTGGTTGTGGTTGAGAAGTTGGTGTCTGCTGTCTAGAAACTGGGGTGCCATCACGGGTCGGCTCTCCCCAAGACATTGCAGAGGTAAATGGATTGGTAGATTGTGGTTGTGAAGCGGGTGTAAATGGTGGGACAGATGGCGGAGTGCATGATGGTATGGGTGCAGGGGCTGAAACTGCACCACCAGAAGCACTCGTGCTCCCAAACTGAAACTATGACAGTGGGGGAATAGAAAACACCCCCGTTGCCTCACCTGATGGTTCCTGGGCAACACTTACTGGATTACTACTAACATGACTATAATTCATGATATTTAAACGCCTACGGGCACAGATTTTGCACGCAGTACGCTCAATCTCAGAATCAAACTGCAATGGGGATAATTGCTTACCCCTGCGGGTAAGCATGCACTAGTGCAACACGCCCACAAAAAATCAAAAACCAAATTAACCAAATGAAATTTTCAAAAACAAGAAACAAGTTTCTACTACTCACCTAATCTAAGCTCACAGTTCCCCGGCAGCGGCACCAAAATTTGACACGCCTAGGTCGTCGTGCGGTCTAAAATAAAGAAAAAGAAACTTAACACACACTAGCACAGTGGTAGTCAGGGTCGATCCGCAGGAGCTTCGTGGTTAGACTAAATGATAGATTACCAACTAGTAATGTCACGCTATAGTCGGAGGATCTAGTTTCTACCTTCCCAATCACTAATACCAATAAGCAATGATCAAACAGATTCAAGCCAAGCTAAGCTAAGCTCAAATGAACCTAGTCACTTTCTGAAATCAGAAGTACATCTCTGAATCAGAAGCAATCAAAGGCATCCAAACTAAGCAAAACCAAGCAAAGCATAAACTAGCCACTAACTAAAGTTCTACTAAACAGTTACTAGCCAAGGTTTAATGCCTAAAAACTAACCTAATTAACTACTGATTTCAGCAAGGGAAAATAGTTCCAACAAGGTCGAATAATATCCAAACACAATTCAAACATTCAAAACCCAACACAAGCATAGAAACACCGAAATACCAATATTAAATGTAACCAAATGATTTTTATTCACCAAACTCGAATCCAAACATCAAAACAGTAACAAAATGAGACCAAAACAGAAGCCAAAGCTTAATATCAATGGTTGTCACTCTCAAAGATACAAAACCAAGCTTAATCCCAAACTAATTAATTACAAATAAAATCCAAAACATGAAAATACCACTTAAGAAGTTGCTGAAACGAAATCACATATAATTACTAAAAACAATCACGTATAATTACTCAAAATTACAACAATTATCTCTACTTAATGATTAAATTTGATTCAAGATAAAGCACATATGAGTTACAAACTTAAATACGTAAATAACATATGATTATAAACATTCTTGCGCTAAAAAAGTAACATATGATTATTGAAAAAACACATATGAGTACTCAAATATTACAACAATTATCTCTACTTGATGATTGAATTTGATTCACAATAAACCACATATGAGTTACAAATTAAATTCGTAAATAATATATCATTATGCAGAGTCTTGATCTAAAAAAATCAAATATGACTATTGAAAAAATCACATACGATTTTTGAAAATTACAACAATTATTTTTACTTAATGACTGAATTTGATCCCCAATAAACGACATATATAATCACATATGATTTTATTTGATTCCCAAATAATCAACATATATAATCACATATGATTTTATTTGATTCAAAATAAAACTACTACAAAACTTCACATATATAATCACATATGATTCAGAATAAAACTACTACAAACATTCACATATATAATCACATGTGATTATAAAACTTTAATAGTATTTACCTGGAACACCGTAATTCTAACCATATTTACTTGAATCCTCTTCATCTGTATCCTCATCTTCAGATATCGTAACGAAAATACTAAATTCTTCTTCGTTTGTACATATATTAACATCATCAACATAGTTATCCATCTGAACTAATAGAATCGAACCAAAATAACTGATACAGAAGCTCAAATACGCTTGAATCCTCGTGATCTGTATTCTCACTAGTCGTCCTCGAATAAAAATATCAAATACGCTTGAATCGTTGACAAAAATCCGAAATCGATTCTATAACAGGATCAATCAGAAGAAAAAATCGAATGTATATCCGCATAAAAATCGAATGTGTTGGACGACAATCAAAATCGATTTTAATCAGAAGAGAAATCGCCTAAGAAAGAACAAAAATATGAAATCGCAAGCTCGTGTTTAATAAATCGAATGTATATCCGTATGAATCAGAACAAAAACGGAATGAATATCAGGATCAAAATCAAAAAGTGTCTTTTATGGCAACAATGTCGGAAAAAGATACGAACTTTGAATGTAAAGAAGCAACGCTGTTATCGTCGGATATAAAATACACATTTACCAAAATACCTTCTATCACTTAAAAAAAACACGCGCCTGCTTTTCTACTATTAAAGGCTGAGATTTGTTCTCATGTTCTCAAGATATAATTTTGTTCTCATTTGAACCTTCATCTATATATATATATATATATATATATATATATATATATATATATATATATATATATATATATATATATATATATATATATATATATATATATATATATATATCTATATATATATATATATATATATATATATATATATATATCTATATATATATATATATATATTAATAAACAAGACATTTTAATTGCCAAGTGGCATGTCTTAGAAGCTAGAATGCCACATGTCATTTTTTTATTATTTGGCTTAAATTATATATATATATATATATATATATATATATATATATATATATATATATATATATATATATATATATATATATATATATATACTACCTTAAAAAGAAAAAATGGTTTCTAAAAATGGAAACTCTTAAAATTAAGAGGTTCTGTTACTCATGCACAATGTACAAGTACTGAAGGCATATACAGTTTTGAATACCTATTGCGTAGTTCAATAGTTGTAAGTTGTAACTCTCCCCAAATCTCGGTTCCCTTTTTTTAGCTTAAATAGTATTGTTTAGTTACGGGAGACTCATTCAAATTGGCAGAAACCAAAGTTAACCCCCTTCCCCGGCCACCTGGATCTCCTAAACATGGCAAGAACTGATAGCAACAACACTAATGTTAACCCCCTTCCCCGGCCACCTGGGTCTCCCAAACATGTTTTAAGAGGGTTTTATTTTGGAAGAAAAGGCAAGAGACAAAGACGATAGAGTGAAAAGAAGTAACGGAAGGTATTCTTATCTTTGGATCTTTGAAACCTGAACTTTAATGTTTACTAATTTCTTCAATTTCATTCTAAAACTCAGGTTTCTGGTCGTTGGAGGTTCTTGACAATTTTTTTAATATTTGAATCAAGATGATACGATTTGTTTTTTTCCTAAACTCTTCCTTTCTTTTTTCTTTGGAACACCATTTTCGCAACATTGAGACCAGTTTCATGGATCGTGGGTAACCATCGGATGGACTTGATGATATATCGACATCTATAATAAGAAGATGGATGGAATCCTCAAATGTCGGCAAATAGGATGGCTCTTTCAGAAAAATTGGTTTTTGACCCACTGTTGCTCACTCATCGGTGATTTAGGATTTTGGTTGTAGTTACCGCTGGTTTGTTTTGATTGCTTTAATTTCAAATTGTGGTTTGTATTAGACTCTTTATTGTATCTATTTTCATGCAACAGGGTACCCATTACTGCAACCAAGATTGGTGGAGATACCGGTGCGAGATCCCTTTATATCTCTATCTAAAACCCACCGGCACCACACTTCGTCAAAGGTGATCGATTCTGTCAAAGTTCATGGGAAGTTTTTTAGTATTCATATATAACAATTACTGGAGTCCCTGTAGCCTCATCTTTATTGGCAGAGCCTATTGCTTAAATGATCTGACACTACCTTCAGTGGTTTCTTCAGTGGTTTTTTGCAGGTCATGCTAAAGACTTCCATGGAGGCTGAATGAATCTCGTGTCCCATGGATTTTAGAAGCGGTAAGCCCATCATTTCTAAATATCATTAATATCGTATTGTTCTACCTAAAAATTCAAACTTCCATTTAGCTTTTCATGGGTTTTGATGGGTTTTTCAAATTCACAAACAGTGTTCAAATGAAATTATGAGAATTCACAAATCTTGGACCCCTTTAGTTTGACGGTGTTGGTGATGTGTACCATTTAATAAATAGCAACGTAAATGATCACAACATATATTGACTTTAATTGTTCAATATATGGATTTCATTTTCAAGATCTGCTTCAATGTTCTAACTGTGGAAGCTATTTTTGTGCTTAATTGCTATGTCTAGATCTGCTTCCAAACCTTGCATTAATGGTTTACGTAACTGTCAGATCAGCATACCCAATATTTATTATGCATGGCCAGAAATCAGGAAACTCGTGATGGTTTATCGACAAATATTGCTGGAATGTCAATGAATAAATTCGACATAGAGCCTCCTTTTTCAGGTATTCTTTATATCTGGACCATTTTTTTTAGTATATTGCAATTACATATTGAGGATGTATCTGAACTCTAAGGGCCACATAAATTCCAAATGAAAAGTGTGGGTTGGAATTTATTCTGAACATCTGCCGTTTTTGGGTTTTGTAGTCGATAACTACGCTTCCATTTTGATTCCTTGAAGGTTGATCTTGTGTAAAAAATAGAAGACCAACCGCGGAACTACTCACCACCACCACCGTTCCCTCACAGGTTTCACATGAGAACCATAAAACCCATATGCCATTCACTACAAGAATTAGTGTTTTTAGCGGCGCCCCCTTTAGGGGCGACATGAGCTTTAGGGGCGACACCAAGCCTGACGAGCCGAGTGTCGCCGCTAAAGCTCATGTCGCCTCTAAAGGGGTCGCCGCTAATACCTTGATCCGATCGTGTCCACCGTTTTAAATCCTAGCCATCGAAACCCAAGCCAATCGGACGGTCAAAAATCAGGCGGGAGATTTTCCCTCCTTGTGAAATCACGTGTTGCCCCTAAAGCCCGGCGTCGCCCCTAAAGGGTGTCGCCGCTATTATTGTTTTTTTACTTTAAATAAGAAGTATACTAATCTATGTTAATCATCATTGTAAATTACAGAATGATTTACTTCGTGAGTTTAACGAGCAATGCGCAATATGTAACCCCACAAACACTCCGGTAGACGAGGTGGCTGTATTTGAAAAAGTGCTCGGTACTCGACGAGGACACATAAGAGGGATCGGACGTAAACCGTCTAGAAAACAAAGTTCCAAGAATCCTTCTTTTATGGAGGGCCAATCATCACAACCAGCACACAGAGTACTCAGGTTAGTTGTAACTTATTTGATAATGACTTAATGCATTTGTTGTGTACTTTATAGTTTGGCTATCATTTCTTAGTAATTTGTTATGTACTTAATACATTTGTTGTGTACTTTGTAGAAGGATGATGTAGACCGTTTATTCAACAACCCAAGAAAAGTTGAAAAAATGAAAGCATTTATGCGACAATTGCAAGAAGAAGATGATGATGATGATAACGATGATGGAAACGGTGCTAATGATGAGTAGTTTTTTTAGTTTATGACAAGTAGTTAATGTTTTATTTAGTATTATAAGACATGTTATGGATTTTGAGACATGTTATGGGTTTTGAAACATGTTATGGGTTTTGAAACATGTTATGTATTATATAACTATTTCTGGATGTTGTTTAAATTTCTGCATTTTCTGGAACCTGTCTGAATTGATTAAGAGCATCTGTATTAAGAACTTAATGAAAAAGAAAAAAAAAGCTATTAGGGGCGACAGTTTTAGGGGCGACATAAGAGTATTAGCGGCGACACGTATTAGCAACGAACGTTTTAGTGACGGTGAACGATAATGGTGACGAAAGCTTTAGTGGCGACACTATAGGGGCGACTTAACAGTATTAGCGACGACAGCATTAGCAGCGACACTTTTAGGGGCGACATGGAAGCATTAGCGACGAAGCATTAGGAGCGACACTTTTAGGGGCGACATGTCGCCGCTAATGCCTTTAGGGGCGACTTTTGTCGCCGCTAAAACCACTAATCCTTGTAGTGATTGTCGACTTCATCACATATATATTTGTAAAATAATTGGTTTTTGTTTGTTGCATGGCCACAAGATATCTGATATGTCCACAGTTTGAACTTATGTCATATTTGATGGTTCTCTTATGGATTTAGAATATAGCAAAGTTACCTGCTGGTAAATGTCAACCACCAAAGTTCTCTGATTCATTTCAATTTGTTATTTTCACACTACATATCCTTAAACCTAAGCCTAATTATCTTTTATTCATAACATAATGAATTTAGAGATTTCGTATTATGAACTGATGCAGTCGTCTATAGAAACAGGGTGGATGATTATCTGTTGGATGTGCATAGATTTCGAATGATGCAATGGTCAAAATATCAATCCATGGAATGATTTCAAGTTTGAGGCAATGCAGTGTAGTAAGATAATAAGGTCTGTTTATGTCCCAGTTATAGTTACTCTCTTAGCCAAGCTTCATGTACTACTGGTCAAAATTAAAATTGAAGTTTTGATTTTGGTCCAAAAATATAAAGGAAAATCATAAGAAAATTGGAACAGCTTGGTTGGGAGTGGAATATGCACCTGGAACTCTTTGACATATCTTTATTATTTTAAACTTAAATATGATATGTTTTATTTTTAAGACTCACTTTAACTGTCAATCTTACTTGGAACAGCTTGGTTGGGCGTGGAATGTGCACAATGATTTTCACAATGATTTGTAATATAGCATCATTTCTAAACTAAGGGGTAAAATGGCCATGTCGATTGGATTTAAATTATCTTTTCTTTGGCGTTTAAATGCATACTTCTATTGTCATTTTTGTTTAGTTTTTAATAGAATAAAATCTTTGTATCAGGATGAGCTCCTACCAATATGGCATCCAAGAATTTAACCTTATCATATTCCTGTAAAAACTTTATTGAAGAAGAATTGAAAAGAGAGTACATATGCTATAACAATTTTGTTGATAGCATGGTTTATCAGTTTATGTATCTGTGTGGTTGGTCTTTGTCCATCATATGGAAAAATCATATGACGTTTTAGTTTGATACTTAAAAAGCAATGACAATGGGCAATATGGTTTTCATAATGCACTCTGAACTTTATAACATATATTGTTTATCAATCATGCTCCAATCGTACCATTCCATATTGCCACCCAGAGAGACAAACTTCTAATTTTATGTTAGATTATTTTTGGATCTTTTTTTAGTTTATTGTCTTTGGGTTTTGATTAATTTTTTTGAATTGGAAGTCTAATATAAAGGATATTAGAGTTATTACAAATTTCATTGAACAAAATTATGATTTTGTAAACGTACATGTATCTACCTATTGGTTTGAAATTTCATTAAACGAGATAATGATTTTACATACATAAAATTATCATTCTGCAGGTTTTTATATTTTGGCTAGAGTATCTTGACATAACAGGAACATTTGTCCAATATACTATTTTTTTTTATTTGAGATGTATTTACGTATCGTCATATGATTTTGCTACCTAAGTTACTATATATATAACAATAAAAATAAAGAAGGAAACATATCTGTCCGGATAACCAAAAGAAAAATGACAATTTCAAGAAAATATTTTACTATATTTTGGCTAGAGTATCTTGACATAACTTAATTTTTTTTATTTGACAAACTTTTTTTAATATTTACCCTGGACACCTGCTATCACACAGGTTTTCAGGTTTACCAAGAAATTATTTTCGCATAAAAATCCTTAAGTTTGCAATTTTGTTTAATGTTTTAACCCTAGGTATTTATCTTGTATTTATCTTCCAGTATTCTCGGATGGCCAACTTTATATTGCATTGTCCAAAGGATTTCACATGGCAATACAAAATTCTTAGTAAAGCCTCACAAAAAATTCAAAGTTGATGAAGTATCATCAAATGTGGTGTATAAAGAAGTGTCATGTGATTAATAATGTACAATGAGTCATGCATTATTGCAAAGTTCATATGTTTTATATAATTATGTTTATTTCTCCTCAAATTACATAAGTTATGTCTCACACAAGTTATTAAATTCTACTGTTCTTTTATTGTTTTAGCGAAACATCGAACCGAACCATGTGGTGCTCGCCCCTAAAAATTTGTGTCATGCCGCATTGCGCGGGTGCACAACTAGTATATATATATATATATATATATATATATATATATATATATATATATATATATATATATACTTAGGATCTTTTGAGAACCAACTTCACCCTGATAACTCCCAAACCGATATTTTTTTCAAAAAAACCGACCACATAGGCCTCTAAAATGCTCAAAATGGGCCCGGGATGCTGAAAACAATTTCCGAAAAAACGATTCTTTTTTGAAAAAAATTTGCACATGTGCAAAAAAAAATTTTTTTGCACATGTGCAAAAAATTTTTTTGCACATGTGCAAACTTTTTTATACGTACACATTTTTTCAAGTTTTTTTATATGGATGTCTTTCTAACGTATATTTAAACCGTTCTGTAAAAAATATTTGAAAAAAGTGTACGTATAAAAAGTTTGCACATGTGCAATTTTTTTTTTCAAAAAAAAAGTCGTTTTTTTTCGGATTTTTTTTTTCGAAAATGCTTAAATATGTGCGTTTTAAAGGCCTATGGGGTCGGTTTTTTGAAAAAAATATCGGTTTGGGAGTTCTCGGGGGACTTGTGGTTCTCAAAAGATCCTAACTATATATATATATATATATATATATATATATATATATATATATATATATATATATATATATATATATATATATATAGAGAGAGAGCCCGTTTCAAGACAGAACCAATATTTTCCTAGGAACCGTAGGAACTTTTTGACTGAAATTTTTTTTTCATAAAAAATGACATAATACACCTAGTCGCTTATATTTAAGACTTTTTGTCAAAAAAAAATTGAAAAATAATATGTATACACGAAATGTGCACATATGCACTTTTTTCGCAAATGTGTATATGCTCACGTTTCGTGCATATGTGCACATTTCGTGTATATATATTATTTTTTCAAATTTTTTTACAAAAAGTCTTAAATATAAGCGATTAGGTGTATTATGTCATTTTTTTGAAAAAAAAAATTCAGTTAAAAAGTTCCTACGGTTCCTAGGAAAATATTGGTTCCCATTTGATATATAGTCTATATATATATATATATATATATATATATATATATATATATATATATATATATATATATATATATATATATATATATATATATATATATATATATATATATATATATATATATACACTAAATTAGTTTCTATAATATCATATTTGCCCTAGTTTCTTTTCTTTTTAATATTTAAACCATTTTGTAATTAATTTTGATACTTTAAAATTTTTATAAATATAAAAAATGGACATTGACTGAAATACCCCTTCTTTTTTGGTGGAATACATACGATTTGGTGGAATAGATACCTGTATACCACGTAGTCTGCAACAGATTTCGTCTTCAATGTTACAGGGATCACTACGCTGGAAAAAACGATTCCTAAGGGCCTCGTCTTCAATTGCCGTTGAAATCCAGTTTCAATCTGCATTTATCGCTGATCATCAACCGATTCCTAAAGGTAAGTTCATCAGGGCCGATTTCTAATCAGGATGAATTTTGAAGCAATTGAAGTTAATAGTCGAGAACTTCAAATTGAACAAAATGTTTGTGGCTAATGCCAAAAAAGTAATGCTACTTGTGTAATTCTTCTCAGTGAGATACCATGTGTAAGAACGGTAACCTTCTCTTAATGGGAATTTTGAAATCTGAACCAAAAAGAAAAGGTAATGAATAGATGTTAGGTTAACTAGTCAAAATCACTCTTCAGACATAAAAACGAAAGCACTAATTGGGGTTCTAAGTCACTTTTTCCGGAGGATGTCAATCGTTATACCACCAAACATAAAATTCAGTTCAGCTCACTAATATGATATTGATACCAGCAAAATCAAACACAACAAAAGTCAAGAAATCCAGATAGAAAGGATTAAGTACCTGTACACTGTTCTTGAAGCTCTTTAGCTTGCCAAAGTGACCTATGTTACACAGTCAAGAGACAGAGGGTGGTGCCGACACCTAATACAACAAACACAACTTTAAAGGTGATCAAGTGTGCTTTACTTTAGTGGACGACGACCAAACGAGATTGAAGAGGAGAGAAAACCATATTGAAGATGAAGCTAGGAGAGAAACTCAGATGTAAGATGAAGCTTTCAAAAAGCTAAGAAAGATACTAAAAAGAAGATGAAGGTTCCTATTCCACCCTGGGTAGACGAACAAAAGAAGTTGAAGAAGAGGGAACTAGATCGAAGATGAAGCGAGGAGAGAAACAATGGAAGATGAAGCTCAAGAATGCCAAGTGAGAGTCTGAAAAGAAATGAAGGTTCGTACTCCACACCAAGAGGGGTATTTCAGTCAATGTCCCTTTTTCATATATATTGTGATTTTAAAGTATCGGAATTAGTTATAAAATGGTTTAAATTATTAAAAAAAGAAATTGGGGCAAATATGATATTATAGAAACTTATTTAGGGTATATATATTATATTTTGTGTTTAAGCCGGGTAAATATGATATTTCTATATTTTATTTAGGGTATATATGAAATTGTCCCGATAAAGGGGGTCTAAAAATCATGTACTTTTTGTGGTAAGATTTGACAAAAATTAAATTACACATATTTTTTTTATTTTTTTAATATATGTATTCATACTCTTTTTATTCAAAAATAATTCAATTATTTTATTTCATTTTTTCTTTTATGTGTCTAGTTGAACCCCTTTTAGATTTTAAATTTTACCCCTTCATAATTACATGAAAATATTTTATAAATAAGTATAATCATTGTACAATATTTAGGTAATTATTACTAATATTTAGGTAATTATTACTAATAGTTAGGCAAACATTTTAAAAGGGTGCTACCATATAAACACCCCAAATACACCCTAATACACACCTTTATAAAAAAGTCAACATCTGCATGTTTTGAAACTCGTGTCCTGCATTCCTGTCTTTTCTTCTTTTTATTGAAAACTGAAATCCATTAAATTTGACAGAAATTCTAGTAATTTTGACAGAAATCCTGTAACTTTTATTGAAATCTGAAATTATGTTTATTTTTATGTTTTTCTATTTTTTTTAAGTTTACAGGACCTTTAATATTATTTGAACCGTTAACCAAATTCATCTATATCAGTGAACACTTTATTAACCTTCATTAAATCAACTGGTAACCACAACATAATCAGATTACAGTGTATATAAATATCAATAACAACCGAATGACGATAATTAATCCAAAAGATTTAGGTAAAAAAAAACTTCTAAATTCTTGTTGTATAACTACACAATACAGCCGTTCTTCAATAGCACCACTACCGCCGGCGTACTTCCGGCCACCATCAAACCCGCCATCCTACCGCCAGTCACTACTTCTACTCTGACATTTCCACACAAGATAGACATCCAAAAAGAGAGAGAACGAGAGATAGAGACAGAGAACGAGAGATAGAGGCAGAATGTGAGGATAGAAAATGAGAGGAGGAGACAAGCATCTTACCGTTTTCAAGCAACACCCAAATCTTATCGTTTTCAAGACAGATCTGAAAGAGAGACATGTCCAAAAAGAGAGTAAACGAGAGAGAGAGAAGGAAAGAACAGAAACGGACAGAGAGCAGGAAATGGCGTTGGTTGAGGGATCGGATTGTGTGCTCGGCTATCGGAGGCTACCAGTGGTCGGACGGCGGTGGTCGGTTGGTGTGTTTGGCTGTCGGAACTCGTCGGAAGAGGGAGCTGGCTGTCGGAAGTCGGCCTTTTCAAATGAGGAGAGAGCTAAAGGATGACGGCTGTGTTTGTGTTAGGGTTTGAGTCAAAGAGATGATAAGGGTTTTTAAGTGATTAAGGGAGTGGGCTGGGCTTTTTAGTTTGGTCGAATTTTTACTCATAATTGGGTCGAATTTTTTACATCTAACAGCATTTTTTTTCTATTATTTGTGTTAAATATTTAGTTTTACAAAATATTATTTTATAAAATATTACAAACATTTTCATAATTTTAAAGAATCTGTTAAGTTAATGGATGAAATTCCATCTATGTTTAATTCAGATAGGCACAGTACGTACTTCGAAGAACCTTCAATATTCGACTCATTCTTTAACCATGAAAAATCGACGAATAACTCGTACTTCAACCAAGAACAACCAATGTTTAATTTAGATCCACTTATGAATGAACTTCCAATTGAATTTCATCCATATGTCACAAACATAGAAAATGTCGTGGGAGATGGAAATTGTGGTTTTCGGGCAATAGCTATTTCTTTAGGTTTGAGTCAAGAGGATTGGCCTAAAATTCGGTCAGATTTACACAACGAGTTAATGGACCACTCCATAGCGTACTCAATGATTTTTGAGGACGATTTAAACGACTTAAATCGCTCGTTAAGTTTCTCTGGACCAGGTTTTGCAGCAACTCAATATTGGTTGATTATGCCAGATAGTGCTTTTCTCATAGCTAACAAATACGATGTAATCGTTCATTTCTTAAGCAAACAAGGCTCGTCGACATGCTTTTCGCTTCGATATGGTCCACAAAGCATCCAACATCATGCCTCTATTGTTATTGCCCTCGTCCACGGAAACCATTATGTTAAAGTTGATTTACAAGGAGAGTTTCCAATGCCTACGGTTTTGCCACTTTGGCGTCGTCACAGATCAGAACATGCTGCTGGATGGGAAATCATGTATAGTAATCGACTAAATGCATACATTCCACCAAATACACCACGCAATAATTGTAATATTGAAACAGTTGACTTATCTGATTATTAATAAAAAGAATTATGCTTTTCATAAATATATATTTGTTTCCTTTTTTATTCAATTGTGAATATTTTAGAAAGTGTTAAAAATAAAATGAATTTTCTATATTTGATATACTTTAAAATAATATAAAATTATAAAATGTTTTTTAAGTAAAATGTTCAATCATTGCTTAATTATTGATAGTGTAATGGTAATGATATATCTTAATAATTAAGGGTGTATTTTTAGTAAATAATATTATTAAAATACCAAATAAACACCTAATGATTAAAGGTTGTATTTTTAGTAAAAATGGGGTGTGTTTTTGGCATACCCCTTATAATTTTAGTAACTGTAGTTTAAAATTTAGGGTTAATATCACTGTAGCACATCAAAGTTATCAATTTTACCCAATTTGGTCCATAAAGTATTTTTTTTTTTGTACAATTAGTCACTAAACTTATATAAAACATGTCAATTACACCATTTTAAAATGTGTTAACGGGTCGGCCGGTAAACAGGCTGATCTGGAATTTGGTTTATTATGTTTTTTCTTTTGGAAATACCACATAAGCCTTTCCCCACCGCCTTCAATTTTCTTTATTATCCCTCTCTCTTAATCCTCTAATTTATCCAAGCTGGGATCGAAATGAGAACCAAATATTAACACCAAAACACAATCATGATCAATTGGTGCAGGGAGGATAAGATCAATTAGATTAATGCTCTGATTGACAAATTCACCGTCGGAAACCACATGGTGGACTTTGTCGGTGAAGGTCGGGCTACATGTGGGTCTATATTCGGGTAAGAGTTGACCGAATTTGTAACTGGCCCCACATGCGTTACAAAGCATTTTGGCACCTAGCGGACCGACTATCTACTGTGGGGTTATTTGTACAAGGCAACAGCTGCAGCGCCTAGGTTGCTGTTGGCCGGTACTGGCGTCGGTCGTTGCTGCTTGGTTTTTCTTCTGTCTCTTGACCGACGGTTTCCATAAACTTGACTCGGCGGTTCGGGCGGAGTCGTGGAAAAAGAGCTCAGGTTTTGAAGTGCATGACGAAGAGGAGGAACTTGAAGTCAGCAGGGTCGACCCGAGTGACCAGACCCGACCGCCGGTTCGTGTTCAGTTGCAGGCTTTACACTTACCATTGAAAAAGTTTCCTTTTCAGGCTCCGACTTCTTCTTAGGAAACTTTCCGGCGGGACATGTTAGGGAGGAGCCGCCGGAAAATGAGTTGTCGACAAAATGAGAAACTCATTCAATGTCTCTGCCTGTAAAAGCAAAAAAACTTCAATTTTTAATAAATATTCTTTTACAAAAGGAATTTGTTTTGACCTTGGGTATGCTCGTTATCGTCTTTTTTTGCCGGCAAAATGGTGGAGCCATTTTGCATTTGACGATTGATATTATGGCGACTTTCTTTGTTTTTTACTCCCTGTGCCACCAAGCTCTTGATATGATCGGAAAACTTTGTTATATGTGTCGCCGTCTCTCCTTGTTCTTTTATGACTCTCATTCGATTGCCATCTCTTTTTTTTCTCTTTTTCTCTCAATCGAACATAGAATGAGAAGGAGCTTCGATGTGGAAATCAAAAAAAGATACGTGAGAAAAGAGAGCAATGGAAGAGATGAACCAGAGGCAGCAATGAAGCAAGACCTTCACCAAATTAGGGCAACCCCAGGCGAATGCCTCAATTAATAGGGCTTTTGACGCTACATCGATTATGTGGACCTAATTGCACGTATCTCTCCACGTCATAACGCCACGTAAGTTATTTGACCGGATAACCTTTTGTATATAGGGTTCTTCCCATATTTAACAGGTATTTATCAAGTTTAATGACTAATTGTGCAAAAAAAAATACTTTAGAGACCAAATCGGATAAAATTGATAATTTTGATGTGCTATAGTGACATTAACCCTAAAATTTATAATAATTATAGTTTTAATCATTATAGTTTTTGATTTATGATAACTACAATTTTGATCCCTATAGTTTTTAATTTGCATAATTATAGTTTTAGTACACATATTTTTTTAATTTACTTAGAAGAATTACAATATTGCCACTTAAGGCCTAAATGAGTTAATTACAATTTTGGTCCCTATATTTTCTATATCCAATAATTATTATCTCAGTCCCTATAGTTTATAGTTTATAATAATTATAGTTTTGGTCTCAATAGTTTTCACTAAGAAGCCATAAAGTTCACAATAATTAAAATATTGCCATAAAAGCTAAAATGAATTAATTACAACTTTCTTCCTCGTATTTTTTATATTTAATAATTGCAATTTTAGTCTTTGTAGTTTAAAGTTTATAATAATTATAGTTTTAGTCCTTATAGTTTTTTAATATATGATAATTACAATTTTGATCCCTATAGTTTTTAATTTGCATAATTATAGTTTTACTACCTATATTTTTTTAATGTACTTAGAAGAATTACAGTATTGCTACTTAAGACCTAAAATGAGTTAATTACAAATTTGGTCCCTATATTTTCTATATCCAATAATTATAATCTCACCCTTTGTAGTTTTTAGTTTATGATAATTATAGTTTTGGTCCCAATAGTTTTTAATTTAGGATAAGTACAGTTTTGATACATGTAGTTTTTAATTTGTATAATTACAGTTTTGATCCTTATAAGGCCATGAAATTTAGAAGAATTACAACATTGTCACTTAAGACCTACAATGAGTTAATTGTAATTTTGGATCCTGTATTTTCTATATATTTTACAATTACAATTCTAGTTCATATAGTTTATAGTTTATAATAATGACAATTTTGATCCCTATAGTTTATAATTCAGGATAATTTCATCTTTTGTCTAAATAGTTTTTAATTTGCATAATTATAGTTTTGGTACCTATATTGTTTAATATATGTTAATTACAGTTTTAGCACTTATAATTTCTAATTAAAATATTAGTCCCTATAGTTTACAATTTATACTAATTACAATTTTGGTCCCTATAGTTCTTAATTTCGAATAATTATAATTTTAGTCATTGTTTTTATTACGCATAATTATAATTTTGGACTCGATATTGTTTACGTTGTATTAACTATAACTTCGATCCCTATAATTTTTTTATGATAATTACAGTTTTTTTTTTGGAAATAGAATCTACATGTTAACAAATCTAAATAGAGAATTTCAATAAGTATAGTTTTGGTTAATGTAGTTTTTAATTTTCATCGATCATTATTTAAATCTTTGTAGTTTATAAGTCAGGATAATTTCAGTTTTGGTCTCTATAGTTTACAATTTCCATTAGTTACATTTTGGTTTCTGAGTAATAGCGATATTATAAAAATGGTTTCTATATAATAGCGACATTACATGTAATAGCGACATTACATATATAGTCATTATGTAAGAGAAATCTAAAGTAGTAGTCATGGTTTAATAACAAAATCACAAAAATGTTCTCTGTGTAAAAGAACATTATGTAAATGGTTTTGAATATATATATATATATATATATATATATATATATATATATATATATATATATATATATATATATATATATATATATATATATATATATATATATATATATATATATATAGAGAGAGAGAGAGAGAGAGAGAGAGTTAGGTTATTCTAAAACTCGTAATTATTGTTTGACTGTGTAAACCAATCAGAATTTAGGAAAAAACCAGTTTTCGTAATTATAGGAGTCGGTTACCAGATTTATAGGATTTTATTTATTTAAAATTAATTGATTTATATGTCAATTACTATTATACTCATGTTTGGATTTGATCCTAGTCATATATACCATTATATAATACATATATAATTTACAATCCTTTTCAGCATTAAGATCTTAAAATTAAGACATTTTGTACAATCAGTTAATGCACAATGTTGAAAGCCGGATGAAAAAACACAAAGTCACCTGGATCGCCAACCTGTACCTTTTTAAACCATTGGATTAGATTGTTGTATTGTATCATCGCCGTTCCATATTTCCTTCCACCAAAATTTATCCATAAAAACCCATTCATTTCTCCACCGACCTTTTCTGATCCCCTCATTTGAAACCCTGCAAAATTTTGAATTTTGAATTCACTCTCTCTAATCTGGAGAGGCTCCTTCCCGAGAAACGCTGACCAGCTTCCACCACAATTACCAACATTCACTCTCTCTAATCTGGAAAGTTAATCAACATCATCGCAGCCACCATAGTACCACAGCCATTGCCACCGTATGTTTCTCTCCCTGCGAAAACCTTAACCGAAACCACCCTCTCAAGATCACTTCCCAGTAAAAACAACCGTCAGCTACGGTACCACCCATTGTTGCTCTCAAAACTTCCATCTACAGTCGCTCTTCCATCCCGTTTTTATTGATTTTATGATTATTTATTTTCAGGTCATCTACATCAAGGAAGCTAATATGTATTCATTTTCGGTAATTGGGTTTGCTTACCTCAAATTACTCCCCACAATCGGGTTTGAAAAGCTATCTCTCCTCCGAATCTCATTTGTTTTTTCAATTTGATATATCCAGTAGCTTCGTTGAAGATGATAGTATAATGGGATTATGTTTTTCACGAACCTTAAGTTATTTGGTATCCGTGGTGTGTGCATCTTTGGTGCTCTACTTCTGTAGATGAATACAAAATCTTCGACTGGTTGAACCCCTCTCACCTCAGAACCAAAATCTCTGCTAACCCATCCAAACACACGTACTTCTTGAATACGGTTTCTTCTCTGTACAACCCTATATTCATCTGTCGATACACCCTCATGACCATCATCCCGCACCACCACAACCACAATTGTTCAACCATTTTCGTGCCCCATCTCTCTCCTTCGAACCTGACAGCACCGTTTCAAGAATCTGATATAAACTCGCCAAAGACAGCCTTTCCCCATACAAACTGTGTTTTTTCTTGTAATAAATCCAATTGTGGAAATACTCATGGTTGTTAGTTGTTTATAGAGATTTAATAGAGAATGACGATATAGAAATTACTGAGATTTAAGTTTGTTTGATGAAGATTGCTTTTTTGAAAGACATTGTAAATTTTTGATGCATATCATCTGTTTGACAAAATGTTTGAATGAAAAAGAGCAGCTAACAACCCTGATATCATCTTTTGGATTGTTGATTTTTATTTTCAGATTTGTATAATTGTGATAGTGTTTGATTCTATAATTTTTATTCATGTCTTTAGTTTCCCATTTGGGGTTTTTTTACATTGTCATGAATTTGTTTAAAATTTCTATGCTTAAGTGAAATTTGGAATGTTTGACTTATGAAGTGTTATTGTTGTGATAAAGCCATAAAGGTGTGAAGAATCATAGATGGTTTGAATGTGATACCAGGCGAACGAGAGAGATGGTTTTATTAACACCAAGAAAACACTACAATCATACAATGCTAAACTGCACTTGTAGTCTGACTACTCACAAGAAAATATCACTCGCACTTTTGGCTGCCAAACTGGACTCTGCACAAAAGGCTAACTCACGAAACTGTGATATATCTATCTATGATTTTCTTTATGTGTTTGTGTGTTGAGTTGTGTGATTTGGTGCTGTGGTGCATCACCCTTTATATAGCCTTCAATTTACTAGCCAAATATGACTAATAAACCATGCCTAACATTTGAGAAAAAATCTTCACCAACTTTGAATTGAATTCAAACTTCACCTAACAATCTCCCACTTGAAGATTTTGAACAACGTAGTCTTTCTCTATCGTCCAACTGTTGCAACGGTTTTCCAATCTCTCTCGTTCCTGCCATCCCTTTTTTCAAACTTCTAGAAGGCCAGTTGAAGTCATATAAAACTTCAACTTGTCTGTGGTAACCACCTTGGTGAATATATCTGCTGGATTCTTTGTTCCAAGGATTTTCTTCAGATTCAGAGTTCCATCACTGATTAAGTCTCGAATGAAATGGTACCTCATCTGAATGTGTTTCGTTCTATTATGAAACACCGGATTCTTTGCCAGGTGAACTGCACTCTGGTTGTCACAATGCAGTACACAATCCTCCTGTTGCATTCCAAGTTCTGATAGGAAGTTCTTCAACCATATAAGCTCCTTGGCTGCTTCTGCAATAGCCATATACTCTGCTTCTGTGGTTGAAAGAGCAACACTCTTCTGTAACCTAGACATCCAACTGATTGCGGTACCTCCGATTGTGAAAACGTATCCCGTTGTGCTTTTACCTGAATCCGCACATCCACCCAAATCCGCATCGGCAAACCCTTCTAAGACTACCCCCTTTCTCCTGAAACATAGGGCAATCTCAGCTGTTCCTTTCAAGTAGCGTAACAGCCACTTTACTCCTTCCCAATGCTCTTTTCCTGGATTTGACATGAACCTGCTCACTACTCCCACTGCATGAGCAATATCTGGTCTTGTGCATACCATTGCATACATCAAACTACCAACTGCAGATGCATAAGGAACTTTAGCCATATGTTATATGTCTTCTTCCGTCTTTGGGGATTGCTTCTTTGAGAGTTTCTGACTTCCCAAAGGTGTACTTCTTGCTTTAGCATCTGCCATGCTGAACTTTTCTAAAACTTTCTTGATGTACTTCGTTTGAGAAAGTTTTAATGTACCGGTAACTTTGTTCCTGGCTATGCTCATGCCCAATATCTGCTTAGCAGCCCCTAAGTCCTTCATCTCGAACTCTCTGGACAACTGCTTCTTAAGCTTGTTGATCTCCTGCATGTCGGATCCAGCTATCAACATGTCATCAACATATAATAACAGGATGATGCAAGAGGAGTTGAATTTCTTCAAGTAGCAACAGTGATCCATCTCACATCTGTGATACCCACTCCTTTGCATGAAGCTATCAAACTTCAAGTACCACTGTCTTGGAGCTTGCTTCAAACCATACAGACTTTTCTTTAACTTGCACACCAGGTTTTCCTTTCCAACTGTTGGGAAACCCTCTGGTTGTGCCATATAGATGTCTTCTTCCAGGTCGCCATGGAGAAAAGCTGTTTTCACATCTAGCTGTTCTAGATGGAGATCTTCAGAGGCTACAATTCCCAAGACCATCCTGATTGTAGTCATCTTCACAACTGGGGAAAAGATCTCATTATAATCGACCCCTCGTTTCTGTTGGAACCCTTTGACCACCAATCGTGCCTTGTATCTTTTACTGCCATCGATCTCATCCTTTACCCGGAACACCCATTTGTTCTGCAGTGCTTTCTTCCCTGCTGGGAGCTTGACCAAGGACCAGGTCTGGTTCTTGTCAAGTGAGCTCAATTCGTCTTCCATAGCCTTCTTCCACTGTATGGAATCTTTCATCCTTAAGGCCTCTGGATAGGACTCAGGTTCACCATTCTCAGTCAACAACAAGTAATTTGCTGAAGGAGAATACCTGACTGGAGGTCTTCGTACTCTAGTGGATCTACGAATAGTAGGAGTTGAGGTCTCTGCATCATCTGCAACCCCGTCTTCAGAACTACTGTCATCTGTGCTCCCACTATCTCCATATACATCAGAGCTCCCACTGCTTCCTGAACTTTCACCTATCTCTGGAGTACTTATAGGTTTCACAACGTCATTTTCAGAGATTTCTTCAAACTCGACTTGACTTTCTGTTTTCTCTGGTTGCTTGTTTCTGCCTGAGCTCTCTGCAAGTTCATCTTTATATAGGACGTTCTCGTTGAACACCACATCCCGGCTTCTGATAACCTTTTTATTTTGGTTATCCCAGAAGCGGTACCCCATGTCATCCAACCCATAGCCTATAAAAGTGCATTTCCTTGCTTTTGCCTCTAGCTTGTCTCTCTCCGAGTCTTTAACTTTGACATAAGAGACACAACCGAAAACCTTCAAGTGTTTGAGAGAAATATCACGACCTTGCCATTCCTCTTCTGGAATCTTGAACCCTATGGGGACTGAGGGTCCTCTGTTAATTAAATATGCTGCTGTGTTGACCGCATCTGCCCAGAACATCTTGGGTAAACCTGCATGCAGTCTCATGCTCTTAGCCATTTCGTTCAATGTACGGTTCATCCTCTCAGCTACTCCATTCTGCTGAGGTGTCTCTGGAACCGTCTTCTGCATTCTGATTCCTTGGTTAGCACAGTAATCAACAAATTCTTTACTACTGTATTCGCCCCCATTGTCTGATCTGAAACACTTGATCTTCAAGTCTGTTTCATTTTCCACAGTAGCTTTCCATTTCTTGAAAGTGCTGAAAACTTCAGACTTATGCTTTAAGAAATAAACCCAAACTTTCCTTGTGCAATCGTCGATGAACGTGACATAGTATCGGGATCCCCCCACTGAAGAAACTGAAGTGGGACCGTAGACATCTGAATGAACTAGCTCCAATTTCCCGGACTTGGGCTGATGACCAACCTTCTTGAAAGTAACTTTCTTCTGTTTGCCAAGAACACATGGCTCACAGAAATCGACTTTCACAGACTTCAGCTCTGGTATTCTTCCTTTGGAAACTAGCATCTTCATTCCCTTCTCACTCATATGCCCAAGTCTTTGGTGCCATAGAGTAGATGCCCCAACTTCTTCAACAGCGTGTGCTTCGGCATCAGAAACTTCCACCATATAAAGTGTACCCCGCTTCTGTCCTCTAGCAACAACTAAATTCCCTTTTGTCACCTTCCACTGATGATCACCAAATGTAACATGGTGACCTTCATCATCAAGATGCCCCACGGATATTAACATCCTCTTCAAGTCAGGAATGAACTTGACATTCTTCAAAGTCCAATCTGTACCTAAAGTTGTCTTGAGGACCACATCCCCAACACCTGTAATATCCAGGCTCTTGTTGTCTGCTAGTCTGACATTTCCTTTGTACTGCCGGAAATTCTGCATTACTTCTCTGGAATGACTAGCATGGAACGACGCACCAGAATCCATGATCCAAGATTCTGTTGAGTTTTCAACACAGCAAATGAACGCATCATCTTCAGAATCTACTGCCATATTGACTTCCTTCTTGCCTTTGTCTGCCGAAGGCTTTGGACACTGATTTCTGAAGTGGCCTTTCTCCTTGCAGTTCCAACAGGTAATATCCGACCTGTTCTTTGACTGACCTCTCTTTCTCGACTTTGATCTTCCTCTACCACCTCCTCCTCTGTTGGACTTCCTTCCCCTGTCTTCATCGCTTAGAAGACTACTGGAAGATTCCCCGATACTCCGTCTGCGCACATCCTCACTAAGGATTAAATTTCGAATGCTTTCGAACGTCAGCTTAGCACCTCCGACTGAACTGCTGACTGCTGTAACCGTACAGGACCAACTTTCAGGCAGAGATGATAGTAGCAGCAATGCCTGAACTTCATCTTCAAATTTAATATCAACCGATATTAACCTCGACAATATTGAATTGAATTCATTTATATGATCAGTTGCTGAACTACCCTCCATCATCTTCAAATTTACCAACTGTCTGATCAGAAAAACTTTATTCGACGCCGAGGGTTTCTCATACATGTCAGATAGCGCCTTGATCAACCCATGAGTTGTCTTCACATTGACAATGTTGTAAGCAACATTCTTTGCCAATGACAACCTCACCACACCAAGAGCCTGCCGGTCTAACAATTCCCAATCCTCCGGCCTCATGTGAAAAGGCTTCTCTTCAGACAGAGGTTCATGTAACCCTTTTTGGTAGAGATAGTCTTCGATTTGCATTTTCCAGAAACCGAAATCGTGACCATCGAATTTGTCGATCTTAACTCTCCCATCTTCAGCCATAGCTCAAAAAAAATTTATAAGGCCAATCGAAACCTCGTTTCTGATGTGGAAGATCAGACTAAGCTGCAACCACAGAGCATACGCGAGATACGACTTCCTTTAAACCCGGAGCTCTGATACTAGTTTGTTGGGATATAACAAAACGAGTTAAGCACTTCAAACAAATCGATATTTGATTTCGGTGACACGAGCGGAATAAAATTACCAAAAAACGGTAAACGAAAATGTAAAATCGGAACACAATAGTTAACGTGGTTCGGTCACGGGATCACGACCTACGTCCACGGGCGAACGAGAGAGATGGTTTTATTAACACCAAGAAAACACTACAATCATACAATGCTAAACTGCACTTGTAGTCTGACTACTCACAAGAAAATATCACTCGCACTTTTGGCTGCCAAACTGGACTCTGCACAAAAGGCTAACTCACGAAACTGTGATATATCTATCTATGATTTTCTTTATGTGTTTGTGTGTTGAGTTGTGTGATTTGGTGCTGTGGTGAATCACCCTTTATATAGCCTTCAATTTACTAGCCAAATATGACTAATAAACCATGCCTAACATTTGAGAAAAAATCTTCACCAACTTTGAATTGAATTCAAACTTCACCTAACATGTGACAAGTCAAATATTGCTTGAAAATAGATATTAGTGCAAGTGTTGGAAATAAAGTGTGTAATCTCGACTCAACCATTTGTTCTGATTCTTTTTTTTTCTTTCCTTTTTGATTTTGATATGTAATTAAAATTGGTTTTGAATGTTGCTATACTTCTAATGCTTTCTTATAACTTGAATTGATTTTCTCTTTTTTGGGGTTTTAACTTGTCTTGCAGGTACGATTGAGATTTGAGACTACAAGGTCATGGTTATTTTCAATATATATTTATACTTTTTCAGGTTCTGGAGTAAAGCCTTGACAATAAATATGCAAATGGTTAATGTTAGATGGATGTATTTTAAGATGTGGGACTTTAAATTGATCTTTTGTAGTACCCAATGGATATTGACAGATTTGTAAGCATACCTGAATCTGAGTACCAGTACGTAATGCAGGAGTCTTTAGTTGAATATGTAGGAATTTGTAAAGATTTTAGCAAAATTGGAGTCTTGGTGGTACTTACATCCGGTCTTTAGGGCAATCGGCACTTAGTACCAAATTTTTTTCATTGTTGGTCAAACAAGTTAAGTATAATCTAATGGGCTTTCTTTTTGAGTTTGGTGGTAATTTATGTGAGGATTGAGTCAAAAGTTGCATGTTAAGTTACTTGTAATTCTATATATTAACTAGTCGTAAGTCCGCGTGTTGCGCAGAAATATAATTAAATATTAAAAAAATATTGAGAGAGGTATGTTTGTTTAAAATAACAAATTCTTTGTAATATGTAGACCTGGCAATGGAGCGGGTTTTGACCCTGATCTGCTCCAAACCCGTGCAAAATATATGGGTTTGGATCGTTATTTATGATCCATTAACCCGCTAACGACCCGTACCCGTTAACCCTTTAAGTAAAAGGGTTGGGTTTGGATCACTATCGATCCGCTCCGTTAATAACCCGCCCCGTATAAAATTATATTAAAATAAATTTATTATATATAAATTAATTAACGTTTACATTTTCTCATGCATGTTTCCAATAGTAGACGTTTGTTTTGTTTTGGAATTGTTATTTTAAGTATTAAGCTATATTAGACGTTTGTTTTATTATGAAAAAATTATTTTATAAGTATTGAGCAAAAATGTGATTCATGTTATATTTGTTACAATGCGGGTTACAGATTGGGTTTGGGTATCCGTTGATCCGGTGGATAAGGGTATGGGTTTGATTATTCAAAACCCTGCGGGTTACGGATCGGGTTTGGGTTAACTTTTGAAATTTGATAAACGGGTTTGGATCAATGCCGATCCGCTCCAAACCCGCTCCATTGCCAGGTCTAGTAATATGTCTTCAATAATTTATTAGCTTATAAAAATTTATATTACTTTTTAACTAAATAACTTGAGATGAAAAGATTTTTGACTAATAATGGGGTTGAAATGAGATGTTATTATCACGTGATGAAAATAACATTTACCTGTTTAATATACCACCGGCGAACGTTATATTTTGATGTAAAAAATAACTTTTAATAAGGTAAAAACAATATTGTGTCCTCACAATAAAAAAAATACAAAATAGTAGATTAAAAAAAATATTATGTCCTTACGATGTCTTAAAGATATTAGTATCATTCGTTTCGCCTCTCTAGATGATGTATGATAAGATATATTAGTCTTTGTATTTTTTTTATATATGTGTCCCTATGACCTGCATGAATGAAATTTCAAATGATAAGAATGAGATGTACATATTCAAAGGAAAAATATATTTTCGTAGATTATTGACTAATTTTGTTTTCTCACTCCTATGATAAAATGGTCACTTTATAGATTTTGAAAGTCATATTATGATCAAGATTTATGTCTAATGGAAGAAAATGAGTGGTATTATATAATGGATAGATGAAAGGTATGATAGATGTATTAAACAATGTGGGACAAAGAAAAATTATTCAAATTAACGTGGTAAATTATAAATCATTTATATTGAACCACATTGTTTAAAAGTTATATATATATATATATATATATATATATATATATATATATATATATATATATATATATATATATATATATATATATATATATATATATATATATATATATATATATATATAGATATATAGATATAGATTTAACTATTTTGAAAAATAGTATTTGAATATACTTTTAAGTTTATTTTATTTTAAATAATTTTAAAAGTTATAATTTTATTTATAGGTAGTAAGTTTTATTTTTTGCATTTTTTTTAACAATAATTAACCAATTTATAATCATTATTTGAGAGAAATTGAAAAGTCATGGGAGTTTCAAATTGATATGGTGCATGTATTTTTGCTTCTTTTATAAGATATATAGATATAGATATAGATATAGATATAAATATAGATATAGATATAGATTATTTATTCCATAACTACATCTTCATTTTGGTTGGGAGATTTCTTAAATTAAATATTATATATTTTTTTCTAATAAGGATACATGTACTTGACCGATATATTAAATTAGTATCAGCAATCGCAAAATATTTGAACTTTGGTTGCCATTTTCATTGAATTATGAGTTATGCTTATTAATTTTAACTAGTGGGGTCCCGTGCGATGCACGGGTTCTGTCAGTTCTGTAGGTAGCCTAGCTCGTTGAGTGGGTCGGGGTGTGTCGGGACATACTTTTACAGGTATGTGTTGAAATTGCTGCCTCTAACTTTCTGCGGCCGAAACAAGTAGAACAACGGGCATGACAGTAATTTCATATAACTTTTACGTGAAACAAAGTGTACGTATCATCCATATTTTTTGGGTTTTTTTTTTATCAAGAGCTAGGGAAAAATAATTAAGAACTCTTCTTTACGTCACCTGAAATTCAGAGTGGCCGTCAACTTGGAAGGTATGGGTCCGAAAGACAAATTATGTTCCACATCCCTGCATCACAAGAAACTATTTATTATCCTTAAATACATAAAAAGCATATATTAAGCAAAAAAGATTCCCTAGAAAAATTCATAATGAAATAAGCCAAGAAGTTTACAAGGATATAATCGAAAGATATTGCAATACCCCTGCAAATGAAGAAAACCCAGAAAAGTTGCACCGTTTTTTCACTTCAACAGGTCAAACCAAATACTATTTTAACATTTTTGCAATTAATTTATCAACAAAACGTTGTCACAGGAATACTATAGATATTGTTAAAGTAGATATTGATAACTTCTAGAGATAGATTTACACTCCTTGTTGATTTTGGAAATTAAATTTCACGTAATTGACTCTGAAAAATCAAATGTGGACTTTTTGGGTCAAATACTCACAAATTAAACAAAGTATGTTGCCCTTTTGAAATTATCAGCATAAAGAGCTAAATCAGTATAGTTACACCGACAATTTGATGGAAACTATCTTAAATTGTATCTATTCAATGAAATTGAAGATATTACAATTCCCTGAAAAATAGTACCACAAAAAATGAAAATAAATACTGTTAATATCGGGTTATAGCAGACACTTCTGCTGGTTATGTTAGATTCCTCCTCCCCATTCACCTGTTTGAAATCTAATTCTTCTAGAATTACAATATTTAACACATGAGACTTGGATAACTTTTAACAAAAATGCGTATGGAAAATATTTGACAAACACTTACATTGCTATTATGGAAACAATTTGAAATAACATATGTATTTTTTGTCCTTAATAGCAACGTACTTTGGGTTTTTGTTTTAAAGTAACATTGTAGTTTGTTAACTCTGTTAAAAAACAGATTTATCAACGTACATTGGTGTTTTAAAACAAAATCCCAAAGTACATCGCTATTATGGAAACAATTTGGCAAAACAGAAAATATTTTTTTAACATATCTATTTTTTACCGTTAATAGCAACGTACTTTGCGTTTTTGTTTTAAAATAACATTATACTTTGGTAAATCTATTAAAAAACATATTTACCAATGTACTTTGGTTTTTTAAAAAAACCCAAAATACATCGCTATTATGGAAACAATTTGGAAAAACAGAAAATATTTTTTTAACATATCTGTTTTTTGTCCTTAATAGCATTGTACATTTGTACTTTGGATTTTTGTTTTCAAATAGCGTTGTACTTCGGTGAATCTGTCAAAACATATTCACGAATGTACTTTCGTATTTTAAAATAAAAACCCAAAGTACATTGTTATTATGGAAACAATTTGGAAAAACAGAAAATATTTTTTAAACATATCTATTTTCATTACCCTTAACAGCATCGTAATTTAGGTTCTTCTTTTAAAATAGCAATGTATAATGCTATTTTAAAACGAAAACCCAAAGTACGTTGCTATTATGGAAACAATTTAGAAAAACAGAAAATATTCTTTAATAGATCAGACACAAACCTATGATCCTAGAAACAGATCAGACACAAACCTATGATCCTAGAACTTCACTCTCATAACAGAATTAGGTATGTTGATTTTCTCAAAGCAACATCAATTTCCAAATCTACTACTAAAGAACCCTCTCCTGCCACTGTCTTGTCCTCTAGAAGTTGATATCGAGTTCTGTAGAGATCTGTAACATTCACCAAATCAAAAGGTTAAACTTTAAAAGCAAAATATGAAAATTTACCAAAGAAAATATATTAAGATTTACCAATGTTCTTGTTCTGGGGAAAATCTATAGCATTTACGAAAAACAGATAGATATTAAAGATAGACGCACGTACACACAAATACATATATAGATACAAGCAAATAGACATAGATACAACCTTGCAAATACAAATACACATGGAGTTAGACACAAATGCATATTATTTCATACATATCCAGATCAATACACACAAACATTGATAGGTAAGCATAAATACATGCTCAAATACCTACAAATCAATAGACACACACAAATATAGTATTTTAGAAAAAATCATACCGAATTCCTTACCTTTCTCGGTCCTTACCTTTCTCTCATGCCAAATATCTCTCTTTCTCATGTCTCAATCTCTTCATATACTCTTCGCAAACATCCTGCATGATCTCTAATGTTAATATCTCCAATGTTAAGTTCAATGTTCAATTAATTTATGCCTAATGAAATGCAATAAAGTTTACTATTTTATTTAACTTTATAAAAAAAAGAGGATCGTTGTCTTATAGATCATATCTTAATTCGTGTTTCAAAAGGGGATATTAAGCATTTCAGAAGAAATCGTGAGAAAGCCTGTAGGAATTTATGTTTAGTGAAAATCAAGAAAACGGTACTGAAAAGTGATAACTTACTAGATTTGGAGTTACTGAAACTAAAGGGAATAATAAATTGGATTACCAATTGAAACAATCAACGAAATTGGAAAAACGAAATCACACCTTCCGTTTGGAATCGGAAGGTTGTTGGGTGTCCGCATGATTAACACGATCATAATGGAGAACCGATTTCATAAAGAGGCGGAGGTGCGTCACCACCGTTAGCGGTGGGTGGTTGCGATTGGGTGACCGGCGGAGACTCCGAGAAGTGAAGCGGTGGAGCGGAGATGCAACATCATTTGGGGAGGCTGGGTGCGAGCAGAGAGGAACGAAGGTGAAGGTGAATACGATGAAAGAGAAGACGCAAAATCCAGAGAGAGCGATGATCAGAGAGAGAACCTCAAGCGGTGGTGGTGTAAAAGACGCTAAAGCCACAAAATATAGAATAATCGAGAAAGAGGAAAGATCCGCGTGGTAAAAACCCGACCCGAACCCGGATGTCACGAAAAAAATATTACGGGAATTGATATATAGAATAATATTACGAGAGAACTAATGACTACAATAATTTATTTCGTTTACAAAACATAGGGAGTTAAACAGAAAGAATATGATAAAATAGTTCAATTTAAAACGATCTTGAGAGCTAATCTAATTTTGCTATAAAAAAGTTTAAATATCTTATGTTTTTAGTTATTTTTTTCTTCTAAAAAAGTTTAATAGCATATACTTTTAATAGAAAATTAGAGTTTGATGTTTTTGGAGATAGTATCATTTGATGTTATTGAGTCGTATAAATTAGAATGACAATGTCAATATTTTTAGAAAAGAAGGAATGGATGCTAAATTGTCATATGTTTTTAACATGTTTAAAGGTGAAAAAAAATTAGAAATATTTAGACAATCTAATTATATAATTTTCTAAATTGTTTTATTAAAATAAATATCAGCATTATTTTAAAGATATCATTTTGCAATCATATTAGAAACGTATGTTCATTATAATATTTTATTGATGTTATATGTAATATAATAAATTTCGGAAATGATACTAATCAACAAAACTATATGACGATGGGATACTATTAATCAAATATCATAATTCGACGTTTGAAGAAAGGAAACTAATCGTTGCCCCGAAAACTATTCACGCATATGAAATTAATCGTCTTCCGCTGCATTGTGTGGGTACACACCTAGTGTGTGTGTGTGTGTATATATATATATATATATATATATATATATATATATATATATATATATATATATATATATATATATATATATATATATCATTTATAAACCCGCCGCAACGCGCGGACATTACTACTAGTTAATATAAAAAACGGATTTTAATAGATAAATTTAAATAAGCCCAATTTACATAAAAACGACCCATTTTTCGTTTAGCCCATTAATTAAAGAACCCAACACATTTAAAAACACTAATCCATCATAAAAAACCATAATAACTCATTTGTAACTCAGGCACTCTCAATAAGCTCTCAATCTCTCTGGAACATCCTCACAATGTCGACCGTTGGTGCATTTCTGGAGATCCATCGAACACATCACCCTCTCGTATCTCTCTCGAATACTCTCTTTCTAACAGTCGGCCAACGATTTGAGCACCGCCACAACTTACCGTTGGCCAACGATCTGAGCACCACCTCCTCGAGCTCTCTCGATCTGTAACTCTATCTCTCACTCTGTCTGTCTCTCTTCTCTCTCTCTTCTCTCTCTCCTTCTCTCTCTATCTCCTTCTCTCCGGTGTAGTGGTTAGCGAACTCGCGATCTCACTCTTTGACTTGATCTTCCTCTAATTCTATTTCTCACTCTCTACAACAGTGAGTTGTGGCAGTGGTAAGTCGTCGATGGTGGGTGGTAGGTAACGGCGGCGTTAGTAAAAACTTGTTGCGTAAAATGTAAAAAATAAATTTATTGAGTCTATAAAGTTTACCTTAATTTTGATGTTGGTTACTGTTTGGATATTATGTTTTTTATGTAAAATTGGTGGTGGTAGTTAACTGTCATAAACGGGATTAATAATGCTAAATTAATGTTAACACTTGAATAGTATTGAGATTTACAGATGGAAAAAATATAAATTACAAGGTTTCAACAGAGTAATATGGCAATTTACAATAAACACTATTTTATTGTTTAAAAAATTCCAAAGACTTATAAAAATAGTATTTTACTTGTAAGACCCTGTTCCCTGAGAGTCCTTAGATACGGTTCCCTGAGAGTCCTTAGATACGGGTAGGGCGGGAATAGCCTGATAGACCGTGTATGTGTGCGCTATGTGTTTGGACCTTGATGGGTTGGGTACTCTTGGATAGAGTGCATGTGGACCGGAAGACCTACGGTTGGAATGGTGTAATTAGCTCATCTGGACTTATACCCTCGTGCCTCTATCAAGATGATGTATGTCAGATAGGGTAGCCTTGGGGATCAGTAGGAACTTTCTAATGGCAAGATTCGGAAGCTTGTAGGACGATGTGGATTCAGGGGCGTATGTCGTTGTTATTCGATGGTGTTTTGAGCAATGGTTATTGGGTGTGTGATGCGGTATCATATCCTTGTTGGCTTAATGGGTTGTCGGTGAACTGGACGGTCCTGTTTTTTAGGATTATCAGGTTCACTTGATGTGACTTCTGATACATTATGTAATGAGGATTTTTGCGCTTTTCGTTGCTCATGTTTCATGGGTATTGGAACTTCGTATATGAAAGGTTTTCAGCTCGGTACTTAGGGGTAGGAATGGCATGAGTGTGCCCTGAGCAGGCGTGAGGATTAGGGAAGAAGGTTGTGGATTGGCTGAGAACCATCTGGGATTGCTCTTATGCGTGCGTGATTGAATGACAAGTTAAGTTCTAAGGCATCGGTCCACCTTAGGCATCCTCGGTGGGCATTTTTAGGTCGCAGTTTTCGGGGAGTGTTGACTGATGAGAGTGTGATGGACGACGTATGTGGATTGAAGTCAGGAAGCGAAGGCGTAATTGTGGTGCGTATTTCGAGGAAGAAATCAATGTGAGTGGGGGAGAGTTGTAAGACCTGTTACAGAATGTCAAGTTTGAGGATTTAAAGTAGTGAATTTTCGGATAATTAGAAGATAGAAATACGCGATTTTGAGATTGCGGAGATAGAGACGCTATCCACCGCAAAATGCACAAAACTATCGATGCATAAAAAAGTATGGTTTTTATATCTAGACGAGTATCCATCGGGTTCCCCATACCAGGGAACTTTTTACCCGGATCCGCCGAGGATTACGTGGGATGGGGGCGGGGGCGGGGATGGGTGTTCAGGTACGGGTACGAAGATGACAGCCTCCGCCAATATCCGCCCCTGTTTGCATCACTAAGCATGTGGAGGAGTTGATGTTATTTCAGTAATACCACTTATGAATGTGGTTATTGGATAAAGGTTGCTAAACATCGGGTGATATAAGTTGGTTTATTAACAAGCATTTAGGAGTGAAAATTGTGATAGAAGTTGCTAAATTGTTATATGACAAACCTGTGATACAAGCTGCCACTTGTTTTAGGACAAACATGTGATCCATTTGGTGGCTGCTGAATTATTAGGTGCCATGTGTTAAATTGTGATAAAAGTTGCTAAACTAGTCTTTAAGTGTCAAACATATGATATAAAAGGGTTCATCAATAATTCCCCAAGACCCTAGAGTAGCGAATATTAGCGCTGTAAAATATGTATCAAGGAAAACAACCAATGTTTTACCAACCGAACCAATAAAATTGGTAGACAATATTTTTAGTAGCCAACATGTTTGGTTAGTAATACCATACCAATTAATTAAACATGGTACGGTAATGATATAGAATCTGAGATACCATGGTACTACTATACCAAGGTATATATATATATATATATATATATATATATATATATATATATATATATATATATATATATATATATATATATATATATATATATATATATATATATATATATATATATATATATATATATATATATATAGAGAGAGAGAGAGAGAGAGAGAGGATAGGGTGAGGACTCAAAAATTGGTGAGGACTGGTAGTATAAAATATCGCGAGATGATATGACATTTTGGTAATTATTTGCGAGATTTTTAGAAATTTTGACGAAGGTTAAATGATTGAAGGGTTAAAATGAAAAACAATTAAGAAAAAAAAAAAATCAGAAAATGAGTTAAATGCGACTCCACGCTCCAAGCCCAACCTCCTCTCTCTCTCTCTACCATGTGTCGCATGCTTTTATTTTTTTTCCACTCGTTTTGTTTTTCGGCTATAACATTTTTTTCTTTACAAAAAAAAAATCTGAAAAAACCAAAGTTCTTAAAATTTAATTCTCTACAAAATGAGCACAACAATGAAAATTTGAAAAAAAAATTATTTATTTTATTTTTTATTTTTATAAAAAAAATAGAAAAAATTATTTTCCAAAAAGTATGAAAACTTAAAGGGTACTTCTACTCACTATACTAGTGACTTTGTAAAAAGAATTTTTTATAAATAAGTTTTTGAAGTGTTCATATTTTAATTTGAAGTAAATTTTTTTATCGAAATTCAAAAAAGCAAATAATATGATTCTAAATATTTATGATTTAAAAATGTTACGATTCAACATTTTATGATCCTTAATTTGTTATGATTTAAAAATATTTTGATTCAAATATTTTATGATCCTTAATTATATCTTTTATGATTTAAAATTAGATGAATCAAAATATATAATGATCAAAAATTTATTATGAACAAAACTTTTATTTAATTAATATATTATTGATCGAAAATCATGTGTTTAAAAAAATGATATGATCCAAAATACTATAATCCAAAATGTTTTGATCCAAAATTTTATGATCCGAAAAATATATGACCCAAAATTAGTATGATCTCAAAATATTATGATGCTTAATTTTTTTATGATTCAAACTTTTATAATTGTTAAACATTAAAAATACGAACCTATATTTAGTTCAAAAACATAAAAAGGTAAAAAAAATAAAAAAATAAAACAACAACAAAATAGCACTAGTAACTTCAAACATGTTGTAAAAACATTAAAAAATGAAAAAGCGAAAAATAAAAAAATAAAAAAAGTAAAAAAACGAAAAAACTTAGAAAAACGAAAAAAATGAGAAAAATGAAAAATAAAATAAAATAAGTGAAAACCGAGTATATAGACGTTCGTCACACTTAATTAAATCCCCGAGTCCGTGTTACGTTCCATGGACGTGCGTCACATGCGAACACGTCACGTCCTAGTAGTTGGTTTGACGTTTGTGTCCTTTGACGAAGTGGGTAGTCGAGAATTGTCCTTGCAGTCCTCATCGGATCCACACCATATATATATATATATATATATATATATATATATATATATATATATATATATATATATATATATATATATATATATATATATATATATATATATATATATATATATATATATATATATATATATATATATATATATATATAGAATTAGGATCATTTGAGGTCAATAAAAAGGTTGAGGTCTTGAGGCCAAATCTAGTCCCTTGAATATTTGATATTAAACGGTTGATATTAAACTTGTAAATAAGGGAGTTTTTTAATTACTGGATTTAATTAATCAATTACCACATACATAAGGGTATAGAAGTAATTTTGCGTGCCCCATAGTTGCTCAAAAAACGGAATTCAATTTTGGGAGTTCCGCCAAAATAGAAGACGGATACTCTCTTCTTCTCTTCTGATATGCTTCGAATCTTCAAATCCTGATTTTATGGAACGAAATTACCCATAATCCCTAAAATTGAGCGTTGATGCGTATCATGTAGTTTTTTTATCAAAAACCTTGGATACGTAGTTCGTATATTAGCTTCACTGTGGACATTGAAGATAACAGACGTCGAAGAAGCCCCAAAGAAATCGAAATCGAGTCACAGAGGTAATACCTTTTAGCATTCGGTTCATATACACAATGTTAGGTTATTAGTTCGCATTATTCTAATCGCTGATGTGGTGCAATCCCATTTTTTTTTTTGGTCTGAGTTCGCATAACCTCACTATCGTACTCTTCATATATATATATATATATATATATATATATATATATATATATATATATATATATATATATATATATATATATATATATATATATATATATATATATATATATATATATATATATATATATATATATATATATATATATATATATATATATACTAATAAACAAGGCATTTTAGTTGACAAGTGGCATATCTTAGAAGCTAGAATGACACATGTTATTTTCTTCATTATTTGACTTAAATCATATTTTTTCAATTTTATAGTTAACTACGATCTCTAGATAATGTTTCGATTTTTTACAAGGTTTTAAAAAAGCTTGGAAACAAAAAGCAAAAACTATCTATGGGATTGCTTATTGAAAAACAATTTTTTTCTTCTTAAAATTGAATATTGCCGAGCCGCAAAAAGGGAGTTGATAACCTGAAAATCTATACGGTTTTTAGGTTTTTTATTTTCGGATACTTCTAACACTTTTTATACTTATGTTGTAATTCTCTTAACTAATTATCGCGGCCATATTGCATGGGTCCATCGACATACATCTATGCTATTCACCTAAAACTCTAAAACCTATAACTTGAAACCAATTTATATCAAAAATTTGATTCACAATCCGATTTCATTATCGTATATACCGTAACTAAGAAATTGAGAAAAAATGAATGATCTCCGCGTCATGGTGACGAGTGTTTATATAAAAAAATAGTTGGTTGTTGTATATTTTAATTAATTTTTGGAGGACAAACTTTAAGTAACTTTAGTATTTATTCTTGATACCATTCCTTTTTCGTTTAAGGATGGGATCGGAAACAAATAAAAGAAATGGGAAAATTATTATTTTATTTTTTATAGATAAAAATAAAACGAGATAAGTCTAATAAAATGAAATAAGACTTTTAGATGAGTTCGTTATCTACATTAAAATATATATCTTTTTCTTTTGGTTTGACACATTAAAATAGTTGTTAATTAATATTTTCAATGATAAACATAAAAGATAAATATAACAATCACATTAAAACTTATAAAATTATAATAAAATATTTTTTTAATATCCGGTTTTGTGGGTTTCATCTGAAAGAGGAGGTGCAACAATTAGTCCAATAGGTATGTGATTACTTCTTTTCTTCTTTTTAGACTTAAATATTGCCATCAATTTCGCTTCAATGACTTCCATATTCAAATGATGATTGTAATAAACATTTTCTTATTATAATACTTTAATTAATCCTCATCCGTATGTTACACGAGCTTTAAACTAGTATATATATATATATATATCTTTTCTTTCTATACTAATAAAACACTATTCCCACTACGACGTGGCCTTCTCTTATACATTCTTCAGATCGTTTCCAGCTCAATGGAATTGTGTTTCATTGTCTATCAGTTACACTGCTCATGAAATCACGATTCCTTAATTATCGGTATACAGCTCACGTTAATTTCAAAATCCCTTAATCATTGGGATTGATTTCAATTTAATACACCTAATTTAGGCAAGCGTCTATCAGTTGCATATATGCCTTTCAATTCTGCTTCTATATGAAAGGATTTAGTCAATTCTATATGAAAGGATTTAGTCAATTTTGTTTATTAGGGTTTGATGCATTTCTTTTATTTTACGCAAATTCTCAATACGGGTTTGTTTCATCTTCATCAATATCCAATGAGTCCTCACTCCGTTTGATGAGAAATCAAATTCATATCTGGACAAAGAAGATTCATCGAAAACCGAACTCGCTTTCTAATGTTTACATCTCATATCTCCTCGAAGGAGCCACTACATTGTCTAATTCTAGCGACTATGACTACCATGAAGACACGAAGAGAGACATGTTATTTGATGCTGAACAAGTGTTGGTTCTGGTTCTTCGTCAAATGGGAAAAAAGAGATGGATCTGGTGGAGATGGTGTTATATTCCCAGTTCTATCAAGGTAGTTGCTTTTCTGATAAAACCACATTGATTCTTTCGATATAAATTAGTTTGGTAGTGAGCAAGAATATGAAACAAATTATTATGAGACAGGTACTCCATGTTTTTTTTATAATATCTATTATCCCGGTCTCATTATCTCTATGGTTTCTCAATGGATGATTAAGGACTACTCTGTTTCCTATTTTTCTTCTTCTAATTTTGAGTGGAGAGAATAAAAATAAGGTTAGTATTTCATTTTATAATTTTGCATTTTAATATTTTGCTTTTGTTATGTTTAGGCTTTAAGTTCTTTCTTACATTTTTGATATACAAATTGAAGAAAATACCCACCGACCATATCTATTTGGTAAACATAAATCTCCTCCTTACATTCTATGTAAATAAACCTCATGCCCTTTTGACACATTTGGATTTAAATGCAGAGGTGGGAGATGAAATTACTATTGTTCCATTTTTTTTTGGAAGTAGGTTTAAGCATAAAGACAACACCTCTAAGAGCTTGGACTCGCCATACTATTTATGAGAGATTAGAATGTGAAGCAAATGAAGACAATGAGAATCCAAAAAAAGTACTTCTGAATTTGTTTGCCACGAGAGATTTGTTTTATGATCCTCTTAGAACATGTTTGCTTTTTCAAGTTCCATGATTAATCGAAAATTCAGTTATATACTTATATGTCGTGATTTACATTTGTAGTTATGTTATGCAGATATAAAGAGAGACTGTGGACAATAATGTTTTGCTAAGACCTGAACTACCTCAAGGTTTTAACTCCTCTCCTTTTTCCAATATTCTTATTTTCTTCTCTAAACTTTCAACCACTTGATACTGTTTAGACATTTAAGTACCGTTGGTTTTGAAAATTGGTATTAAAACCAGATCCATTAGCGGTCTATCTTCAAAATAGTTGTGAGCTCTGGAAATTGGTATCAACTGGTAAATATGTTTTTCTTCTATTTTGGATTATGTATTTGATTCTATACATGTTTGTGTCTTTTTGTTTGTATCTTTTTATTACAGGATGATAGAATGAGTTTTGATAATTTTTAGCAAGGTTGTGGTTAGAGGTCAGGCTACGAGTGAAGAAGATGGGTGCTTGGATTTGAATGTTCGTATGATATATGTGACAACTAAAAATTTGCCATATGTATGATAAGAATTTATACAAGTATTCAATGTAAAGGAGTTTGATACTTAAATGAACCCAGCGTATTATGCAATGGCAAAGTGGTCTAAGTACATGAAATTACGGAAATTTATTTGTTAAGACCTCTTTTTAAGTCGTGACATGATGATTATTTCAATCAGAGTTGATTGAGTTTATTCTAAAAGACCCAAGAGCAAAAAGAAGAATGAAGGACCAAAAGTGAAAACTCTATTGAACAATCTTTAAAATTTAATATCTCAAAATATATAAGGAATGAGAAAAAGTCATCAAGATGATTTTTGTAATATTTGATATAACAAAAATATAGGAAAAAGATTCGGGTTATTTGGAGTTGTAACGAAGGAATTATGATGGAATTAAAATGACCCAAAACTGACAAAAACGACCAAATGGTCATTTTCAAAGGTTAATAGCAGAAAATTCATTAAAATTCAAACTTAAGTCAATAAAGATAAATTGTAAAGCTCATTCCCACCTGTCTAAAGATATAACGCTTGTAGAATTCGGATATCATATGAGAATGTTATGACTATGTGAAAATCATGAAAACTAAAAGTTGAAAAAACATTCTAAGGTATGCTAGTGAGGGTATTTTTGGAAAGTTGAACAAATTTGATTCTAAGTGTAAAACCAGCACCCGGATTTACGATTCTGGTGTGCGTGTTGTTCCCGAGGTCGCCAAACAAGAAAAAGGGGAAATGGAAAAAGGGAAATCGGTAACAAAAGAAATCACACACAACGATTCCGATTTAGAGAGAGATCGAGACACAGATTGAGATTCAGAAATTTCAGCAAAAAAGAGAATTGCGTGAGAGGATGAGATGTCGATCAGAAAAGAGAAATGGGACAGGTCGACTGCAGCCCTATGGTTTGCGATTTTGAAAATTGGAGATTGAGATTCATAGCAACCACCCTAGTCATTGCCGGCGCTGCTACCTGCTAGATTCGATGGCGGGACAGGGTTGAGAACTAGAGGGACATCAAGAGAAAAAAAGAGCAACAGCAGCAATGACTGCTGCCACTTCTGCCGGGAAGAAAGAGCACCGTCGCCGACGATGGAGGGTGCTGGTGGCTCCAGGTGGTCGGTGGTTGACCGGAGATGACAAGGTGTAGACCGATTTCAAGGTTTAGGCAACTTAAGTCTTCGTTTTTGCTCAAAGAGACAGATTCTTGAAGGTAAAAAGTTCAATTTTCGAAGCCCTAGCAATTGAGCTTGAAAATCCTTAGTGCATGTCGATTATCGGTGCTAATTTGTAGTTGATCATGGTTTAATCAGGGAAATTTTGAAAATGGGCAAGATCCTCCATGATTCGGATTTTTGGATAGAAAATTCAAAGGTAAAAACTGATTTTTGGAACCCTAGTCTATTGAATCCGAAAACTCTTGATGCATATTAGATTTGAAGTTGGTTTTTGGTTTCTAACAAGTTATGGATTTAAGAAACACATGAATTCATGGTTTTGATTTGTTTGGCTTGATGATTTTATGCATGTTTGATAATAACATCAAGAAATCAAGAAATGGTTCATGTTGGCTTTAAAATGAGTTCTAGAATATCTGTGGTAGTTGGATTATGATTCATGAAATATGTGTTGGAACAAGTTTAAAAACTTTAATGAACCAAGTATACTTGATATTCAAGTTGAGAATTTTGGCATATGTTCGGTTAAAAGGAATATGATTGATATTTGTATGCCCAACGGGAAAAGGCTTGATAAAATGGAAAGGAATTGTACATTCTGATCTTGATTGGAAAATACTATAATTAGACTATTTTTGGTTAAATTGTTGTTTTAAGTCTAATAAATGAAAATTTGAGAAACGACCCAAGACTTGAGCAAAATGATTCATTTTCATGTTATTATGCTATGTATATATTAAAAGGAGGTTGAAAGTTTGGGTCAAGAAAAGTTAAGTTTTTGTTAAGCCTAAAAAATGACTTAATCGGAAACGGTCAAACTAAAAAGTTACCGTTTAAGCAAATACGAGCTCATGAGGGCATGAAATGAATTTATATGAACATTTATGAGTTGTTGGGTGGTTTTGGCAACAAAATATTTAAAAAGTGTGATGTTTAAAAATAATTTTTATTTTTATAATCTTTAGCGGCAAAATTGTCAAAAATAGAATAAAAGAATGAAGCGAGAGATGTTTTGACATCTAAGCATCGATATTGCTTGATAAGCATGTTAAGATCATAAAGTTACTAAAATTAAATGCTAAAACCCAAGAAAACACAATTAGGCAAAGTAGGATGCCTAAATAAGAAAACGGTCAAAAGTGTCGAAACGAAAAAATGGATTAAGAGGTTCCAAGAAGCTTTATACATGTTCTAAACACTATTGGTACATTGTTGGGTTATATAACAATGACTTAAACAAGAGTTTCCACGAATTTTAGACAAGTTGTCAAAATGGGACAAAAAGGGTAAAATTGTCCAAAATGGTTATTATGTTTTAAGAGTCATACTTAACAATTAGAATAGAATTAGATAATGACTAGTAGTAGTCAAGAATGATTAGACACATGATATATGTTTAGTTGTCTACAGGGGCGGATGCAATAAGCACTCTATGGGGGGAGATGCCCCCAATGGCAAAAAAAAAATTTACATTAATAAGAAACAAATTTTCATCCATATTCTTGTAAATATAAGTGGTGCCCTCAACTATAATTCCAAAAATTAATGGTGCCCCCAATAAATCTAAACTCTACATCCGCCACTGGTTGTCTAATATGTTCTAATCTTCTATTAGATTAATATAGATTGAAGGACGTTGGAAGCAACGAAATGATAAAGTTATGTGGATTAGTGTAGCTAGACGTACCTAGCTACTAAGGTGAGTACATGTGGCTTTTTCCCACTATGGGGTACACGACAAAATGTTTATGTAGTTTTGTGTGACTTCCAAATATGAAATGATATGCAAGTTATCCACCTATGACATGAATATGAAAGTTTTATACTATGTTTGAAAGTATGATTTGGCATTAAGCCACTATGTTTTGAAAGTATGATTTGACATTAAGCAACTATCTTTTGAAAGTACAATTTGGCATTAAGCTACTACGTTTCGAAAGTATACGTTTTGGCATCAAGCCATAATGTTATGAAAGTATGTTTTGGCGTATAGCCTCATGTTATTTATGAAGTATGTTTTGGGCTTTGAGTCTTATGTTTATGAAAGAAAATTTTGGCATTTAGCCTTACGAATGTTTATGAAATTTTTTTTTTTGGCATCTAGCCTTAATGTATTTATGAATGAATGTTTTGATGATAAGCAATGATATGTTTATGAATGACTGGTATTTAAGATATGAATGAATGCAGCTATGCAAGATAGTATGAATAAAGAACATGATTCTTTGTGCCCGGGCCATGATGTTCCCGTAACGGAACCTAGAGGAATCTACTGGGTGGTACCACCCTGTCGCGAAGTAGATGTCCTAAAGCTTATGATGCTAGGATGGACTGATTTCGTTCTTTCCATCTTAGCCTAGACTTGGGGTATCACTTTAAGTGATTAATGCCCTAAGTGTAAAAATCTTTTTATGATTGATTACCAGTCAAGTTTAAAAAATGAAAGTTTTATAATGTCAAACTTTTAGGAAAGGCTTTAAAAGCAAATCAATGATACGTTTCAGTTATAATGATTTTAACACCAAGGGTTATGATACGATTTAGTTACAAATATTTTGAAAATTATATATGTTATGTTTATAAATGTTTTGTGTTTAAACCCATGTAGCTCACGAGACATTTTTGTCTTACGTATTTTATTTTATGCAATGTATCTCATGCTCTAGACACGAGTGATTGAAGCAGGTAGATGACTCGAGGATATTGAGATTTTAGATGGAGCGAATTCTGGCTCATGTAACGGTTTGTAATCCTAACTTGCTTTCTATGGTCTTGTATGATATGAAATTGTAACCCCCGAAGTTGTATAATATTTTTACAACTAAATGGTTTATGTTGGGACCAGATTTTAAAACATGACACGAGGTCAAGAGAAAAGTTCTTAAAGCTTAACAATTTGTTTTATAAAGAAACATGGTTTTCGAAATATGAGATTTTTTTATACCGAGTTTTATAAAATACTACACCGGTTATTGTGCTTTTAGCGCTATTGCGCTTTTGGCGATAATGCGCTTTTGGCGATAATGCGCTTTTGGCGTTAATGCGCTTTTGGTATTAATGCGTTTTTAAAAAAAGGGACAAATTTTGGGGCGTTACAATATAAATGAATGTTTTTAATCATCCAGTGTCTATTCTTATTTTTGATGATGAAAATAACATTTTTATACAAAAGATGGGAGGGAAGCACAAGTTTTTTCTTAAATTTCACCCGAATTGTTGTTTTAATGCTACAATCTCGTGTTCATGTTGTTTCATCCGAATTATGAGTCAATTTCAGTTTTTATGATTCAGTAGCAAAGGCATACAAAGTTTTAAATGCCTCAATTCATAGAGATACAAATCCATATTGAAGGATTGGTATATTGCTTTCAATTCAAAGGGCAAGAGCGGAATTTAAGAACTTTGGAATAATGTAGGCGAATGGGATTCAGATTGAGTATGTCTCGACTTCATCTGTAATCTTTTAGGTGTATTTCAATATGTTTTTGATTTTTCACTCTAGAAAACTCATATACCAACAACATGGATTTTGTTTTGGTTTTGTTGAGTTTGAGATGCCTGATGTTGTTCAAAAGGTGATTGAGGTGTGTCCGTTGCTCATATGCATTTATTTTTATTCCTTTCTTGTGACAATTTTTATTTTTGTGGAATGTGACATTTAATCTTTTATTTATTATTACGCTTCACCGATTCCATGCCTTGGAATGGAATCACGGATTCCAATTCCATTGGTGGTGGATTCGGGAATGAAGGCATGAGAGGTCGTGGTGGACCCGCTTCAAACAGTGAGGACAGTGGATATTAGAGTGACAACAATGGTGGAACCGCCAGAATTTTGGCACAGCGAGCTTCTGAAGAGTCGAGAGTGGTTCTTGACCTTTTTAAATCTTCGTTGTAGTATTAGTCGCGAGTCGCGAGTCGTTTTATTTTTTATTTTTTATTTTTGAAGATTAGTATTCTACCAAGTATGGTTTTAGCGACAATTGCTAATGATTTTGTTCAGGGGGGGTTTTATGAATCATATCATATTTAATTTTGTAGGCATACAACTTTTATCTCTGGACTTCTTTTCTTTTGTTTTTCCCGTTAAACTTTTATGGATCAGTTCGTATAATATTTTTAATATACTTGATACAAAAAATAAGCTATAGCAGAGAGCCGCAAACTGAATAGAATATATTGTAACTTTTTTCCAAGTAGTGATTATTATTGGATAAACAACAAACAAAGATTAAAATTTGCAGAATAAATATTGCGTTTCTTGAAATAATCCAAAACAATGTTCTTATTACCTTAAGTAGATGAATCAATAATTTAGAAATTTTAAAACGTGGATTGCATACCGAATACAGACATCATATCGTGGAAAGTTGTGACCTCTTTGTTGGTGAGATTTGTGTTCTTTTAGTGTTAGGTGATAAAAATTGATGTTGTGTTTTCGATTTATTGTTTTAAATTCTATTGCAGGTACAATCAAGCTGTTAAAGTTCTTTCTCCACCATAATCTTAATGGTGTTTTCCAATCAGAGTTTCATAAGCAATGATAATTGTAATTTGTTAGTGATTATACTTTGACAAGTAAAAAGGGGACCTAGATAACTAATTAAATCAACTTGATTGTGTTTATGTTTTTTTGTAATTTTTTTAAATAATTATTTGATGGGATCGGATATATGAATTTAATTATTGTGACTTGAACTAAGTATTTTCTTTTTGGATTTTTATAGTTATGTGCCTAAATAATATATATATTTTTAATTATATATATATATATATATATATATATATATATATATATATATATATATATATATATATATATATATATATATATATAACCGGGATATATTAGTAGTTTGTTCTGTAAATAGATCTCATTTTGAAACCAAATTTGCAAAAAAAAAGTATTTATTTTTTTGTGCAAAAAAATTTAAGTTGTCAACCCGTGTTTAACACGTGCTTATAACATTATATATATATATATATATATATATATATATATATATATATATATATATATATATATATATATATATATATATATATATACTAGGTTAGAAACCCGTGTAATATACGGGATGATTAAAAAATGTATACAATAATATGAAAAATATCAATATTGTAGATGATAAAATTGTAATTATTGACTTGCTATAATTCACATTAATATTAAAATGAAAGTAAATTGCCATAATTAGAATTAATATGCAAGTTGAATGGTATAATTGAAAACAAATGAAAGTTGAATGCTATAACTGCAAAAAATGAAAGTAAAATGACATAATTGACATGACCCAAATATTAGTTTACTGATTAATTACAGTTTCTATCCTCAGTGGCGGATCTAGGATATTCAAACATTGGGGGCATAATAAACATCAATCAATAATAATAAATAATAAATTGGGTCGGTTCAAAAAAATTTTAGATTCCCATAAGTCGATAAGAACATTACATTACAAAAAAAGTCCAAATACGTATTATAATTGTCCTCTACGAGGTGCCGTATCTTGGAAATGATTCATTACAACTTCACTTTTTACCTTTGCTAATTCTTCCTTTTCAATTGCACAAATCAAAGAAGCATTCAAAAAATCATCAGCGATCCGATTTCTCAAATCCGTTTTGACAAGTTTCGTAGCTGAAAAACATCTCTCCACTGTCGTGGTGGCAACGGGCAAAACCAACGCCAACTTGACTAGCCGATATACCAAGTAATACGAAATGTGTTTTCTTGTTTCCACCATGACTCGAGAAAGGTCAGAAATTCCATTTAAGTTAGCAAACCGATCATCTTCTTTTACAACATCATAACTCAGAATTATTGTTTGAGGAAAAATATGGCCACTTGGTTGATTAGGTCCTTTAAGCCAGTAACGACGTCTTATTTCATCTCTTTGATTAACATTATAACTCAGAATTCTTGGTCTATCAGCTGGATCATAAGGAAGATTATCTAAATCAACAATATTGTTAGGCATTGCTAAATTAGAAGTAGATTGAAAAACGGGAACATGGCTATGAACATCATCCTCTGTAGATGTTGAAACAGATGGTGTCTTCCTTTTAGAAGATGTTGAACCGGGAGGTGTTACTTTGTTGAAGGGATCAATATTCATTACATGAAACCTAAAGGGATCAATATTCATTACACGAAACCGGGGGAAATTTGCATAAAATATGTTGAATGAAAGTAAATCTCAATAATTCACTACTAGAAAAATAGCTTTTCATGACAGACAATGTCTGTCATAAATGGCCATAGATGACAGACAAATGTCTGTCATTGAAAGCCCTGTCATAAATGAAAGATGACAAACAATTTTCTGTCATAAATTTACGACAGACATTAATGACAGACAATTACGACAGACAATGAATGTCGTAAATGGTAATAGATGACTGACAAATGTCTGTCATAAATGTACGACATACATTACAATTGACAATTTTCACTGTAATTTTTTTTTACATATTTTCAAAATTGTTACAAACATTATATTTTAATAAAAAATAATAATTTTTGTAAATGTATTAACATTGAAACTAAATTCACTTTCAATGTATCATACTACAAATACAAAGAAAGACGGTAAATTGCATATAAAGTATAGTTTCACAAGTACAAAACATATGTATTTACACAACTCGTATCGTAAATAATGCCAAAAGTTCTTGTTTGAACATGCGTTGTGGCCCTTTTCCGGTACATAACTGCATCGTCTTCGGTCATCATCCTCGGTTCCATGAAACTAGGGTCAATCTCACCATCACCATTTTCCTGTGTACTCTGTAAAGGTTTTCCATATTCGTAATCAAAATCAATCAATTATTTAATTACAATAATGCAAACAATAAGACATTTGATATATTATCGATTTGGGATATGGAGATCAATGCTTGTTCTTCGTGGCATTTGATGATATGGAGATCAAAATCAATCATTTATTTACCTGAATGTAGGCGTATTTTGGGGGAAGGGTTGTTGATGAATTGGTTTCAATTTGAGGTGATAACTTGGACAACTTGTTTTTACCATCTCATTATTCTTGAATATCAATTGGTTTCAATTGATCCACCACTATTATGCCTAGTCTACAAAAACCAACTAGTATTTTATATGAACATCAAAGTCATTGGTCAGAGCTTCTACTTTTTCTACAAACACAAGACTTACCATGGTTATATCTCTGTAATGAACAAGTAGAATCTGATCCATTCCCCTGTCACCATAAGCATAATATTAGCAGAAAATTTCTGAAATATAAATCAATCTTTTTAATTCTCAATAAGGATACAACACTAAAGTTTCTATTGGTGAAAGATACTTATGAATCTAACATCCAATAACTGCGCCTCTGAAATTTTGTATTCTGCTCACCATGTGCATAATAACAGTTTAGAGCTTCAGTGTTTCCAACCTATGCAAAAATTGCTTGTAAATAATGGAAGTAAATCAAAAAAGAAAGAAAAATGCATAACGTTCATAGGACCCTCTTGTTAAATAGAAAAAAATAGCCAATTGTACAAGCAAGATGACATAAAATTTACAATAAAAATATGTATTCTATTAAACAAAAGTAAAAGTGAACAACATTACTGGGTGGCTTTTGAGTAGTATCGAGAGGACCAACCTCAAAAAAGATATGTGATGTTATGCCTTGGGAATTGTACCAAAAAAACATATAGAACCTCATACTTAGGATACGTGATTTATATCATAAAATCCTATTGGAATCTCTCTTTTTTTACTTATAAATGTTGATTGCAAATATGCAGCAGGGGTTGGATCTAACCATTCCCCTCTCAACACATCATAACTACTTTAAAAAATTGAGTCTTCTAATTGCGTGGGATTAAAGATGTGAAAACAGTTGACTCGTTGAACAGTGGATAAACTAAATCAAGTAAATTAACAAAATTTTCAACAATTAAGCTCCACATATAAAGCTTATTGACACAAGCCAAATTCAGGTACTTAAATCATCACAGCCGAACAATCATAACAAAAACAGAGTTTAGTTGGTACTTGGTAATTTCATCGAACACTTGGAAGGCAAAATAAAATGAGTATTGTTATAGGCTTTAGGATAGTATAAGTTTCAAATAAACCTAGAAGATGAAAACGGAGAAAACACAGTGGTTCGAAGATTTACATAGTGGTGTTGAGCATTTATTTTGAAGATTTACATATTTTATGGGAGAAATAAAGATACGTGCATCAAATATTAAATTAGCTACAATATTCCAATAGTGGTTTGGTGTGTAACAAGACATGAGATTTCCAATTGCTCGAATCACATTATGATACCAAAATGCATGAAAATTAGTGTGTAATGTCAGAATCATAGATATTATAAGTTAGGGGTTTTTTTTACCAAAAAATGGAGAAAATAACTGAAATCCGCTCCAAGGGTGAGGTCCAGCAGCTGGGCGCCTTTAGGCCTGATAGCTTCGAGGGCAGCGGCGGCGACAATAGAGCCTGTCGTTGACGTTAGCAGTGATGCTTGGTGGTTGTCTCGCCATCGTCACAGAGAGAAAGGGATCAATTTCATTTTGGTTAAGTATGATCGGCAGCCTGATCAAGTGAAGCCGACTCTCTTTATCATTTGCATATTTACTAATTACCTGTGTGACTCGTGATCTACAAAAGAAGATGTATTTAATAAAAAGGGATTGAATATGATAAAACTAACCTAATTAAAAATTCTAATGATAGAAGTATTTGTGGTAAAGAATTGCTGTAATTATCATCGACAATCGCAAAAAAAAATACCATCCATCAGTTTTGGACATCGCATCCACTAAATGAATTATTTTGGCAAAAATAGAGGGAAATTATAATGTTTTTTGTTTTTTAATTTTGGACATTAATTTATGATTGACATTTTTGTATGTCGTGAATTTTCGTAATAGATGATAGAGTTTTATGACAGACTCTTATGTCTGTCATAAATTATAAAATATGACAGATTTTTATGACAGATATTTTGTATTTCATAATTCGTCTGTGAATTTTCGTAATAGATGATAGAGTTTTATGACAGACTCTTATGTCTGTCATAAATTATAAAATATGACAGATTTTTATGACAGATATTTTGTATTTCATAATTCGTCTGTCATTGAAACCCATTTTTCTAGTAGTGATTGGATCCTATATTCTGACATTTCTTAATTGTTACACCATCATTAGATCCACTTCCAAAAATAATGTCAGAGATGTCTTCGAAATTTAGTAGGAGCACCATCCTCTAATTGAATTAAATCTCTAAATCATCATACTGATAACACCGACAGCCTCTTCCATCAACTGGCTCACTGAGCTACGACATCATCATTAGTTCATCACCAGCTTGATTTTATTTTTGATACACACCGAGAAGTAAACAGATCATACACAAAAATAGGGTAAAACAAATAATTAGATATTTTGAACAACCAGTTCCAACTAATTTTGAAATGAGAAAAGTGGTCTCAACAATAGAGGTTTTTGTTTGAGAAAGTAAAGAGACCGTGAGATCAATGCATTTATCTTAAGGCTTACCATTATTTTTTGGATGTGCAATTTAGATCAGTGCGTTGGTGGTGGTGGTACTGAGAGCAGCTTAGGGTGAGGCTGGCCGACTGTGGGTGGCGATAGTACAAACCTGAATGAATCGAAAAACGCAATGAGCTGTAAGTGAAGGAAAGGAAAGTAAGATGCGATAATAAATGAAACTACCTTGCTATTTGTTGCATACCTGACTATAGCCATCCTCTAATTTCATAGCAGTCACATGTGTTTGTTTTTGGCAGCCATTGCCCAGGCAAAATAACAATGAGAAAAAAGATATCAAATCTTGAAATTAATAAAATGATTTACTAAATATAGATAAATAATATTAATCGTAAGATATACTTACTTCACCATAAAAGAGTTTGATTTGAATAAACATTTGGTGAACATAATCTCACGCGCGAGTGTACTTCCCATTTTTCTCATAGTCATTCTAGAAAATGAAACACCACCGTTGTTGGGATTACGTACCCAATGTTGTCAGCATCATCCGACCTATACACCTAAAAAAGAAAAAATGGTGTAAATAAACCGTACACAAACCCAGTTATTTCATTTATATCATTCCATTTATATATTTATAAATCTTGCCTTATGATAAACTTGGAGTATATAACACTGTTAGTTACCTGAAATGCGACGCCAATGCAATCTTGCGGATAATTGAAAGCAGGACCACCACTTTTAAGTACAAAATCACTTGTATTAGATGATTTTAAAAGGTTTACCACAAACATATCCTTAATTTTTGTTGGCATAAATAAGGTTAATCGAAAACTTGGTTCTCTTATCAACTACCCACAAAAGTCAAAGTACATTGTCATAGTGTTTACCACCTGCAATATACAATATTTTAATCACAAAAAACCCATTATCATTAAAAAAAACCTCTAATATGTGGAGAAACTGAAATAGTAATTTGACAAAAACTTTACCGGCAATTGTTCACTGTACGTGTTTGGACCTTTCAAAGCATAACCTGTAGGAATTAGGAATATAACATGCCCATAGTTGGTGATGATGATGGCGACCAATTTGATCAGCGACGATGAAGCTGGTGACTATGGCAATAAAAATGGAAAACACAGAAGAAGATTAAATGGAGCAGAAGATTATTCGATTAGGGCTTGATAAGATGGAGGAAAGGAATTACATACAAACAAAATCAACAAACTACCACTCATCTGATAGTCGGCGATGGAGAAATCAGAAAACTATTAACGGGGAACTTGAGAGCTTTATTGAACCGTATATGATTTGAGATTTGGAAAATTGAATGTCATATGTTACAGGTGATTTGGTTTCCAATAGCAAGAAGACGAAATTGGTGGAGCGAAAGTCGTGATTGGGTGTTAGTGGAGGGGCAGCAAAAACGTGGTTGAATAACATGAATAAAAGCCCTATGTATATGGAGATAAGAGCGAGGATCGGGGATTTAAAAAAAATCAGTCTAACGGATCCCTTGCTGTGTTGCGAAGAAGATGATGACGTTAAATAAGCAAGAAATCAAATTGATAGCAGATTTCAAGGGATATGATTTGAAGATTACATTGAAGGAGTTTGAATGAAGGCAGATTTCACGGAATCTATCTTTGGTAGTTACACGTGTCAGATGGAGAACAGGCTTTAAAAATTGGACACGTGGCAAAAGTTATTTTTATTTATTAGGTATAATAGATATATATATATATATATATATATATATATATATATATATATATATATATATATATATATATATATAAAACATATTGCTCCAAGGTACAAATGTAAAGCATTCAACACAAAAGTTACAAACCTTTTAATGCACAACCTCGGTAGCGGTTTCTCATCCCAATCCCACTGCTTCCTTCTTCTTCTTCCCACTTTCTGATACACGACCTCGAAGTTAAACCTCCCACGATCTCACCAAAACCCACGATTTCTTCAACCTCCCATCTCCTCAACTTCCCCCTCTTCACCGGTCACCATGAACCGCTTCCTCACGACTCCACGACTCGATATTCAACCTCCCACCCACCAATCTCGGCCCAGTTCTATATCTCTCCCACAACCGATCCCTTCCACTCCTTATATATCAGTTTAAACGTCTCACTGCGGATACACACATCCTCACTCGCTATCTGCCTCCAGACACACATACCCATGGCGGTTTGAGCTTTGATTAGATGTTGGGGTCAGAAATCGTAAGGTAAGGTAAGCCATCCATAATCCCAAAATCAAAATTTGAAACTCTCTCAAAATACGATTCAATCTATCAAGCCCTAAAATTAACCATCGTCACCACAACAATCACCACCATCTAAGACGTCTACTTTCACCACCATGCTCCAGTTTGTTTCTCAAAACTGAAATCTTGTTTCTCCCTGCAAGATTCTTACAGAATTCAAAAGCGACGAATGCAAAATGCAGATTACACTTCTAGGTCGGAGCCACTCTCACCCGTTGATTTTCAAAAGCAGCGGTTCTTGGGGCGGAAACGATTTCTCCCAAATCAATTTCAGTTTCCGTAAAAAGGTTAGTCAAATCAATAAGCTATATTCCTCTTTAATTTTGGTTTCATTTGTGAAGGATTTGATGTTGATTATGATCAGATGTTGATTATGATTAGTACTGATACGCTAATCCAGTTATTTGTTGATATTTTTGTTATCAGCGATTATGGAAGCCGGAAGTTTGATGAACTGGAAGTTTGATTAGTGGTTGTGGTTTCTAGGTAAAATAATGAGTATAATCTTGTTTTATTAATGATTATGAACGGATGATACTTAATTTCTTATTGTGTTATCTTTTTCATCAAAGTTGCCCGTTTGAAAGACCAACAATTCTCTTCTCGGATCTTCACCAATTGAATATGTTAGCTTTACCATTTCTTTATAAACTATATATAATCATGTTCTTGAATCTTTTCATTCACTTAATTTTTTAGGGTCAAATCGAACAATGGATAGATTTCACTTCACTGGAAATCGACACAAACTTGTTGAAATGGTTAATGCCAAGATTTGGTTACTCCAACTATCTTGCTCCGGTCAGTAACACTTTAACTAATTTGTAATTACCAATATACCCTCTTATTTATTTATCATATCCTATCAAATATCCGGGTCTTGTTCTTCAGGTGTACCAATAGCCCGCGACTTCCTTTTTTGGTACATGGTAAAATAAGATTGAAGTTCCAACTCGAATATCATACTAATGGGCATAAGTAAACAAATTGGTATTAAGTTCATCAAACCCGCATCCACTAAAAAGGTACTTGTAGACTTCTGGATGTTCATCTTTACTTCATCAGATATTGTTTTCATTAAAATATATGCTTGACTAATAAACAAATCCAACTCATATATCTTCTCTTTGTTATTTAGCTTGTTAGAAATAGACTGCATAGTGATGATAACAGGTTCCGCTTAATCAAAGATGAAGAAAAGCGAAAAGAAACGATAGTTGATCTAACAAGTGAAGAAAACGAGAGAGATGATTAAGCACAAATATATATAATGCATAAGTACAACACTTTTAACTCGTATTAATTATTATGTGTAAATGACAGGAATATGGACACGGTTCCAACTGTACCCTATATTTGACAGGAATATGGACACGGTTCCAACTGTACCCTATATTTGAGTGTTCAGATGGAAGGTATGCAGTTTTATCTCTTCCAAAATTGCTTCAATATTTACCAAATGTTTTTTTAATTTCTTTTTTTTTCCAGCAAAGTAGAGCTTTAAAATCTAGGTGCTTTTACTACAGATCCTAAAATCAGAGTGGTAGCTTCTTGGGAACCTACAGTTTTAGCAACAATTATTATCCCGAGTGAGTAAGCTCTCAAAATCCATAAATTTTATCCCCAAATTAGATTCCTTAGAAATTGGTCGGAATTGGAATTCAATTCCATTCCATTCCGATGTTTGGTTGGCAAAAGAATATGATATTGACTTCAAATCCTGTCCCATTTGTATTAATGATTAATGACTGAAATACCCTTTTGAAGGTATATGGGAGTTGTTATTACTATTTGCTCTGAAAAAAGAGGGGAACAACTAGAGTATTCATTTATCGACAGGTAAGTTGAAAGGTGCATTGTATTTCATATTTTTCTTGATTTAGTTTTTCAATATTACCATCTTGCTCTTTTCTGGCATTAAATCTTTGTTATTTCTTATCAGTGAACTTCCAAGAAAGAAACACAGAAGTACCCCTAACCAACCTAGCCTAAACATGAATCCCGTAACAGCTACCGCTTGAATCAGACTAGCATCTCTGAATTTATTAAATCGAAGAATGCACTGTACTTAAAACTTCCACCAGGAACCTTTGAAGTTAAAACATACCAATACCAAGGACCACATCACCAATGAAATACAAAACTGCCCTCAAGGATCCAAAATGAAAGGACAACAGCTACTGAAATAGCGATCACATAAAGCAACACCAGTACCAATTGTAACATCAAGCCTCTTTTAAGACGCCCCAAAACCAACTGCACCAACTTAAAGACAAAACTGTCCTCCATGCTCCAAAAGGAAAAGACCATAGCGCTCAAAATAGCTACGTACCTCTATCTAAAACTCATTTTCTAGCAAAATTGTTGATGGTCAGCAACATGAGAACTCTATTGATTAATTGTAATTGACAATGTTAGGGGCAGTCCTTGGTCTTTGTACAACTGACACGTGGGACAGATTAGTAGTTTCAACATGTTTTTGTACCTTTGGGGATGCTTTACCCAAGACTATATCAACTATACTTTCAGGCAAGATCAAGGGTTCAGCTTTAGGTGTCTTCAGGGGTATTTTAGTCACGTCAGGTCTTTTTTTAGGCATGGTGAAGGTTTCATCTTCACGTGTTTTTATTGAAATTTTAGTACCATCTGGTGTTTTTTCGTGCATAGTGAAGTTGGAAGTTTTAAAAATCAGGTGCTCTGAGGGGCATTTTAGTCACAGGGGATCTTTTTTCGGGCACAGTTAAGGTTTCTGCTTCTGGTGCCTTTATGGTCATTTTTTCGGGCATGGTAAAGGTTTCAGTTTCTGGTGGCTGCAGGGTTCTAGACAAACCCAAGTTATACATACATGTTTAAAATAGCCCACAAAGTTGTTGGAGATATACTATTGCAATTTATAGACAACCCCGAATAATTTTGAATTGTCCAAATGGATATCTCACTTTGGTTTATTCATAGATAAATAATTAATTGTTACCACATCATTGCATTTTATAAAAAAATAGATTCAATTTGAAAAGGTTTAAAGTATAAAAGATATAACCATTAAATAACCATCAAAAACCAAATATATTATTAATGGGTCATTTGGGTTTACCTCATTTGAACTCATTTTAGATTATTCATGTTTATCATTCTTTTTAGATTTTTTTGTGAGACTTTCGGTAACAGTAATGAGTAACCTAAATTCATTTTTTTTTGATTTCCCAGACTTGCATTAATAGCAACGCACTTTCATTTGTTATTGTTTCTTTTCAGTCCTACAGTAATAGCAACCAAGTTTCACTTTTCTTTTTGAGACCATTAGTAACAGTAAGCTACTTTCAATTTTCATTTTTTATGTTTTTTAATGACCGACTTTTGTAGTTTCAGGCAGAAGATGGTAACAGTAACCTACTTTCATTTTTTTATGTTTTCCCAGAGTTGCACTAATAGCAACCTACTTTTATTTTTTGATTTTTTCTTTTCCAGACCTACAATAAGAACTTCCTACTATTGTTTGTTTTTAATATACACAATTAAGAGGATCTTTTGTTTGCATTAAATTTCTGATTTGATTAATGTAGTTTCTAATTTTGTGTACTCTGTGTCTGTGTCTGCGTATGCGTCTAATACTATGTACAAGATAGACGGGAATTTTAGTCATTTAACTTCATCTTTAACTAATCGGATTCAAACCTGCAAATTAGAAAAGTACATTTTGTTGTTTTTTGTGGTGGAATGAAAAGTAGATTGCCCTGTCCAACATTATACGTTTACCCTTCCAGAGGACTAAAACTGAAAAAACTAAAACTTGTCGAAATATTGCAATTTTGGTCCAAGTTCTAATTTTTTTTTCAACTTGATCCAGGTGGATTTCAATTATTGCAAAATCGGTCCACCTATGTATGCAATTACCACTAAAATTGCAAATATGTTAACACCGATCCGATGCACCAATTCCTTTTTCGATTCAAAATGACCAAATAAAACAGTTAATCGCCTACCCATGGAACCTTGAAAGAAGGACCAAAATCATCATTAAACCTTATAATATGGACCAAAACCAGTAAGTTCCAGGGACCAAAATCAATATGAAACCTTAAAATAAGGATTAAATTTGAAACTCGAAAGAGGGTTTCAATATTGGACCAGGCGGTAAAATTTTGAAAGCGAAAGCTCAGGGACCATTTTTGTAATTCACTTTAATATATATTATATCCAACTAGGGTTTTTAGTATTTTAATGAAAAAACAAGAACGGAATTGAATTCCTTTAACTCACCTTAGGAATGGTGAAATCCTTTGGCAACCAAACAAGCAATGGAATTAATCTTGAATTCCAATTCCATTGGATTCCACCATTTAATTTTTGTGGTTTTGATATTTGTTTGGTGATGTATAATTGTTGTGTTATATCCGGAGGTTGATTTGATGGATGACGCAATGTCACCGGCACCACGCAAAAAGATTCCACGAATTACCACTCAAAGTCGCAACCGTGTTCTCCGTCTCCGTGATGAATCCGATGATGATGATGATGTTACCGAGTGGTTTAGAATTTAGTTTAATATCTTATTATTATGTCTTTCTTTATATTAGTGCAAAAACTTGACAATGGTTTGTTTATGTTTCGTTATCTTAAATGTCGTTATGAAGTAATTCCTGTTTGATGAATGATGTTTATTTTCTTTTTATGAAAAAAATATATTTATTAGTGCATTTTGTGTTATGTTTGGGAAAATTTATTAGTGTAGCATTTTGTTAGAATATGTTGATAAAAAAAAGAAACTATTACTGTCTTTTGATAGCATGTTGCTAAATAACGCAACTAATTTTCAAATATGCAACAACTATACAATCATTATTTAAATACCATGTTTTGAAAGTACGTTGGTGAAAATCATATTTTCATAAGTACGTTGCAAAAGTAACACATTTTGGAAGTACGTTGCTAATAACCGCAACTAATTATGAACAGTACAAGAACTACACAACTATATGATTTAAAAAACCATGTCTGGAACCATCACCCTGATGGCCTAGTGGATAAGGCTTTGGACTCTTTCTCTTCCCCCATAAAGAGGTTCCAAGTTCTAATCCCACTCCCTCCCTTTCCCCATAGGGAGTGTTAGGTTTCAATCAGGGGATGGCCACTGGCCACCTCTCTACCCCCTTAGGTGATTGACCCGGACCACCCTGCTGCCAGGTGTGCGTGGGCCCCGAGGTTGCTTCATCAGGGTCATCCAAAGGATGGGTCGGGTGGGGTCCTCGGCTATCAAAAAAAAAACCATGTTTGGAAAGTACGGTGCTTAAAAACCACCTTTTGAAAACAATTGAACTAAAAATATGTGTACATGTGAAGTTCGCCAAGTGATATAGATACTACCGGTGGAACCGCGTGATGCGGTGGGTGGCTATTGAAGGGGGGGATAGGCTGCTAATTGTTACCTTTCAACGCTACATGCAGGCAAATATTTGCAAATATCATTCAGTTATAGCATCGAAATTTTGAATCTCCATTCATTGCTCGATTGTATGTTGTGTGGGTTCATAGCACTGAATGCTCACTTTTTGTTGCATGCCAAAACCAAGTTCTGCCCAAACATGCAGTCCATATTATTGTAATGACTGAGATCTTACTTTGGTCCATCCAATTCGAGTATAACAATTTTGGTCATGAGTGCTCGAGTCAACACTTCTGAAACTTCAAGTAGCGAATGGGATTGCATAAATTGAGAGAAGCAACCGACTTAAATTTCAAAATGTATAGTACCATGGATCGACAGTACAGACGATTGAAATTAGAATATCAGATTACCGATTGGGATTGAATCAATTGACAGTTGTTGACAACTGCTTCGGATTACCATTGGTGGTTACCTGATTTGAAACTTTGATCAATTCTCATGTTAATCAGTGGTGGAGTAGTGGTTGGTAGTTAACAAATTGGTGGGTAATGGGTGGTTACCAATTGAAAAGGTTGACCAATTCAGAGTTAGTGGCCGATGGTTGTAAGGTGGTTACCGAGTGAACACTTTGACCAAGTCTCATGGTGAGTCGGTGGTGGATGCGTGGTTAGCGGTTAAAGCAAGTGGTGGGTAATGGGTAGAAAGAAGTGGAGGTAGTGGCAATTGAAATCATGGCTGGAGGTTGAAGATGAGCATGGAATAGTGGGCTCGTGGGGAAGGTTGAGATGGGTAACAGTACACGACTCTCTCCCTCTATAAATACCTCCTGAAAAGTATTCATTTATTTTTTTTACCAGAGTTTAAGCGTATTGAAGTTTTGCTGTTTAACCTGCTGTTGTATCGAAGGTTTAAGTACATCAAATTCTAAACAGGTACTTTCTTATAATTATATATTATTTCTCTTTTCGTTTATTAAGTTTATTACAGATTATTTAACTTATAATATCAAATATTATTAGAAAAAGTATACTATCGAAAATCTACTTACCTGTATCGGTAAATACACTATTTTCGTCAATGAACAAATGTGTGAAAATGTTCGTCAATATTTTATTTTTTATTAAAATTTTGCATTTAAAAGTTACATTGGAATTAACTTATATCTTTGAAGAAGATGTGTCATGTAATATTTGTCAATTGATAAATTATATCACATAATCTGTTAATGGAAATGATTGTAGAACAATGGACGCTCATACATATGTTGATACGTTTGCATCACTCTTATTTGTTCATGTGTGCTACCATATCGTACCCGTAAGAGTTCATTTTACTTGGGTCGATGTAACATCTAACCGCCTGTTTATATTCCTCCACGATCAATATGTAAGTTTTAAAAGTTAATTGATTTTCAATACACTGTTAGAATTTGTTCTAACATTTTGATTAACAAAATATTATGTTGTCAAATAAAGAAATAAAATGGCAGCGGTTGTCCACCCGAGATTGAGGGGATAATATAATGGACGTAATCTTGAGGGACATCTTTTCATACTAAACCATGTCCGAATAGATCCATCCTTTTATGAGTACCTGAGGCATGAAGGCTATAGTTTTATTCGTGATGATTGGTTTATCTTAATCAGCGATAACAGTAACTTCTTTCGGTTGCCAAATGGTTCTCCTGATGAATATGCAAAAGTGAAATGACACGCATCGAAAAAGATTAAGGGGCAATTTGGTAAATGAACAAAAAGCAAAATAATTTATATGTTGGAAAAACTAGGGTAATTTTTCCGCGCGTTGCTGCGAATAAATTTCTATGCAAAAAATTCCAAACCAGTACAACAATTTTTTATCAATTTTACAAATAAACAATTTTAAATAAAAAATGGGCAGGTTAGCAAAACTCACAAATGAACAGTAATCGGTGCATTATAAGTGGCGACAAATGTATATATACAAAGACCAAAACTGTAATTATGCTAACTTAAAAACTACAGGGACTAAAATTGTAGTTAATGCAAATTAAAAACTACAGGGACCAAAACTGAAATTATTGAAATAGAAAAGTATGGGGACCAAAGCTGTAGTTGAAGAAAATTAAAAAATACAGGGACAAAAAATGTAATTATCATACATTAAAAACTATAGGGACCAAAACTACAATTAGTACAAATTAAAGACTATAGGGACTAAAACTGCAACAATTAACTATATACAGTTGATATGGTTTATTAGCATACAAAAGAAGAAAGCAGGTGTTATTGCTCCAAAGTGATTTGTACAAATAGTGAAGAAAGAAAATGAGCTTTTCCGTGGCTACATACATCATGTATATTCAAAATTTGCCTCTCCTCATATATGTCTTCCGCTCCTTCAAAATCAAAACACCCAATTTGCTTTTAGTGCTATTTTTCTTCTCTCTTGAAATTTCAAGCTTCCTCAATCGGCAAAGCTCATTGATTGGCAAAATGATTATGAAGAATCCGTTCAATAAAGTGTGTGGTTTATGATTACTTCATATCCAATAGCTGCATATCTTGGTAATTACTAAACTGGATTTTTGCATATTTGTTTTAACACATTGGCAAATTTTATGCATATTGTATTATATGACTTGATTTGTGAATTGAGAAGCTTGATGAAATTGGGTGAAACTTATAAATATATCTCTGGGTTTAGTCGAGCAATATCCAGCACTCTATGCCCTTTTACAAAATATGGATTTATTTTTAATTATTCTGTAAGTTGTCAAAGTACTTTACATGTGGTTTCATTTTTTTTGTTCATGATTTGCTCATTTACTTCTAATTCCTTTTGGTTTTCCTTTTGTTAAGTGTATTTTTAGGCATGTTTTCATACGTTTTAATCTTTCTTTTATCTTGCTTTTGATTCTCATTTATGCATATTTTCATGTTTTTCGGGATTTCAAGAATAGCAATCTACTTTCACACTTTGTGGTTGTTTTCAGGTGCTTTTGAAGGATGAATCTTGTATTGGATGGCAATGGGAGGCTACAAAAGAAATTTCAGAAGAAACGGAGCTCAAACAAAGAAGTTACGAAAAAGTCGTCCCGAAGACAGTAAGGTACACGGCCCGTGTAACTTTATACCTTGAAGTTACACGGCCGTGTAACCTGGTTATGCCACGTAGGATGCCATGTCAGCTCAGGAGAAGTCCAGGAGAAATGCAGGATAACACGACCGTGTAATCTTGGCCCAAGAAGTTACACGGCCGTGTAACTTTATCTGGTGTCCAGATCTGCTTTTTGGTCCACTATGAGTTGTTTACTCCTTCTTGTGCTGTCATCCTCATGTTACACGACCAGATGCAGATCCAATCCGATTTTGAGGCCATGTGATGAAGGAAGTGGGTCTTGGAATGATGATGTTTGTCATTGCTCAAATTACCATTTTACCCTTGGTGTCTTAGTATAAATAGATGTGTTTGGTTAGCCTTAGAACCATCTCTTATTCCATTCTCTCCTGCAACATACTCTAGATACATTGTGTTTGTGTTATTTGTGCAACTTCAAGTGTGGATTATCTTCATTTTGTAAGTTTATTTCTCTTTTACTAGTCATGAGTGGCTAGTAATCTTATTATTCTGGTTTTGTATTAAGGATTATGATTGTGATTTAATATAAAGTTTGATGTTTGATTTTATATCTTTCTAGTGATATGATTTTGAGACTTAACAAGTGTTTGGTTTTTATTTATTTCATATTGGCCATTTGATCTCATATAATAATCAATCTAGTCATACAAATTATAAAATCTGTAATTGTTTTATAAAATGTTATTTGTGACAATCATCTTTACTCGGTGAAAATCATATCTCATGTTTTAACGCTTCAACGCTTGTTTAGGAGTATTGAACATTGTTGGGAACATTCACATAAAACATAATGCAATCTTTCATTCAAATTCTATGATCTTATCTAGATTTGATTAGTAAGATTAGTCTTAGTTAACGAGCTTCTCTTGACTAAGGTACATTAGGTGAATGGTGTATGTGCGAGCTTTCGGCATACACAAAGTACCAACTTAGAAAGATTAAAGTTATAAACATCATTCTTATTGTTACTTCCAATCATATGACTAAAAATACAAAACCAGAATTTGTCCCCAAATTATAAAAATACAAAAGCAATTTTTACATTTTGTCCCAAGTCAATTATACAATCGTATTCCAACTAAATATCAAACCCCCCCTTTGTTACTTTCTTTACAAGTTTAAATCTCGTGAAATCAAGGTGTAATCCATTAGACCATCGCTCCCTATGGATCGACCCTGCTTGCCATTTATACTACATAGTTAGTATTTATAACAAGTAGTGCAATCACGAAATATTGGCAATCAACAAATCATTTCAAAAACCATATTTCAACTCTTTTATTTTGTTGGTCTCACGACACTCAACACCTTTTTTCAGCGACAATAGGCTACTTAAGTACACACATTGGGGTGGTTCATAACTTCATATCTCTTTAGAGCAGGTGTGGATACTAATTTCTTTCCTAATCTATCACCTAATTTCTTTCCTAATCTACCACCCCTCTCGAAAATCCTAATAATTGAAACATAACTATTTGTCGTAAAAAAACTATTCACCGCCCATGTTGGAGGATGCACTAAAACTTGATATCACAATGCATTTGACTATTTTCGACCATAATTACTGCAATAATCCAATAGCAAAACCAAACCATTCAATGCATATCAAAAGATAGTTATTCAACGACAAAACTAATCACTGTACCTCGCATTCGACGTTTGATGAAAGGAAAATAATCGCTATCCAGAAACTATTCAGGTAAATGAAATTAATCGCCGTCCGCTGCATAGCGTGGGTACACACCAACTTCTTTTTCAATTTAATATGACCAAATAAAACAGTTAACCGTCTACCCATTACTAACCTAACCAACCTCGACACGCCCCCTCCACCCCCCCTCCATCACCGCCGCATCGCGCGGGACGCCTGCTAGTATATATATATATATATATATATATATATATATATATATATATATATATATATATATATATATATATATATATATATATATATATACTATATATAACACTATTGAAGAGGCCACGTGTCCCCTTTTCATTCACAGTACTTCTCATTTTCCCACTCATATCAGCCTTCACTCTAATTGTTTTAGAAAACGGACGGTCAGCTGATTTTTTGCAATTGAAATCAATTACAGTATATTATTTTTGGCAAGAAGTTACTAAATTCCATGTATTCTTACAAGAAATCAGCAAGCTATCGACTCTAAATCGGTCCCCTATATCTTCCCCATTGCTCATCGTCTACAACCACCGCACCACTAAATATATACTTCTAATAAAACACTATTGATGAAGAGGCCACGTGTCCCCTTTTCATTCACAGTACTTCTCATTTTCCCGCTCATATCAGCCTTCACTCTAATTGTTTTAGAAAACGGACGGTCAGCTGATTTTTTGCAATTGAAATCAATTACATTATATTATTTTAGGCAAGAAGTTACTAAATTCCATGTATTCTTACAAGAAATCAGCAAGCTATCGACTCTAAATCGGTCCCCTATATCTTCCCCAGTACTCATCGTCTACAACCACCGCACCACTGAATATATCTTTCATCTCTAATATCTTTCATCTTTAATAAATGAGTATTGAGACTGCCATGTGGCAGTCTCTTATCAACTCTCACATTTGTTTTCCCGCCCATTGCCTCCTCTCTTTGATACGCCTCCTAAATTTGGGTGAATTTAAATTGGTTCCTGATTTTTAGCTACGTCTCTTGACTGTCTCCTGAATTCTAAGCGTAAGTTGAACACGGTGAAGGGTGATCTCCTTCAATTTTGGCTGAAATCTTTCATCTCTAATAAAGGAGTATTGAGACTCCCATGTGGCAGTCTCTTATCAACTCTCACATTTGTTTTCCCGCCCATTACCTCCTCTCTTTGATACGCCTCCTAAATTGGGGCGAATTTAAATTGGTTCCTGATTTTTAGCTACGTCTCTTGACTGTCTCCTGAATTCTAACGCTGTGTTCCCAAGTCTCATTTAACGACAGAAAGGGAAAGAATTGGGTGGAACTGGGAGGAAAATAAAAGCTTTTATGTTCCCGAGTTTTTTTTACGGAAGGAAGTGGAAAGAAAAGAAAGGAATTGGAGGGTTAATATTCTCTCCTAACTTTCCTTCCGATTTGGAACGATTTGGAAGGAAAGGAAATTACTGGTAAAAATAACACTTAATTATAACTTTCCTTTCCCTTCCTTTCCACTCGGCAACACATAAAACGTTTCTTTCCTTTAATTTTCTTTCGACTCGGGAACACGAAAATATAACTTTCATTTTCTTTCCCTTCCCTTCTTTTCTCTCTTTTTTTTTCTTTTTTTTTCTTTTCTCTCCATGCTAAAACTCGGGAACACAGCGTAAGCGGAAGTTGAACACGGTGAAGAGTGATCTCCTTCAATTTTGGCTGAAATTAAGAAGTTACAGTTAAATTGATTCTCAATAAATCAGTAACATAGCAAGAAATCAGTCATCATTCAATCGTTATTCTTTTTCCCTTCTATCTCCATAAACTAGAAACGCACAACCACCGCCTTCACACTGCTATGCCGATGTCACAAACATCTCAAACACTCGCTCAATCACAAGAACAGTTATCTCCACCGTTTCAAACCCCTAACATCGGATCGGTCATCTTCATTAAAAATTTGGAAACCCTACTATCTCAACCTCTAAAATTCAGCTCCCGACCCTCTCCCTCCTCGTATTACTTTGGCTGCCTTCATGCTTCTACCGCCTTAGGATGCTGATGCTGATGCCACCTTCTAGCATCTACCGTCGTATGATGGTGGATAAGGGGAAATCAATGGTTGGGTTCCTCTCTACGGTTCATGGTCAGTGGAGGAAGCGATGAAGAACAAGGTTTATCCTGTATCTCTTTTGCCTCCCGTCTCTAACCCACTAATCGCTATTCTTCTGTATCTTTGTGTTCTTTTTGTAGAGTCAACGGTTAAAAGAGCAACAATTTGTAAAGCTAAACAGGAAAAGTTGAAAGGGACACATAGTGCTTCGTTGGTATATGCTCTTATCTCTCCAGTCTCCACCTTCTCTCTGTGTGCTTTTTATTCTCCATCAACAACCGAAACATTTAGGGTTTTTTCGAAAAGAGATCTTTTGGTGCTTTTCTCCGTCATCACTGATGAGTAATGGCGTAAGGCCACTATAAGTTTTTTTAATATAGTATTGTCCTTATAAAAATCTTCGCTTTTTACCGTAGGAAAGTGGTCCAATTGGATTGAGTTTGAGAAGGTCAACATCTCTAGCAAAGTTAATAGAAACGCATTTGAGTAGAGAAAAAGAGCTGAGAATATCAGTCGTGAAGAATTTTTATCTCAACCAGTTTTTGAAAAGTTTAAGGCTTCTAATTTTCGTGCAATCTTTTTGCAGATTGGTTCTTGGAATGTTCCTCATACCTAAACTACTTTTAATTAACTGAATCAGAAAAGGAGGGAAATTTTTTGGTAAAATTTAAATTAACCCAATTTCAATTGTTTAAAGGGTTATTTTTCATTCTTGATGTACATTTCACGGATGCAGGCATGCCGATCAACTGCTTTCGGTATTTATGAGTACCACAATTTCACAAAATCTGGCTGTGAGTAACGGGTACTCGTATCACTCCATATACGGCTTTGCTTTTTTGCTCAATTTACTTTATCTCCAAGTTTGTACTGAAGCCTCATTATTTAGTATATATGTTGGAAAGTTGATGGAACTGTGCGTTTTTAACAGAATAGTACTAAGCATCACAAGTTTGATTTATTTGGCATGTAACCATTGGAAATTAGAAAAATCTAATGTACAAAGTCTCTGGGATTTGAAAATTTAAATTAGAAATTTCAAACTACATGTTTTGCAAACATTACCTATGGATATTGATTTTCGTTTTTGTTCTTTTGCAGATATCGTCATGAAACGATTTAAAATAAAACTAGAGCATTCGGGTTCTGCAATGTTTTGGTGAATCAGTGAATGCAGTTAGTGTAAGTGAAAATTTGACGATTACGATTAGAACCTCTGCTAATTTGCTATATTGTGAGTCAAAAGCAGGCCAATACATTTAGAGAATCATATTGGATGGCCAGTACTTTAGGACCACCAATTTTGTTGTCATCTTTAGAAGCTCGAGAGGGTCTTCATCAAAATCAAGTGACGTTACAACCATTGGCGTGCTCAATGAATCTTTTGTACTTGAACCTTTAGAAAGAATGACCCAAATTAGTCTGTTTACCTCTAAATGGTTTGGAATTGTCACCTCTAAAACATACCCTATTTGATTTCATGAAGAACTAACTTAGAGGACCAAATGTGGAGAAAATGAAAGTTGAGGGTCAATGTGAAACATCTTTAGAAGTCATATTTCAAGGACGTCATTATTGTTTTCCATTTTTTCTTTTTCTCGCGATTAAAGATATAACAGTTTTGTCTTAGTATAGTATATCTGAATATTACACTACTACAAAAAAGACTTTTAATGACAGACAAACAATGACAGACAAACAATGACAGACATGTTTTTATGATAGACATAAAAGTTTGTCATAAAAATTATGTCATGTATTGTAAAAATTTAACGATTTATAACAGACATAAATGTCCGTCATAAAATCATGTCATCTTTTGAGAAAATTCATGACATACATATTTTTTGTGGTATTTTCCTGTCATAAATCAGTTTACGCGCTACACTTGATTATTTCGCCTTATTACTTTTCCCATTCTTCCTTAAAAATACATGATCTCGCTTCCTTTTCGTTTCCCTCCATCTGAAGAATTAGATTCCTCGACGAGCCCTAAAATTCTTGTCCGATTTCAGATAATCACGTATCAATCGATTTCAGATAATCATATCACGAACATCACTGCCAAATCCCTTGTCCGATTTCAGATAATCACATACATGTAGACAACGACAAAAAGCTAATGCAGTTGATAAATCGTAGCACCAGTCCAGCCGCCGGCGATTTAGGGCTTCCAGTTGCTTCACTAATCGCCGCCTCTAGGTCTTTACTCTGGTACCTGCACGCTTCACCACTCACCGCCTCTCACTCTGGTACGTACCTGCACGATCGCACCACCACTCCGACAATGACGTTCGTTCGACTGCATCCAAGGGTACGTCTATCGATTAGGTTTAGGTTTGATTTTGCTTCCCCGATTTTGGTTACAGGTTTGATTCTGCTTGAGGAGACCACCATCACTCGATTTCAATCTCTCAACGACTTCCACTATCGATCTTTGCCACTACTCATCCTCTCTCTTCCTCTTTTCTTATGCAGACACAACCATTAACTGCTGATTTCACAAGCATACAACGACACCAGGGCATCATCATTTACCGCAGGTGGTCATCCCATTCTCCTCTAAAGTAACCCTAAACTTCTATACTTCTGTCTCTTTCTTGATTCTTATAATTTAAAAATGGAATCAATATTTTTATTTTCTAACTTATTTAAGAAACTTTCCTTTCTTAGTTTTTGTTGGTTTCTTTGTCGAAAAGCAGGCCAGAAAAAGTTTGGGTTCGGCATCTCAGGTTCTATTTCTGGTAAAGATACACCTTTCTCAACTAATTTGCAATGATGCAATCAAGTATTTGTTTTGTCTTTTCGTTTTTAATTATTGATTCTTCCAATCTAATTTTGCAACTTATTTGACCAAAGAGGTGCAACTTGCTAATTTGTTTATTCACTTCAATTGTGGATGTGTAGGGTCAACACGGATATATATTGCAGTGAGGCTTGAGTGAAGAGTACTTTCACAATAGTGGTCTGCAAGGTATAATCCAATTGCATGTTAATTTCATTTCTATTTATTACTCTCATTGATTCCAGGTATATACGATTGATTATGTTCATGGTTGTGAAATCAATTTGATAACTTAAGAATGTCAATATAAGGCTATCTTGTCACTCACTGAACTGTTGGATTATAGATATGATACTCAAATAACCATATAAAGATGATCTTTATGATCGATAATTACACACATGTATTTTTTAGATGATGCAACAGGGGACACAAAGATGCAAATATTGCTTGGTTCACTCCTTGATTGTGTTTTTTATATTATTCTAACTTTATTGATTTTATTTTTTTGCTCTAAAGATGGTTTTATTTGAACTTTTTCATATCTTTTGGGTTGATGTTTGGTTTTGTGTAATTAACCATCTTAACATCTTTGATGTTTTCACGAATAAATGCACAAAAATAGCAACATACTTTCATTTATCTTTTATTATAGTGTCTTACTTTCATTTATTCTATATAGTTTTTTTTTGAAATTTAAAGTAAATTGTTATTTTAGGGAACAATGAATGTATATTGAACCAAATCAAAGTCAACTCAAATCTCCTGTTTAAGGTTAATGGTTGGAGAGCATGTGGTATCTCTGTTCTTGATCTATAAATCATCTTCTCTGCTCATTTACTGAATTCAAAAATCTATTTTGATTTTCCATTCAATATTACATTCCTCATTTTGTCTAATAATTTCATGTCACATTTCATTCAGCCACATCTTCAAAGAACAAAGCTTTGTGACTTAAAAGACGAAGAACTTGACCAAAATTATGTCAAAAAAAGAGAACAATTGAAGGAAGTTGTTGCATCTGTTATTCGCCGAAAAATTGTACAGGGCAAATCAATTAATGGAAACGAGTTTGTATCTTTTCTAGAAAAGGTACCTTTTTTTACCTCCAATTTCTATTTAATTTAGAAAATAAAACGTATAATATAATTAATTATATGTTTTCAGATACTGGATGCTTTGAACAAAGGTGAAATTCCATCAACAGGATCCCTTGTGGAGGTTTTCAACAAGAAAATCTTGGAGAAATGTTTGAAGTTATATGAAGATACTATGAGTAAAGTGTCTTTACCAATTTCTGTAGATTCCTTATTATCCATTCATGAAGCTTCAAGGGCAGAATATTTGAAATCTTTTGATGAACAACATTTTGGCCGTCACCATGCAAAAAATCAGTTGAACAACTTGGTGAAGATCTTGAAAAGGTATAAACTATAAACTATAAACTCACCTTTTTGCATACTTTAAACTTGTAAACTCTAATAAACTTCTCTTGTTTTTTCAGATGTTTAAGAATTTTGTGATGGCAAACCAATACCAGTCCTCAAAATTATGCAAGGCACTTTACACAACATGTAAGGACAAAATAGACCAACTTCAAGTCCTTAGACTTCCATCAATGGCCAAATTCAATGCAGGATTCCTTCACTGCAACCAAAGTTTTGAAAAAGAGTGTGTCGGGCCTTCAAAAATCATATACGAGCAACGAATGGTGAAGGTTAGCATCGTTTATTATTTTAATTTGGTCTTTATTTATTATAACAAACATTTTGTTTGTGTTTTTTTAGATGATGGGAAAGTCGAGATGTCAAGGAATATAATCACAGATTGTTTAATTGGTTGGTTGCGTTCTCGCTTGTAATGGTGATAATAGGGCGGTGAAAAAAAGAACCGAAGAAGAGTGAAAGAAAGGTGATGGTCGAATATTCGAACTGCAGTGTCTTAATAAGAAAAAAAGTTGAAAGTAGAATGACGACTTTACTTGCTACTTTCTATGTGGTAAGTATACTTTTTTCCTTTCTATCTCGACGACAGCAAAATGACGATTTTACCGTTTGTCCTTGTAGGTCCATAGTGTGTGGGTCGCAGCCGAGGCGTATTTCGCTCCTTCAATTGTCTTAACTTATCATTCACCCGAAGGCCTTCATGTTTTTGATGATTTCAGAGAGGCTTATGCATGCTTAAGCCACAACACTCACATAGACGATAAAGTAAGTAACCCATTAACCTCTTAAACTTAACCATGGTTAGTTTAGGAGGTATGACTTAACTCACTCATCAATATACCTTTAGGAGTTCAGGTTGCATCTTGGTGGGACTACCGTTACCAAACAACCTCAATGGCTAACCGGACAGTCATAATCGATATACTTTTGGATAAACGTGGAAATATACTTTGTGTTTGACGTATTATAATTTGAGCAGTGAAGTAGCTTTTTGTATATTAATATCTTATTTTGTATTATTGATATATTAAATGTGATTTAGTTTGATTATTAAAATTGGTACAATTTATATATATATATATATATATATATATATATATATATATATATATATATATATATATATATATATATATATATATATATATATATATATATATATATATATATATTAAAAAAAAGTAAAATCATGACAGACAAATGTATGTCGTAATTGTGTGTCATAAAGGTTTGTCACAAATTTACGACAAACAAATGTCTGTCATATGAGATTTATAAACGTTTGTCATATTTTCAAAATTACGACAGACATTGTCCGTCATAAATGTATGTCATAAATGTCTGTCGTAAATTTATGACAGACAAATGTATGTCATCTTTGATTTATGACATGGCTTTCAATGACTGACATTTGTCTGTCATCTATGGCCATTTACGACAGACATTGTCTGTCATGAAAAGCCATTTTTCTTATGGTGTTACAAAAATTCAGTTATGGGATGATGAATATGATCATAATTACACTGAACCAATCCTTATAGTTTCTGTGTTTCATTGATCATTACTTATCCATCTGTTTGTGTCCCAAAAAACAAAAAGGTTGTTATATTTCGTGTTGTTTCAAAAATACAATATTTATTAGAAAACTTTGCAACAAACATAAAGTACAAATTATATTATATATTTTTATTTTTAATTTTTAAATAGCAACATACTTTTACTTTAATCCGTATACACTTTCACCTCTCTCCATAAACAAAAGATGTTTAATCTGAGATCAGATATTGACTAAGCTATGACTATTAGGCTGAGGGGTGTGGGAGACGCCAGAACGCAAGAAGGGGGGGGGATAGCCAATGAGAAGGAGACATTTGGAAGATGAGGCGTTCTGGGAACGTTTTCTGAGAGACGCGTGAGAACGGTGGTGTGTGCCACCTCAGCCAGGACGCGGGTGTGCATCCAGCACACCCCATATACTTAAGAATAATCAAACATAAAAACATATTATTTGTGTATTTTAAGTCGTCAATCCGTGTATCACACAGGTTTATAAAGCATTAACCCTATTAAATTCTGATAAGATGGGTTTGTACGATTATTGGATTCTAATTTTTCTTTGATCCATACAAGTATCATGAGGAGATTTGGTGGATGTAAGGGCAAGTCTAGAAATAACTTCTAAAACTCAATATCACAGAACACAAATTGATAGTAATGTTAACTAAAAATTTTTTGAAATAAAAAATATTAGATAGTTTTTTATATTAAAATTTCATAATCTACTATTTTATCTTTAAGGATGCAATTATATGTATAATCTTCGCAACCATATTCAATATCACTTCTATTTGACATCAATTATTATATGTATAAATTCTTTTGGGGGTTGGATAGTATGTTCTGCCATGTGTTGAACCCAACGTATTCATCAAACCAGGATGACCTGCATACAAGTTGCTCCGTATATTGATAAGTGCATAATCGCTCTATATGTGTTTCTATTATCCATAATTTGGTAATTTAGTAATACTTTGTGAATTGACGTTTCTTAAAGACCATTTAATTGCAAGTAGCCAACATGAAAGATTAAATGTAACAATACAACTAATGTTAATGAACTTTAAAGGCCTGTGATTTGTTGATAAATGTAACCGATTATCATGATCCTAAGATCACATTAGATATCGCTAATTTACAATTAAACATAATTATTTTTATTGTATATATATTTTTTTAATTTTCAACCCGTGTGCACATGTTGCACACGGGTTAATAACCTAATATATATATATATATATATATATATATATATATATATATATACATATACATATACATATACATATACATATACATATACATATACATATACATATACATATACATATACATATACATATACACCTAGCTAGGCTGTAGTATATTACTATATTACGTACCCGTGTAATAGGATTTATCCCTAACTTGCAATATATATATATATATATATATATATATATATATATATATATATATATATATATATATATATATATATATATATATATATATACATATACATATACATATACATATACATATACATATACATATGTATATGTATATGTATATGTATATGTATATGTATATGTATATGTATATGTATATGTGTATGTGTATGTGTATATGTATATGTATATGTATATGTATATGTATATGTATATGTATATATATATATATATATATATATATATATATATATATATATATATATATATATATATATATATATATATATATAGGGTGTGGATCCGGTGAGGACTCAAAAAATGGCGAGGACTGCGAGGACAATTTTCCACCACCTACTTCGTCAAGACACAAACGTCAAACCCAATACTTCGACGTGACGCGATCGCATGCGACGCACGTCCGTGGAACGTACTACGGACTCGGGGATCTAATCACATGCGACGAACATCCATAGAATGTCATTTAAGTGGGTTTTTTTTGTTTATTTTCGTTTTTTTTATAATTTTTATAATTTTTTTATTTTTATTTTAATTTTAATTTTTTAAATTTTTTTAAATTTTTTTTAAATGCCTATATTCTCGGTTTTAACTAATTTAATTTTATTTTTCGTTTTTTTATACTTTTTTTTCGTTTTTTTAATTTTTTTCGTTTTAATTTTTTTAATTTTTTTTAATTTTTAATTTTTTAATGTTTTTACAACATGTTTGAAGCTACTAGTGTTATTTTTTAATTTTTATTTTTTTTATTTTTATTTTTACTTTTTTATGTTTTTGAATCATATCATTTTTGGATCATAAAAATTTTGGATCAAAAAATTTTGAATCATAGTATTTTGGATCAATCATTTTTTAATCATATAATTCTCGATCAATAATATATTAATTAAACAAAACATAACAAATTTTTTATTATTATGTATTTTGAATCATTTAATTTTGAATCATAACAAATATAATTAAGGATCATAAAATATTTGAATCAAAATATTTTTACATCATAACAAATTACGGATCATAAATTTTTGAATCATAACTTTTATAAATCATAAATATTTTGAATCATCTTATTTGTTTTTTTGAATTTGAATAAAAAATTTTCCGTTATGTTTTATAAAAACATATATTTCTTAAAATTAAAATATGTAGACTTCAAAAACTTATTTAAAAAAAATTCTTTTAACAAAGTCACTAGTATAGTGAGTAGAAAGGTGGTTTGGAGTTGCTAGAATTGCGACACGTAGCAGAGTGAGAGAGAAAGGTGGTTTGGAGTTGCTAGAATTGCGACACGTGTCAAGCTCCGAATTTATTTCTTTTTTTAATTTTTTTCTGAATTTCTTTTCCATTCTAACCTTCAAACATTAAACCTTCTTCCTGGCCGATGTGTAGTTGTTAGATTAAAGTGTAATCAGATTCACATATGTGTATTTGCATATGTGCGTATTTGCATATGTGCGTGTTCGTATATATGCATACATGAAAATATGCATTACATATATGTGCATATGTGTGAGTTATAGCATTGTACTTATGGATTTCTTTTTCTATTTGTTTGTGTACATGTGGGCATATTTGCATATATGCATACATATATGTGCATATGTGTATATGCATGTGTATATGTGCACATGCATACATATATGTGCATATACATGCATATGTGTATATGCATGTGTATATGTGCAAATATGTGCATATTTCTGTTCAAACGTATGTGCACATATGCATATGTATATCAATTTGTTCATATACACACGTGTGCGTATTTGTATATATGCATAAATTGATGTGCATTGGTTCATATGTGTATATGCATGTATGTATTTTTTTAATGTTTTTGAATATACATTCATATTAGTTTTTATTAATGTTTTGAAGATTTTGAAGAATTTATCAATCAAATTGAAGAATTAAAAAGTGACAAACTAAAAAAATGAAGATATCATGAAATTTTGTTGTTTTTTATATTTGTTTTATGTATTGTTCATTATTTTTAATAAATTTTTATATATCGTTCAAAACAGTTTGCATTCATAATTAAAGACAAGAATATGTATATATGAATTTCGAAAATATGCATATATGCACCTATGAAAACATGCATATATGCACCTGCGAAAATTTGAAAATCTGAAAACAAAAATTTGATTAATAAAAACGAAAATTTGATTTTTTTTTTTGAAATTTGAGTATTCGAATCTAATATGCTTAATTTAGGAGATGGTTATTGTTGCCAAAAATAAAAAAAATTCATTATTAAATGAGATTTGTTAAATGATTATCATGTCTTTTTATGATTCAACCAATCACAAATAGTTATCTAGTTCTCATGAAAATATTGGTTCTCCATATATATATATATATATATATATATATATATATATATATATATATATATATATATATATATATATATATATATATACATATATATATACATATATATATATATATATATATATATATATATATATATATATATATATATATATATATATATATATCCTATCCTAATAAATAAGTAACTCAAAGCCACATGTCATCTCCTCATTAAATTTGCCACATGTCATTTTCTCATAATTTTAAATTTCTTAAAAGAATAATTGGTTTGAAACATTTCTAATTCATTAATGATCGGTTTAATTATCATTCAATTTTAAAATTAATTGTTTTTAATACCATATTATTTTTTAATGTGTAGAATGATTTGGGAGACAATAGAGAGACAATTGACGCCATAATATTTTGAAGAACGGTTCCAATCATAATAGTGAATTTGATTTTAGTACCGGTGACATTGTCATAATCAATTATATTTATGAAAATACAAAGTCGTAATAGTAAAAATCAAAAACAATATGTCACGATACACAAAGAAATTTACTATGTAAAATTATTAATGTTTAGATATTCTCAATTAATAATTTTTTTGTATCATCTCGTGTAATACACGGGTCTTACAACTAATATATATATATATATATATATATATATATATATATATATATATATATATATATATATATATATATATATATATATATATATATATATATATATATATGGGAAAACCCTACCTATTATCCAGTGTTGTAAAAGTCGGCCGCCTAGGCGGCACCTAGGCGCTAGGCGGACGGGTTCTGCCTACAATTAGTGGTAGGCGGTCAACTTAGGCGGATTTGGTCAACGGCGGTCAAAATCGGGTTTAGGCGGCCTAGGCGGCAAAATTTTCAAATTTTCAAATTTCAAAATTTCAAAATTTTCAAAAATTTTGAAATTTCCAAAACTTTCAAAAATTATCAAATTCTAAAAAAACTCAAAATTTTTTATTTTTAAATTTTAAATTTAGAAAATATCATTAATTATGATAATCGGTGGCTAAGTTACGATTATTGATGATTAAAATTATCAAAAATGACATTAATTAGTCTAAAAATTCTGATGTTTGATGACTTACATATTTAAACACTTAGATTTGTCTAATTTTTATTATTATTTATTTATTTTGTAGGGATATAGGTAATATCTAAATTTTAAAAAATAAAATTTGTTACATTTAATACTCCCCGCCTAGGCGCCGACTAGTCCTCGCCTAGACCGACTAGTCCTAGGCCCCAGTCGACCGCCCGTGTAACACCCCAATTTCATACAAAATTTTTTTTACAAAGAATTCATAATACAAAATATTTAGTTATAAATATGGGGTATTACTAATCCGCATCATTACCACAATTTAAGCATTTTGTTACATACTTTACATAACGAAAACTATCATCCCATGCCCGACTCTTCTAAGTCCTTTCCTGATCACCTGAGTACATAGCATTTTAAAAACATACGTAAGACATATTGTCTCGTGAGCAATATGGGTTTAGACCTAAAATAGTTTTTCATATTTCAATCACTCCAAAATTTCATAATATTTAATTTTCTATGAGCGCACCCATATGTATTCATTCTTATTTGATAGTACATTCCTACGAGCGCACCCGTGGGTTTTATACGAGACGCACCCGTATAACTCCTCCCTCGATAGCATGAAACGAATTCATCCATCAAGGTACCAATTAGACAACTACTTCGTGACGGGAGGTACCATCCCAGTAGTGTCTTTTGACCACCCCTACCGCAGCAGGCCGTGATCTTTATCCGGATACTTCTCAACATACCAACATGGCTCAATCACTTCATTGGTTCCCTGCATTTTTTGTTTATCTTTTATACACATTATTCATATCATTTCATGGTATATTTTCAATTCCATAAAACCATTTTGACTCCAAAACACTTGGTATAAAACATGTTTTGCTATGTACTCAAAATCCACATATCACTCACCTCGAGTCGGCAATGCAGAAATCCGTGCGGCAACTCCGCAAATCCAACCAAGCTCAAAACCGCATACCTTATACTCCTATAAGGTATATTAAGTTATTATAAGGCATAATAACTAAGCCCTACCTTAATTATATATTTGTAGAATTAAAACACTTATTATATTTATTTCTAGCTTTTAACCCCAAAACAGAAAGTCTGTTTATGCCCCTTTTAAGCCCATCTTAAACTTAACCAATCAATGATATTTTAGACAGTCACCAAGCTCATTTCTTTAGCTTTCCAAGGATATAAGGCACTTGCACTAACTATTCTTCCTCTATTATATACAAATTGACCAAGATTGGGTATCAAAATATGTCAAATCCAGACCATATTGCAAAGATTGCCACTTTCAACCTAGGAAGGATCATCAATAAATTCTGGAAAAAACATCGGACAAACAAGACCCCAAAGCAAGACTACAGGCCCTGACCTCATGTCATTTGCAATTCTCAAGAGTAAACGAAAAATCCCCAAAGTTGACTGATACAATCAGTCCACCCACTGAACCACTCTTTAAAGATGGAACCATAACCCAAATTAAACACAGAGCTAGGTTCTGATATTTTGTAGGAAGAAACTTGACACATATGATGAACTTTCCCCACAGGTCTTGCCCCCAAAACATGTTTGTACAATTATTTATGAATTTTTAAATACATAATTCATTGTACAAGATAGTCCTGAACCAGCTGGTGAAGATTGCAACTTTCATCTACGTTAGCACACGAACCAGACCATGGCCTTCTGAATGAAACAACTAGACACTTAGACCTTTCCAGAAAGGTATGGATCATCCCAAATGGTCAAGTACACGATTTTACAGGGATTTTCTAAAACAGGTCTAAAACAGTGAAAAATACGAAAATCCCAAAAATGACATTAGGTTAGAATTTTCAAGTCCCAAACCCATTAAGATAATGATTAAGACTTCTAGGGTCTGGAACGAGACCAAATACATTCTAATAACAAAAAGCAAGGGGTGAGATATGATCATTAAAACCATACATCACACAAAACACAAGCAAAACATCCGAACCCAAAAGAAATGAGGCTTGAACTTAAGGATTTAAACTAAGAACACAAAATGATAACTTAACTTGAAATGAGCACCACAAGCATCAGAATTGATGAGGAACATGAATAACACCTACACCCACTCACACACCATGATGGGTGTGTGATGATGGTGAGGTTCGGCTAGCATGGAAGCAAGGAAAAGTGAAAAGAAACAAGAAAAAGAAATATATGTATATATATACCTTAAACCTTTCCAAGCTACAACCCACCACCAAATCCGACCAGCAGCAGCAAGAAAAACGAAAGAGGAGGGTAGAGTTCTCAGCAGCGGCCATGGAAGTGAGGAAGGAGCAAGAGGTAGAGAGATGAAGTCACAGTTTGCTAAGAAAATGAGTTTTAGGGGAAATAAATGATTGATTTCATCAATATGGTGGATTGGTGTCAATGTAAGCTTGGGCCCATTCCAAGAAAATGAATTCACTTTCACACCATTCACTCCCGTACGCAACAACCCAAAACAATTGATTTTCTATGCTAGTTTGACATGTTGGCACAAATAGTCCCTTAACAATACAACACTATTTTTTAACTTACCCCATGACAAAATTATCTTTCAATTCAAGTTTATCAAAACATCATCTTCGCCCCTCTAACTATATTTCTAGATCTATTGTGTTTTAGAAATATTAATTTACTATTAATAATATTATTATTATGCTAAAAATAACTATTTCGGCAAATACGAATGTTCTGAAAAACGGGGTGTTACAACTCTCCCCCACTTATAAGAATTTCGTCCTCGAAATTCAACTCTAACACTTCTAAACCAAACGCCTCAAGACCCTCATACGACTCCTCGATATATATAAGTTCCTTCTCATCCCAACAAATAGGGTTCCAACACCCTCGCATGAACGACACCTTGTGACGCGACATACCAAGGCTATAGCTGGCAGTTGCCAGCGAAGGCAAATTACAAACAGAGGGAGGTAAGCATGCATCCCAGCTACCCCTCCCCTAAAGTCCAAGATACATCTCAACGTAACGTAATATATCTCATTTCATCTCCGACCACCACTGACCTTCAATCAGATCCTTGCGCATCACAACAACAAGTAGTCCACATCCTAGAATCACCTAGGTTATTCTAACTTTCTTCTTTCGATCCGACTAGCAACCACAATAGCTAAACACTATCGCGTAAGGTACTACCTCACTGCACTAGTTAATCATTACATTCAACCCCTGATATAGCACATAGCAAGGCATACCATCTATACGAATGCCATAGACTTGCAATAGTCCAACAGCCCCAGACCTTGCTATAATCGACTTGACTGCATAACTTTACACATAATACTAGCATGCACCACCCATACAACCTCTATAGATAGAGTTATGCACTTCTTCCCTCCTAATAGGTGGAAGGGGGTATATTGAGGTTCGAGTCCTTCTGTGACCCAAATGAATAGCCTAACGAGGAAGATAACACCCCTAACACCCCTAGAATCTCTATTCATGCTCACAACATGTCATTACACGTTTGAACACACTATTGTCTTTTAAGCAAACTCTTTCTCATTTAAATGAATAATTCTCCCCCACTTAGGTTCAAACCCGATCCTACCTGATCCTTTCAGCGACATGCCACCTACTCCTTCAACAATGCCACGTGCTCTTTTACTTTCAATCACATTGTGTGTCTTCATTCTAGCAATTTCAGCTGCGCCAAAAGCTTAATTTCATTTCTCGTAGTCACACTCGTCGACTTGACAGGCTCCCCACTTTGATTGAACATAACACTTGCTTCGAAGCCTCGACACCTCTTAAGTAAGCACACTTTACTACCGCCTCCCACTTCTTCAACTTCTTTGGAGAATGGAAAGTAAACCTAGCTTACCAACCCAGCAACTCACATTGAAGACAAACACTATCTAATCACACGTGTTTTGACGATGTAAAGATATTTACATCAACCATCGTATAGTGCTCATCATTCGCTAGCCACTCTATCCATCGTCGGTACCTCCTCCATCGTAAGCTGTAACGCTCGACCACATTCCCTCTCTGTCCCTGCCCTAACCGCTCTTGCAGCAGATGACCGCTCCATCACTTGCGTCATCTCTGCGAATTTCCGTGTCATCCCAGACAAGCTCTCTGTTGTCTGCTCCAAAGTCAAAAACTCGTGGAAACTCCGCTCCATCTCTACTTGAGGCACATACTACCCTTGGATCCGCGTCACAAAATCCTCCCAGGTCAAAACCCAGACCTGTTCTGTTGACATAGATGTGGTCTCCACTTTCTTTGATCAACTTTTACCAACCAACTTCTCATATCCACTTTTAGATACTATTTAGCTATTGTTTAGCTAACATATTTTAACTATCATTTACTTCTCAAACAAGATTAAATTACTACTTAAGTTTTATCTTTTACCATTCATTACTCTTTACTTGTTATGGCTAATACCAAAAATAACTTTTACCTTTCTTATTACCCCAATTGCATCATAATAATGCTTAAATAGAGACTTGCATTTCTGACTCAACAATTACTTATTTTATCTCGTCATACTTATTAAACATACACTACTTTTATAATCATATAGATTACCACCATTTTTCATAGACATTCAATCTTTACGTCTTATACATTTTACTTATAACTTTCTAGGCTTTAAGCCTAAATTTCTTTCATCATATCTTTACCATTTCTTTCTATGTGTCATGAGGCTACATGCTTAACACATTACATTATTTATTTATTTATTTATACTTCATTTTTTCACACCCTTTACTTTTACGTATTTTAAGGTGATATACACTATACATTTCGTTACATCATTATATATTTCATATTTCATATAAGACTTACTTCTTATGTATCTTTATGTGATACACAACTGCCATTTATTTTCTCATTATCTTTCATTATTTCGTATTTCGAGGCGATATGCCAAATACATTATCTCACTCTTTTGCTTCACACTTTATAGTATTCTAATAAGAATACCTATTTTATAACCACCTTTATACTTTTATACATGATGTAAGTCCCAAAACTTACCCATTCTTTTATATTTATAAGCACGTATAAACACATATATACACATTCTTTTACATTTCATAATTACTAGCTATGTACTGACCATTTCTCACAATCATTGGACACCTTTACCCGTTAGATTCATTCACATTCGGAAGTAGTAACTTCCTATCTGTTTATTATAATTCTTATTTTTCATTCCTTATCTTATATTTGATTCTTTGCCTAGTACTTACTTAGGCATTCTCTCTTATTCCTTACTTCATATTGATTATAGTGTTTAGTAATCATTTCTACATTCCTTCGGTTATCCTTGGTTGACATACCATGAGGTAACATTTCATCATTTATATTTCTTCTTATACTTATTTTATGTGATCGCTGGATTTGATTCCAAATGACAATTCATCTCATCATCATTTTCTTTAATAACTTCCCTTATATTCCTCATTATCCTCATCGTTTGTCTTTAACAGTTTTCCATTTTTCATTTCTTTCCCATTCGGATAACTTACTTTGTTAAATTATTCATTATAGCACAATACTTATGACGTAGCTATTTGCTCCAATCATTAGATGTCTTTATTTGTCGTATTTCCTTCGGGTTTGGAAGTCACGACTTCCCATTTCTTAATTTTCATTTCTGCCTTTGATTCCTTTTCTAATACTTAATTAAGTATTTTACTTTCATTTTATAATAACATTTTTTATCACAACTTTTAATACACATACTTTGATCCCGTGGTTGTCCATGGGAGACACATCATGTTACTTCTCAATATTTATTCTTTACCCTTTCATACAATCATTGGGTTCGTCTACAATTACAAAACTCAGCTCATTTCCTTTTACCTTTCCCAATTAAATGTTTTCCTTCTTCTTTCTTATATGAGTTTTATTCATATATATATATATATATATATATATATATATATATATATATATATATATATATATATATATATATATATATATATATATATATATATATATATATATATATATATATATATATTCTTTTCCATTCTTTCTTTCTTTGGTCACTGTAGTGAAACTATTTTTTTTAATCCATAATCATATACGATTCCGTTAGACAACGGAATTTTCCAGTTATACATTTTCTTTTATATTTATACTATATAACCCCATTTCTCCCATTTCAAAATTCTCAATAGATTTATACATCCTTGTCATATTTCTTTTATTATTTTTTCTCAAATTCCATTACATATACTTTATAATGATTCGTATAGGGTATGAGGTTTTCCCCACTACATACCTCACACTTGTTATTTCATCTTTAATACTTTTCAATTATACTTTAAAATTTTCAGTCTTACTTGATTTTATTACATAGGTATACTAAACATGTACCCCTCAAACCTCCTGCACTCATCCCTTGTAGATTCACATGATTCTTGGGTGGTTCCACCAAACTCAAATATATATCCTGTGATTATGATAGTACGGGCCCATATTATTATAACCACCTATACATATTTGCTTCCAGCTTTACCACCAGGACTCATGTTTCACTGTTTCAGGTTTACCCCCACTTCTACTTACTTACGACCTCATATTTAAGTATGTACCTTACTTAACTCCTACACAGTTTAAGTCTAGGTTCAAGTATTGACACCTAGTTCGCTTAAACTATGGCTCTGATACCAAATTGTAACACCCCAATTTCACACAAAATTTTTTTTACAAAGAATTCATAATACAAAATATTTAGTTATAAATATAGGGTATTACTAATCCGCATCATTACCACAATTTAAGCATTTTGTTACATACTTTTCATAACGAAAACTATCGTCCCATGCCCGACTCTTCTAAGTCATTTCCTGATCACCTGAGTACATAACATTTTAAAAACATACGTAAGACATATTGTCTCGTGAGCAATATGGGTTTAGACCTAAAATAGTTTTTCATATTTCAATCACTCCAAAATTTCATAATATTTAATTTTCTATGAGCGCACCCATAGGTATTCATTCTTATTTGATAGTACATTCCTACGAGCGCACCCGTGGGTTTTATACGAGACGCACCCGTATAACTCCTCCCTCGATAGCATGAAACGAATTCATCCATCAAGGTACCATCCCAGTAGTGTCTTTTGACCACCCCT